>JAOPJI010000113.1:77376-89876 GCA_027122695.1 Merluccius productus | reverse complement strand
ATTACAGAGTACAAGTAAAGAAGGAAGGAACTTGAAATATTGCGAGATAAAATAAAGTGATTTGCAGTGATAAGAATCCAGCAACAAACAGTGAGAGGAGTCCCAGCATAACGGCTGTGTGTGACCACCAGGAGGAGCCAGTGGTCCGGGGCCAAGGCACTGGCCAAACTGATTAAACCGCGGAAGGAGAGTAGCAGCAGGGAACAGGCCGGCGACTGCGACAAGGAGGTGGGCAGAGACAGGGAGAGGGCCAAGAGTGCCCCCGACATCCCTCTGCCCCCGCCTCCAGCCCTGCTCCTGCCGCACGACGACACCCCACCACCACTTCCCCCACGGACAGGAAGTGACATGCTGGACAACGGCCACAGCAGTCCCATTCTTCGGACACAGTCGCCAGCGCTCACACTGGTCAACCGAGGTAACTACATTCTCTCTCTCTCTCTGTCTCTGTCTCTGTCTCTATCTCTGTCTCTCTCTCTCTTTCTGTGTGTGTGTGTGTGTGTGTGTGTGTGTGTATAAAGGAAGCATTTTTGTGGCTGTAATGTGGAGTAGTGATGGTAGATGGATGGCAGAATAGGCTGTGGGGTGACTGGCTTTCTGCTGCCTAGGAGGGATGGGGACATACTGTGATGCCTAATCAGGAGGTGTGTAAGCAAAGCCTTATAGAACTTGCACAGGATTAGGTTCCACACTAGGGTTAGGGACAGTGATCCCCTAGATTGTGGTCCCTCCTGTTTTCTCCATGCAGCATACTGCTGGTCATGCAGAGCGGGAGAGTTGAGTAGCTGATGACACATCTGTGATGTCCACTAACTGCCCCTGGGTGGCAGTTAGTAGCAGTTAGTTAGACCCACCGCAGCTGGGTCAGAGCCAGTGGCTCTGAATGAGGATCTTCATTGTTGAGGGGACCAAGCGTCTCCTGGGGCCAGGCTCCAAGAGAAAAACAACTCACCAAATTGATGCAGAATTGATGTAGAATGGACGAACAGAACACATTACTATCTTTTAATGTTTATTGTGAGAGTAAGGAATATATTTGATCATTGGTGTAAAATTTAAAAAAACAGTGAGTGGGAAACTTTGATCCATCTATTTATATTTGTCTAGACCTGTAATGGCTTTTTGTTCCTTGTCTTCCATGTTCAAAGTCTGTGCAACACAAACTGGTGTGGTGCAGAATGAAAAGACTATCCAAATGGTTTTGAACCATGCATCACTGGCAATACTTTTTGGAATATGAAGAAGTACTCTTGGTAGTTGTCAGTGTGTCACAGAGCACAAGGTTTATTCAGTCTGGGACAGCTAGCCATGCTAATGCTTGCTATAGAGATCAATTTATCCAAAGTTAGTTAGCATTTAGTAGTGGCATCCAAACGATGCTTGTGTAAAAATGTTGTATTTTCCAAAAGGCCTATGAATTTGCATAGAGCTAGTTATACTTTAGACAGGTACAGTAGTCTTTACTCTGTTCAGTTAACGTTGCACTCTACAACATCATCCCAACAACAGCTATGCTAAGAACCCTTTGTATGGAGTTAGTGGTTTCTTAGCATTGACCACCTGTACAGTAGTACTGTAGAGCAGTGGTCCTCAGATGGGTGTACATGTACCCCTAGTGGTACTTTGAAGGATTGCAGGGGGTACTTGGGGAAATTTAAAATATATATTTTTAATATTGGTTATGAACAATTGTGAAATAATTCAATTAATTAAATCTGAATACCTCCTAAACACAATTAAGTAAATCTGAATAAATATTAAATAAATCTTTACAAAAAATGACAAAAATCATCAAGTGAAGCACAAGCCCATGTTTTTCACTCAACTGTAAGTATTTGCACCACCCACTTAATGTTCATGTTTACACCAAATAACATGCACATATATTACCACTTTTGTGCTTGTAAAACAGGCTACTTGGCTGAAAAAAATATCTTGGAGGGGGTAAAATAAGTAAACAATAGTTTGAGAACCACTGCTGTAGAGCATAGCCCTACAGCCATCAACATGGCCGAGAATAGTGGATAGGTTCTACTAGACTAAAAGCATTTTGGTCAGTTAGAATAAAACCATATTGGTCATTTTCTAATAGAAAAATGAACCACAAATGTATTCATGAAATGGTACAAATTCTAGTACATATACAAAATAACAAGAGTTCCTTCCAAGGTGAGGCATAATAATATAAAGGTCCGGTTCTAAAAACACCTGCTTTTGGTTCTGGTTCAGGAAGCCACGCTTAGTATTTTTTTAGTGACAGCACTGTGCACACTTTTAATTTCCTTTCCTGTACACCTTTTGTGCTCAGTTCATACAGTTCATATTAATATATTATATTAATATTGACTCCAGTTTGTTGCATGTCTTTTTTTTAATATTTATAATTTCTTCTAGGTTTACTCTTAATGGAATCCTATTGCATGACACTTCTGGTTTTTACTCTAAGCATGAGTTGTATGTTTTTTAATATTCTGCAGACCTCCATTCATTAATAACTCAATTCATTCCCTTTTTCCCATTTCTCTCTATGCCTCTAAATTGCAATTCCTTGATCCATCCATTTTATTTGAATTTCTCCCTTATATTCCCTTTCTCTTGCTCATCTGTCGTTTTCTATCTTTCTCTCTGACCATTTCCTTTATTTTTCATTGTATTCCTATATTTTCCTCTTATTCTGGCTCTCTCCCCATTTCTCTCTTTGACCCTCAGTTCCATCCAACCCGAAACGCTTCAATTTCCTGCGCAGCAAAAGTCATGACAAGCTGCTCTCCTCAGCCTCCTCTAGCTCCCCCGCTGTGCACCCACGCCTCCTTTTTTCTAGACGACTCCGATTGTGGTCCTCTGACAACACTACCACCAACGTCATCACTAACCAGCCAATCGCAGCAGACGGAGGGCTCTGATGTCATCATCACATTAACCATCACCTTCATCGTGGAGCCCCTTTCCAATAACACTGACTTTCCTTCTTTTTTTGTGTGACCTTTTTGTAGCTTTAGTGCACAGTGTATATATGTAACATATATATGTAACATATATATATATATATATATATATATAATCATACCCAGATATGTACATGCAGTACACATCGACAAAACATATACCCAGTTATATACATACATCGACAAAACATCCTGTGCATTACACTCACTTATATACTTGAATTTACTGTTTCATTTGTAACAAACTTGAGTTAAACACACGTACGCACACAGGCCCAAACCAAGTGCAAGTTCTCAGCCAGCCAGTATGACAGTAAGTTGTGTGTGTGTGTGTGTGTGTGTGTGTGTGTGTGTGTGTGTGTGTGTGTCGGGGAAGAGGTGTGTAAGGTGTGCGATTGCCTTCCATCAATGTGTTCAATCTGCTGGAGTGCCATGGAGAACAAACGGTGTCTTTATTGTATTTGCTGTGCTTTGCGCTGTCTATACAGAACTACTTAGAGCTGCTTACTGTATGCTGTGTTGTACGCTGGCTATACCACTGTCTGTTATGAACATAACATGAATATGAAGAACATAGTAGCCCCTGTTATGAACATAACATGAATATGAAGAACATAGTAGCCACTCTTATGAACATAACATGAATATGAAGAACATAGTAGCCACTCTTATGAACATAACATGAATATGAACTGCTCTGAAGCACTATCCCTTCTTAAGCCTAATTTATAGCCGCTGTGAACTGCACGAGCCGGCGTCAACCAAAAGTGAGGCACGGTTCTTATGGTGTTTTGTTGCGTGCCGCGCACCTCTGAAATGTTGAGGCCTGTGAGCAGAGTGCAGGAACTTTGCAGCTATGGCATCGTTGGGGCAAAGCTTTGAATATACAGTACATGCCGTGGCCATGCGCACTGAACGAATGGCACAGTCACAACTATAAATGATGCTTTAGAGCCATGTCTTGCGCCTGACCCCCAAAATGCATTGCATTGTCACACCTGCCTTAAACCTACATCTTCAGTACATTCTTGCATTCTGAAATGTCTCTTCCATGCCCAATAGTCAAATAACTGTAAAGAAACATTTCAGAATGATTCATCATAATGCAGGGAACTACTTTGGGTTCACAGTGCAGGCCAGCTTCCTCCAAATAGTTTAGTTTAGTTGCACTAGTTGTTAGTTGTTTAGTTGCAAACAAATATTTAGGGTGGCGGACATATGAACAGCACAGGTTATCTTTCTATTGCATGAGTTTGAACTGTGGTTGCCGTGACAACAGGGGTATCAGGAGGATCTTGTGATGTGTTCCGACTACGCGGAGATAGCGGTCTCCCCGGCCAGCTCCCTGTTTTTGTGCATGTCTGTGATCTGAGCAGTTGATAGGGTTTTGCTTTGATCCTCTGGTCCTCACTCTGCTCATTTCTGCTATACCTAATATTAACATGCACTTATTGATCCAACCAGCAACACCTTCATCCTGCTCCCCATCCTGTCGTAAGCTGTGCACTTCAAGCTGTTTCTGTTTCAAGCTTTCACTTCAGCTTGGAGAAAGAGCTGGAGTCCAGTATCCAACTGTTCATAGCTGTCTTTGTCCCTGCCTGCCTAACGCTGGTCCTTTGGCCTGTACCATTACATCATTAACTATTAAAGTGCTTGCTGACTAACGCATGTATATGGATTTTACACACACGCCCTGTTTTTTTGTTTCGTTGCCATGGATCTAACCTTCTCTCCGCACAGTGCTGTGCTTTTGCTGTTTGGGCCTAAAATTGTCTGTGGAGTAAGACCATAAAACATTCCTAGATCTGACTCGCATTGTGTTTGTCCACAGGTTTGAGTGACAGGGGCCGTGGCCAGTACCATAATAGTACACCAGGGGGCAGCAATGAAAATGTAACTGGAGAAGAAGGTCATGGACAAGGTCAGTATTTGCTATTTGTTTATCTTTTGATAACATGAGTCGGAAACTTGGCAGTTTATTGAATAGTAATAATAAATCATGAAAATTGTACGTTTTGAATACCATATTTTTCTGATGGTATTGATAGCTGCCTAGCTAACGTCTAATGATGGAGATGCATTTAACATGGCTGTTGTAGCCTTCCATTGTTGCACAAAAATAACAACAAATAAATTAATGTTGGTTGATGTTTGGATTTAATATTCTCAGGGCAGACCCAGCGAGCTCTCAGTTCCACTCCCAGCCAGCATGCCTCGTCCCTGGGCCTGGTGGGAAACTCTAGCTCCAGGCTGGCACAAGGAGCTGGGTGCAGGCCCAGAGGTACCTAGTGTTTTTTGTATTGTAGAGAGTTACAATTATTCAATTACTTCAAAATGTTTGTAGTTTTGTGTTATGTTCAAGAACCACACTAAAAGCAAATACTGAAATCAAATTGCACCAGCTTTGGTCACAATCTATATATTGTGTGGTTAAAATGTGTTTATTCTGATTGGTTACAATTAGTGACAGTCACTTGCAGCAACAGCATTTCCTTTAACTGTGTGTCCCCAGTTGAAGGCCTGTGATATATTTTGGTTATTCTTTAACTACCATGTGGAATTATTATTTTCCAGGTTTGGTTTTCGATGAAGACTTGCGTCTCATTTCCCCGGACTCCATTTTGGGTCACCGCGGCAACCTGAGTGGTCGTCCAGGATCGAGTGACCTGAGCCACAACACCTCCGGCTCCAACTCCCCAGTCAACTTTAGAGGTACACAAACACACACACACACACAACCATATGTATAATGGTCTTCATTGTTTAAAAGTTGCACTTTTTCACTGAACTTTTTACCAAACTTTCCAAAGTCTAAAGAATAAAATAAATGCTCACAATCACTAGAAGTCAATAATATCTTTCTCTGCACAGAGGCCTTAGACCGCCAGGATCGCTCTGCCAGCCTCTCTAGCGACGACGTCATGGCTCTCAGCAAATCACAGCCCTCCCTGTCACGTAGCTCCACCCTTCCTTATGACCACACCCCACAGAGAGCCCAACCACAGCGCGGGACGCCTGGGGTCCGGCCAAAGCCCTACCGCTCTTCCTCCCCAGGAAGTGAGATGGTGTCCCTGGAACAGTTTCTTCAAGAAAGCAACATACAGTCCCCCCCTATGGTAACAAAACAATGTGATATATATGTGTATTTATATATATGATGCACATGATCGTGCATTTTGATTTGAAATGACAGATATATATATATCATTTCACATCATAGATACTCATAACACTCATTAGGGGTCTGGTCCATTTATGTACCAAGGCACGGGTAGTAGACTTATCTTCACTAGTGTACTCCCCATGGGTCTACTACCCGTGCCTTGGTACATAAAAGGAGCAGACCCATAATGTGTGTCATGTGAGTCACCTGTGTTAAAAGGGTGTATTGCTTTCTGCGCTGGTTGGATTAACTATTTTTTTTATATATTTGCTGTATATTTGTTTTTCTTAGTAAATATACAAAACGTAGACTTAATTTGTCACAGACCAATCAATTTCCCATTTCCAACAGGTTTCCACAGGCAGCAAGGAAGATTTGATGAGTGACTATTTCACCAGAAGTCCCACCCTCTCAACTCCAGCTGGCCGGGAACAAGCCACTCCCACCAACTATGTCACACCCACCGTCCAGCCAGCGAATCAGAGGCCAGGCCAGACTGTTAAGCCTTTGCCCCGCCTGCCTGTAGGTCAAACACCCACATCTGGCCAGAGAGGCAGCCAATCACTGAGCAGGGCCTACAGCTTGGCGTCAGCGGATTTGCTACGTTCCAATGGACCGGACGCCTACCGTGGAAATGACGGCTCCCCTGGTCAATCAGAGGTTGTGCTCAGGCGACAAGGGGGAGGGGCCAATGGCAGGGAGCGCCCTCTTTCAGCACGACTTGCCTGCTCAGGCAGCCAACCTGGAGAAGGCGGGTATTCGACAACTCCTATCCACCATTCATCCTCTCTCAATTTGCAAACTGAGAGGTATGCAGAGAGAGAAAGGGAGAAGGAAAGGGAAAGGGAGAGGGAGAGGGAGAGGGAAAGGGAAAGGGAATGGGAGAGAGAGAGGGAAAGGGACAAAGAGAGAGTAAGGGAGAGGGAAAGGGCGCCAGCCTCCATCTCTCGCACTGGCCCCACCCCCTCTACCACCTCACCCTCCTATCACCATCGAGGAGAGGTTGCCATGGTGTCGCCAGTGAGGGCGGTCCCAGCACAGCGCTCGGATGACATGCCTGAGCCGAGGGAGGGGCTGAGAGAGGGTCGGCTTGCTGACTCCTCCCACACAAAGGAAGACAGCGAGAGAGAGCGATGCAGTTCTGCTGAACGCCCCAAGAGCACACCGGCCTCCCCAGACCCCAACAATGACCCCCAGACCGTCTGGTATGAGTACGGCTGTGTCTAAACCCTGGAGTAAACCTAAACAATGACCCCCAACCATCTGGTATGAGTACGGCTGCGTCTAAACCCTGGAGTAAACCAGTATCGAGTGCTTATTTTCTTGATTTCTTGTCTTAAAACTGGAATGGACCTTAACTAGGATACAACCAGGCGTTGGGGGTATGATATGTGCTGGAACTCACGTTTACACCCTGCTACAACGCTACTGTCTGTACGTCTGGCTCTGTACGTCCCCTTTAACAATACCTACCACCATTGTCCCTGAACAGAACTAAACACACAAACTCTAATTGTATCCAAAGAGTTAATCAATATGCATTATTTAATAATAATATATCAGGAAGCATTCACCATCAGGATTATATTATATAACATCTGGAGTAAAAACAACTTTTTTTGAGTAAATAGGTTCAGCTATTGTTGAACCTGGAGTGGTAAAAATGACTTATTGTCAATTACTTTAGACCCTATGACTCTGGGCGTCGCTTATTTCATTTGGCACACTAAGCAGAAACGCTTCTTGGACTGAAATGCAAAATTGCGTTTCCACTGCCTACGCCATCTTTGACTTCAAGCTGGATACTTAACTACTGACTTGGGCTAGGTCGGACAACCACAACAACACTATGGATTCACGACTGGATTTTATTCCTGCTCTCAAGTTCAGCTCACTGCAGGTGGACCCACAGGCTGGGGCGGCTCTCTTCTTTCGAGAGCCGACACAGTACAGTATATATTTACGTCGTTTGTTTTCCCTAGGGCTTGGCTTGAAGTCGCTCGGAGACCACAGCAGATGAAGAGCTGGCTTTATTGTTCTTTAATGTATACTGACTTTATTTCCAAAGTTGAACAAAAACCGATGACTACCATTTAAAACGTTGTGTGATGTGTGCTCTTGATCGATGTCAAATTAGCAAATTGTTCATCCAAAAAATCGCTCTCGATCACAGTAAGGAGTTGGAACTTTTTAAAGTTAAGCAACAAGAGGAAACACATGTCTTTCTGAGCTCCCCTCTGAAGACGAAAGGAAGCAGAACTAAGGATGATGAATCTGGTGGTTTCACTCTGGGATCTGGGACAACACTGCTTCAGGACAATGTACTAGGTGGCTAGTTGGTTTGGTTTGAGGTTTTCATAACCAGGCCAATAAAGGTATGGGTAGATGGATACAAATAAAAACAACTGTGGAATCACCGGAGCAACTGAATGTAGTGGATCGTCTTTTCACACAACTGCTTTTTTGACTGATTATTTCCTCTTGTGTGTTAAATGTGAAGAACAATAACTGGAAGATGGAAGAGGGTGTGGCTAGAGAGTGAGGGTTGTTTAAGGTGAACGTGAGGAAGGAGAAAGCAAGGAGGAGGGGGATGCTGGGGTACCAGAAAATGTGAGGAGAGTGAGGCAGACGGAGGAAGCAAGGATACAATGGACTGTGGGAGAGGAATCCTCCCTTTAATTACAATCTTGTACGTTTCTTCCATCTTTAGAAGATCTATCCCAGCATGCAGTGCTCTGACTAACAACATTTTACTGGAAATGGCCTGGCAAGGGTATAACCAACCCTTCTGTAGAAGTACAAGCATGGTGGAGATACTGTGCAGAACAGTACAAACATGGCTCTTCATATTTCAAGTACCATCTTGGGAGATCTGTGGCTTGAGGAGGATTACATTCACAAACACACAGTAAACACACACACTTCTGAACACAGTAACATTGCTAGGT
Organism: Merluccius productus; assembly: GCA_027122695.1. NCBI lineage: Eukaryota > Metazoa > Chordata > Actinopteri > Gadiformes > Merlucciidae > Merluccius > Merluccius productus. The sequence continues at coordinate 80,820 of JAOPJI010000113.1, read as the reverse complement.
CAACGATAGACTAGGTTTTGGTAGGTTCACGGCATTGGTGGCTATAGAGAAGGTTATAAGGTTGTGATACACGCGTTGAGTGAGAAGTGTGTTGAGCGTGTTTTGTTTGAGCAGCAATCACTTCTTCCCATCAACTAAACACTACAACTAAACCACAGGGGGAACTTTTCATTGGACCAGATGATCAGCACCAACCGCTTGGGACCACAACAATGTTGGTGTTTATGTAGTTTGACATATAGTGGGTTACCTTGTTCAACTTAGTGAGAAGAATGCTCTTCATTACTTAAAGAGAGGGCTGATTATCAATGAGGATGATGATGATGAACATTCAATGGCAATAATGATAATGGTTTGGTTTGTTTGTGCTACAAATTAACTCAAACAGCACCTACGATGATGTCATTATGAACTAAACTATGAGGAAATGTAGACTGGAGTACTTTTTAACTGAAGCTGCAAGTACTGAATAAGAATTCATAATATTCATATAGTGGTCAAAATAGCATTTCTATGTTAAATAACATTTCCTTATGCAATCAACTAAATTATTTTGTGTGAAAAAAAAATGCTGAGGGTATTTATTTTTTTTAGTTAAGTGCCCTTGAACCAATGGGATTGTTAACAGTAGTAAACATTTGTAAAAATGTAAAGTACTGTTTAAAAAAAAGGATACAGATGATGGTGTCTTCCTAAATCTAGCTTAAAATTCCACTGTTTGTAGATGTTTTTTTTAGACTTTTGTGTACTTTACAAATACTAGTTGAAATGTTCTTAGCTGGTAAACTGAATTATGAAAAACAGTCTTGATCAAAATGCAGGCAGCTGCCCGTCAGCCTGCTTACTTGATTGACCGTGATCTGTGCTTTAGGATTGTTGTTTTGTTTGACCTGTTTGCACTTAGACCAAGAAGGGTCAAGCCGCCCTAACATTGCCCCGGGAAGCGGGATCTTTTTAATCTCAGCCATACCATGATGTGTGGAGGGAAGAGATGGATGGAACCGGCTTAAAATGCATTTGGAGTTTTTGTTTGCTTTTCTTTATTGGATCTCGAAGCAGTCTCAAAGTTTTCATTTTATACTTCCCTCTAAGCAATAGATCTCAGGATCTTATGGAAATATGTGTGCATGTGTGTGTGACTTAAAGCACCCTTATGATGTCCAGCTCTATGAGATGGATCTATTTGTTTACCTGTTCACCTGTTTTTTGTGTCCATCTCTTTAGTAATATCATGGCCTATACCCCTAGATGTCTGTTATTGTTCCTGCCTACTTGCTTGTCTACCTGCTCACCAGCACACATGTATCTGCTGTTCACCTACTTCACTTTGTCCATCACATTTGCTCTTAAACAATATCTATTCTATCTAGTAAGGTTATACACCATGAAAAAGGTAAAACAACAACAGACTAGACTGATGTGCACAGCTTTGTAAAAAAAGAAAAAGAAAAAAAAAGCTAGTTCACCTTACCAAGACAGGTGAATGCAAAACAAACCATTTCTCAAGAAGGGTTCCTTAATGCATTTATTTTTCTTACTGCACAATTTAAACAAATCAGACCATTGCATAAGCACCAATTCATTTATTTTCTTTATATTGCACAGTGTTTGAATTTAGAGTCTAACCTTTCGATTGCAGCCAACATAGTAAGGAAGTCATTGAATGTGTACTTTATAATGCATTAACCTTTTATGTTGCACCCCATACCCTCACGTCTCCTGCCACAGTGACATCCAAAATGACTGCTTTGAAAAGGGTGCAACTTGAAGAGAGGGTCGAATAAATTCCAACTCATTGCCTGCAGGGGAAACGGTTAATGATCACTGCTGTAACAATGTGGGTTGAACTGGAAGAAGTGTTAAATTGTGTAGCACTGCTAAATGCGTTAGCGTGGTCTGCCTACTTTAGTCATAAAGGGTTCCTAACTTGATTGAGTAGATTTAACTGCTGTTGTCATGACCAAAATCTTTTGTTAATAAAGTTTTATCAGATGAATGAATAATGCCGGACTGAACACTGTTAATACTTTACATTCATATGTCACATTACATAAGTCAGATATACTTTGAATGCCATATCATGTTTTTGATTTGTAGATATTGTGAAACTATATTGCAAAACAAGGTATAGCTCTGACCTTCATCAAGACTGGATAGCTGAAACCGTTATGATCCAAGTAGTGATCCGTGGAGGTTGGGCTAGCACCTGAGCCATCTGGCGACCGACTGGAAACGGCATCTCATTTATTTTAGATAGGTAAATAAACACACGGAGTAGCGAGCGTGATGGAAAGAAATGTGAAATTAGATTGATCAAAAAATAAAATGGGAACGATATTTGAACTTTTCCTTAGGGTGTGTGTGTGTGTGCGTGTGCGTGTGTGTGTGTGTGTGTGTGTGTGTGTGTGTGTGTGTGTGTGTGTTCGTGTGCGTGTGTGGGGGGGGGTCTCTGCGTGCAGTGCGTCCAGACCAAGACGCGGTAAGGACTACTTCACAGGTTGGTACTTTGTCCTTGCTAAACGTGGTTCCTAAGTGTTATTTTAAACAGTAGGTGTATTTATCTTGCTAAACGTGGTTCCTAAGTGTTATTTTAAACAGTAGGTGTATTTATCTTGTGTTATTATGTCTAGGTATGGAGGACTTGAAAGGACATTATTCTAACACGTGGTTAGGCTTTTCTTTTATTTCGTTATCGTTCTGCAATGTGAATCGTGCACATCTTTCAGGATTAGATATTTCTAGGAAGTCACGTTCTGTGAACATTTACGACGTTAAAATGTATCTTGTCTTTTACCTCCTATGAGCCCCTAGGTCAATACGATATTATATAACTAATGGACTCCATGAATAGCATATAAATAAAAGACAGACGGATTGTCTTAAAGATTTAGTTCCGTTATATAGGCCCATTGTTTTATATGTTTTTTCTTCCCGTTAGAAACACTGTTAATGAAACGTTTAGAAAGCAGGCTAGTTTTGTTTTTATTATTATTAGCAGAAAGATGTGGAGACTTCGGTGTCGGTACGAGATAACAGGACAGCTTTCATTGCTTGATTAACAGACATAACGGATTGGCTGAGCAATAGGCAATGACTTATTGCACTTGTTTATTTTAGAGCCGAGACATGGCCAATACAAATCCAATGTTTTATTTTTTATTTTTATTTTTTTAAAACAAAAAATAGGTAGCCTACTGAAATAATAGATTGAACGTGTGTGTGTGTGTGTGTGTGTGTGTGTGTGTGTGTGTGTGTGTGCGCGCGCGTGTGCGCGCGCAATAAACCCACATTGCGGGGACACTCGGAAAATGACGTAAATGATTGCGTAAATGACACTCTCACAGCCACTGCATTGCCAGGCATTTTAATATGCCGGTCACTTAACATTGCTGTAGTAGTGCATTGTTATAGGCCTATACAGGGTAAGCAGGGGTACACGTGTAT
>JAOPJI010000113.1:36536-61471 GCA_027122695.1 Merluccius productus | reverse complement strand
AAAGTTTATGATACTCACACGTTTTGTTAAGCAAGATAATCTTCACCAATGAACACTACTTTTATGACTTTTGAAGCATAAATGCAATCACCAGAATTTTTTTTTTAAAGCTTCAAAATTCACGAGTGGGGTATTTACTGATGTATTTTATGTCGTAGACCAAAACATGACAATCTGTTAAGATTGTGTTAACCACAGACCTTATTTCAGGCATCAAACCAAAAACCCATTAAAAAAACCTGTTGACTTTGAGACGAGGGAACCAGAAGTGCCAAAATGCTAACGGATTTCCAGGTTTTAGGACCTGCACCACTTTATTACTGCGGAGTGAGAGCGCAAGCGTATCATTCTGTAGCGTTTTAGCCAGAGTCTACCTTTCCCCATATAGATGACCCGAGACAGTTTTACAACTTCCAACGTTTTCTTCGTTGGGCTGTAGCCTACCCTAAAAGTTGATGAGTCAAATAATTGTTCAGAAAGCCCGGAGTCCACTTGAAGTCAAACATATGCAGGTTTTTGTCATTTTTATGTCCATTATAATAACTAAATAAAACATGATATAGAGGCTTAACATATAGAAATGGAAATCATGGAAAAAAATATTACAAGAGGTCTAATGCTTCATGATGTATTTCATATTAGATCTAATGAGAGACCAACATATTTGAAAAAAACCTTGACGGCAAGTGTCGCAACTGTGAAATAATCTCAACCATTATTGTAAAAAGATCTGGACGAGCTGTTAACTTAACTCTTGAGAAAAGTCTTGTTTTTGGTGTTGGAGTTGATGGCGTGATTGTATGCAACACAAGGGAGTAAATCAACACAACTTTATGTCAAGAACTGTTGATTGATCCATCGCATATTGATCTCATCAAACTGAGTAGAATTTAGAAAGATATTGATGGGACTAATGGGACTGGCCGCGGTGTGTCTAGTGGTGTTAGATTAAAACTAAAAAGCTGGAGCAATGGTGTTAAAGCGGGGGAAAAAAAGAGAGCTGATCCCCGGTCAGGTTCCAACAGTTGACACCCCTAGACCCAGGGTGACTTGGACCACTGAGCAGGGCCTTAACCACCATTGAGGTCACCGAGGTCCGGACCTTGGTATTTTTTCCGAGGTGTATATAATAAAAGTCATGAAATAATTGCCTAAAAATGACTTTACTTTGGTGAGGCAGACATTGTACCACGCCAAGATTACGACTTGCGCATCTGATTACCACGTCAATGCTTGTGTGTGTGTATGTGGGTGGATGGGGAAGTGGATGAACTTGTCGTTACAAACTCTTTGATGTCAACAACTTGAGGCAGCACCAGGACCAGCGCCAGGCAGCGCCTGAATCCATGCGAAGCATGATCCATGTAACTAGAGAGCTTTACTAGTCGACTGCTTGTAGACATAATCAAACTGAATTAACTAACTAGCTAGCCACCAATGGTAGATTGATAAACTTTTAACGAAATGCTTTTCTTTCAATTCCGTTTGTGTAAAGGGTTGAAATTCATGTTAAAATTAGGTAACCTTATATTTTTAAGATTATCCTAGCCTGTTACATTTACATATAAATTATCAATTGACCCTGTGTTTACTTTTTTCACTGAGACAGAGAGGAAAATGAAAAGATTCCGTCAATCAAAGCTTAGTTTTGGGAAAGGAAGAGATACGGGACAAGATGAGGAGACAGAGAAAAATAAAGAGAGAAGGTGATGGAGATGAGAGAGGAAGAGCAGGTACTGCCCACTGTTCCCAGGATTCAGCATTATGTCCCTGTGCTGTTCAACACAAACAAAAACTGACCTGATTCTCATGTATTACTGCTTGACAGATTATTTATGCTACTGACTGACATGGTTTTAAAACAACTGTTATCCAATTGTTGCTCTCAAAAACATCTTAAAATGCACATATTTAGATCAGGGAAATCAACATTTTTCGGGAACCCCCCTAGCAAACTCTATTTTTGGACCTCTGGGTACGGCCTTGCCGCTAAGTGTGCCTTTCACTTCCGGCTTGAGATAGCTTTATTACGGACTGTGAATATTTGTTTAATAGCCATTTGTTATTATTAACATTGGTTCTATTCTAATTTTATTGGTTGGATTTCTCCTATGGATCTAGGTTCTACAGCTTATTTTTATGCAATCAATGCAGCTTAAGTTATCCTCGCCTTGTGATTACTTTGTTTTAAGTCTTGAATATACCAAGCGCCATCTGACCGTAACTGAATGCCTCAATATGCCATCCAGCGCGCCTTGTCTGTTTAGGGTTTTTTCGATGCGTAGTACCACCAGGCCTGAAAGAAGGGGAACACTGATGTCTATGCCCACTTACAGTCAAACACTACTGTGACTTCTGACTCCTTATGGAGAAGTAGGCTTTATTGGCTATTCTTGGCAAGCACCCTTGACAAAGCAGAATGAGCTAGGGTGGAGAGAGATGACTCAGTTGCTTGTTGGCGTGTTGTCCACACCTTGATAACACCAGAATAACCCTGCTAAAACATAGCACGTGAATGACAAGCACTTTGACACACAAATTGTGTGTTTACATGCAGACATCCTTCTCATAATGATTATTATAAATGTTCATCATGCGTATCTTTGAAAACATTAGAAGAGCTGAATAACTTTTTAATATTCCTGTATTATAAGGGTTTGTTTAGTGAAAATATTTGACTTTGTCCACTTAGATGGCCTTTGATATGAGGCAATATCCAGCAAAGAAAATAGCTTTTCCCTCTCTCTGTTTTCACTTAATTCAATTTTTTTCTGGAACAAGAAGTGATAAAGGATGGGGTGATGCAAACTAGAGCAATAGCCAAACCCAGTGTCTGTCATAAAATGCCTTGGGCGTGTGCATTATCTTGCAGGATTCAGAAAGAGCTAGTGCTATGACCATTATGCTCAGGAAACACAAAGTCGACTGAGCAGTTCAGCAGTTGGGACCACTTTGATGTAGTGATCATTTAATCCTCTCACCACATGACAAAGTAAATAGTAAAATAGTCATTCCATCCAAAACTTGGAACTGGTTTTCAGGAACATATCTTGACCTTGGCTGCAAGTCAACATTTTCATTATGAAAGATATATTGTGTCATTTTATAGAAAAACTAGTATCTCAGATGGCCTTCCCATTACAGTAATGCCATTGTAGTTTTAGTATTAGTAATATGAGTATTAGTAGAAGTAGAAGATGTACAATGAGTAGTTTCTTAGCCTGCTATGCTGTACAATGAGCTTTCAACATAAAACCAAGAACATGAAAATGTGTGATTTGTTAAAATTAGGGCTGTCAAACGATGTACAAATTTGAATCTAATTAATCACAAGGTTTCTTGAATTAATTTCGATTAATCATGATTAATCCTAAATATGACTGAACAATTCACATTTTCTGTGTACTGTTCTCAGAACAGAAAGATAAATGACAAGAAGCGGATATTACATTTGTTTTTTATTAACAACAAATCCAGAAAAAATAATTGAATTCTAAACAATTTTGGCAACTGAATGGAACGCTTTTTGAACAAACAACTCAACACAATTACTAGTGGCCCTTTTCACTTACTCGTCTTTTAGCCAGTTGCTAAGGCAAACTAACTTGTTTACATGATCTGAATTTAAAGCGGACCGTTTCTTCTGTACAATATGGCCTGCGACTGAGAACAGTCGTTCACATGGAACCGTGGATGCAGGAGTTCCAAGATATTTGCGGGCAAGCAGGGCCAGCTTGTCATGTGCTCCTGAATGAGCAGCCCACCACTGCATGGGGCAGGCCTCCATACTTATGCTTGGCTCTGCTCTGTACCTGTGTATGTCTCTGTCAGGTTGCACCTCTTCATCTGACTCTGAATCTGAGCTCATCTGTAGAAGGTGAGTTTTCTTCCTGGGTGGTCCATCTTGAGAAGTCAGCAGAGACCTTCTAGGTGAGTATTTTCTTGGCGGGAGGCTAGGTTTTCCATGAAGATGTCTTAAATCTCACCACATATGCATGGTCTTCTTCAGAGACCTTCATCACTTGATGCAGGTGGGAGAGGGCAGGCAGTACTACTGAGCAGGAGATATAGGCCTCTCCACCCAGAATCTCAGTTACATACCTGCAGTAAAATAACACACACAAACAAACAAACACACACACACACATATGTTATTTGAACACCAGTTGGTATGCTGGCAAATCAGTTAAACATTTAATTTGAGCTTGATCAGTTCAATTACATTTTTCAATTTGCACATTATATGTGCATTCCTTACCTGCAGGGCTCTAGAAGAGTGCTCAGTCTCTGCAGTTTGTCCCATTCTGGTGGCATCAGCATAACCAGTTTGCGGTGTTGTTGGTCCAGGGTTGCTCGTATTGCTGCTTTATTGCGGTTCAGGCACTTGATCATTTCCAGCGTGGAATTCCACCGCGTTGGCACGTCTTGGATCAGTGGCTCCTGCTGCTGTCCCAGGGCTGCTTGCTGTGCTTGAAGCTCCATGGTGTTTGCTGCGCTGTGTTTGAAGTGACCGACAATTTTGCGACACTTGGCCAACACATTCACAAATCCACTATCGGAGAGGCTCACGTTGATGCTTCTCTGTAGCATGTGAGCGATGCAGGGCATGTGCTCATATGGCAGCAGTTTAGCCGTAGCTGTCATATTGCGTGCACTCTCCGTTCCTATAGTTGTGATTTTTCCTTCAATTTTCCACTTGTGTGCCACGGTTTGAAACTGTTGAGCACATACCTCTGCAAAGTGACGCTCTTTGGATTTCATTACTGTTAAAGCAAACGACTTCAGTTCCCAGGTTATAGTGTGTTATGTGATGCGCCGTCACACCCAGATAATTGTCGTTACTCACGGAGGTCCAGTGGTCTCCTGTCAAAGCAACATATTCCGCTGAAGCCAAATCCTCTTCCTTCATTTTCTTTTTAGCATCATATAGTTTGTTGATTTTAGTCATCACTGTTCCTCTCGATGGTGGATTGTAGCATACGTCTAAAGTTGCCTTTTGCGAGGCCCGTGTCCTCGACAATATTAATCGGCCTACAGTCCTTAGCTTCTCAGACGTAGACTTACTTAATGCCTTGCATTCGGTGAGGGTGGTCTGACGCATGCTAGGCTTATCACCTGAAGTTGAAGCCCCAACAAATGAATGTTTGGCGTTAAGATGATACCTCAGGCTCGAGGTGCTTCGGTGAAACGAAAAGTCCTTCCGGCAGTGAGAGCAAACCACAACATATTTGTTTACAGTTCCATCTTTATTTTTTTTATACTTGAACTGTCCGTCCATAGGGCCGACCGTTTCGTCGGACTCCTCCATCTTGTGTCAGCAATGTTGTTTACGTGACGAGAAATGAACGCGCCGGGGGTTGAATTGCGGGTAAAATGGCGGGAATGCGTTAATGCGTTAAAAAAATGAACGCCGTTAATTCCAGAAATTAATCATCTCGGGTTAACGCGTTAATTTTGACAGCCCTACTCTTTTAATAACATTTTGATATCAATTATATCAATTTGATATGACATTATTCTATGATTACTATAGAGGGTAAAACAATGTTGGATTACTATTACCCTTTTAGCTGGTCCAACATGTCCCTTTTGATGTAGCTGGGGGAGGCCAGTTCCTAAAACCCAGTTCAGAATTCAGATTTGCGACAAGACTGTGGCAAATGGGCGACTGCTTGGAAAAGATAACGTTCTGAAACTGGACCGTTCACATTTGAAGCCGTATGTGGCTATTGTAGCAGGAGGGTGCTTACACTTACTTATCCCAGGAGTTGGAAGCTAGCTAATCAAAACAACCCCACAAATAAATAATAATAAATTAAATAAAACGTCGTCAGATGATAGCCGATGGGTTCCCAGATTGCATTTCGGCTGGTGCCTTCCGCCTCTGTTGCTCTCCACACAAACTGTTCACCCAGATGTGACCAAAGCCCTTCAAACGTGTTTGGTCAATACTACTGGGACTAGAAACGGAAACCAGAATGCGTCCGATATCAAAATATTGTCCATTTGACTACATATTCTGCATTCATATGCAGATACCTGTTTATAGAGATTAATGTTAAGTAAATTAATCAGTTTCACATTGCGATATTTCATGGCACGATATTTCGTCACTTCAGGTGTGCCCCAGGGCTCTGTCCTGGGGCCCCTCCTCTTCATCATCTACCACCTTCCCCTAGGCAATATCTTCCGCAAATTTAACATTCACTTCCACTCCTATGCAGATGACACCCAGCTCTACCTCACCACTAAACCATCATCCTCTCCGCCCACTTCCCTCACCGATTGCATCTCTGAAATAAAAACCTGGTTCACCCTAAACTTCCTTAAATTAAACTTTAATATAATTGAGGTTCTCCTCATTGGCACCAAATCCACTTTATCCAAAACCGACAGCTTTTCCCTCACTATCGATAACTCCTCCATTTCACCCTCGCCCCAGGTCAAGAGTCTTGGTGTCATCCTTTACAGCACACTATCCTTTCAATCCCATATCAATCGAAACATCAATCACCTCCGCCCCTCCCTTACCCCTCACACTGCCGCCATCCTTGTGCACAGCCTCGTCACTTCCCCTCTGGATTACTGTAACTCTCTCCTCTTTGGCCTCCCTCACAAATCACTCCATAAACTTCAGCTGGTCCAGAATTCATCATAACACATAAAACAACCCCCTCCATCCACCACATCACTCCTGTCCTCCAACAGCTCCACTGGCTCCCGGTCCAGTTCCGTATTCAACTCAAAGTCCTCCTGGTAACATTCAAGGCCATCCACAACCTCGCCCCCCCATATCTGTCTGACCTCCTCCATGTTTCCATTCCCTCCCGCTCCCTCAGGTCCTCTTCCTCCATACATCTGTCTGTCCCCTCCGCCCGTCTCACAACCATGGGGAGCAGAGCATTCAGCCGCTCTGCTTCCCGTCTCTGGAATTCATTACCACCCCAACTCAGAAACATTGATTCATTCCATCATTTCAAATCACAACTCAAAACACATCTGTTTAAAACTGCCTATTCCATCTGATGCCAATTGCTCTGTCCTATCTAATTGTTTATAATTTATTCTGTATTTTATTGTTGTTTCCTTTTCTTTTGTGTATATATCTGCACGGTGTCCTTGAGTGCCAAGAAAGGCGCCTGTAAAAATAAAATGTATTATTATTATTATTACCCCTACTGGAGAGAGACTAATGATAACACTGCACTTCTTGGCAACAAAATATCAACGCAGTGATATTTTCACGTGTTACAGTGTTATAATTCCCTTTCAAAATAAATACCATTGCTTTCTTTTGGTATGCCGCAAACAAGTAGTTGTGTTGTTACTGATGTGGTCCATCCACCATGTTTAAATGGGGTAGATGGGTAAATACTAGTGCTGTCAATCGATAAAAAAATATTAACTAATTAATCGCACAATTTGCTGTGATCAATCGCGATTATTATTTTTTCCTTAAGACTGACGCTTGTAATAATGGATATTTAAATGTGAAATGATGGAATTAATGTAGAATCAACACAAAAAAATATTTAAATTCAAATACTATTGTTTAATAGCATATTTTTAACTTTAAACAGATAGATCCTGTGAACTACAGATTTCCAAAAAAAACAATCAAGGCCATCAAAATTGACTGTCAGCTTATTTATTTTATGCGCTAACAGAAATAATAACAAAACGCAGTCCTCTATGTTAAAGTGCAGTTGAATTTCGAAAAGGTCCAGAACAGAACATGTAAATATGAAACAAAGAACAAGGAAATATTCTGCTGAGAGTTCAGAATGTTGAATCTTTTTCACGCCATAGAAAAACAACAACAATAATTTGGCTTAGTCCTCCATTACATTCAGCCAGTTTCTAGCTATCCAGTTAGCATTAGTTACCTTCTCACTTACAGGTTTTGTGATATTTCAAATTATTTCTGTGGTAATTACATTCGGGTTTGCAAACTGTGCAGATTACTTTTGTTTTCTCCAAACATCCGTCGGGCAACTATTTAAAGTGAAACTTTTCACCTAAATCTCCTTCCTTGTCCTTATCCATCTTTCGCCAGGATTGCTAATGGCCATTCGGTTTTGCGGCACACGTTGTCACATAGGTCAGCCGCCACAGGAAGTGAACAAAGCTGCGTTAATTGCATACTTTTTTTTTAACACGTTAAATCTTTCAAAATGAACGCAAAGATTAACACGTTAATTTTGACTAGCACTAGTAAATACCCTCAATACGTTCAAAAATCACACTCTGCGGTTGACACCCTGAATCTTTTGATTGGACAACAAGCTGGACAACATCAGGGCGAGGATTAAATATCAACGGGACGTACGGAACTGCAACATCCTTTGTCTGACCAAGACATGGTTGAGCCCTTCTATACCGGACCACGCAATCCAGCTGGCCGAATTCCTTGCTGTTCACTGCATGGACCTAACGGAGAAGTCCGGGAAATCAAGGGGGAGGCGTTTCTCTAATGGTCAACACCAACTGGTGTGATACAAAGAATGTAACCATTCTATCGTGTTCCTGCTCAGCCGCCCTGGAATACCTGACCATTAAATGTCGTCCGTACTACCTGCCTTGTGAGTTCATGTCAGTTATAGTCACAGGTTGTTACATCTCCCCCCAAGCGGGCACCAATACTGCACTATTACTTTTATATGAGGCACTAAACCACCAGGCGACGAACACGGACGCAGCCCTGATCGTGGCTGGGGATTTTAGGCAAACCTCAAAAAAGTAATGCCAGCATTTTACCAACATATCACATGGCCCACCAAAGGAAAAAGGACAATGGACCACGGCTACTCACTGGTCAAAGATGGCTACAAAGCTCAATCTCTCCCTCTGTTCCTCATACAAAAGGCTCTGGATTTGTATCATGTATTATTTGACTAAATCAAGCATATAGTAGACAGACATTGACATCCTGATTTTTTTCCAATGGCTCTTCTTGATGACATCTGTCTCTAATCTGTATCTGTTCTCACCCCAGGCATTGCCCTGCTCTATCTGCAGTTGCACCGGGTGTCTAGCGAGACCTCCCACCTGCAGAGGGCGCTAGACTATGTGAAGAGGAGCCTGAGGAACCTCAATGGTCGCAAGGTGACCTTTCTGTGCGGTGATGCAGGACCCCTCGCAGTGGGGGCTGTGGTCTACCACAGGCTGAAGAACACAGAGGACAGCAAAGACTGTATCACCAAGTATGTGAAACGGCAAAAAAACAGTAACCTCATTCCCAGGTATTCTCATCCCCTGACAAAATGACTGGAACGGGGTGCTTCGACTGTGCGCATATGTGAGAGTGAGGGCGGGACTTCCGAGCATGCTTCGGAAGGAGCAATATACATTTCAGTTACATAACTTCTGATAGAGGGATATCCTTTTTCGTTATTGCTTTGTCAAATTCTTTGTCAAAAAACAACATATTTATTCTCCTTCTTTGTTGTTGTCCTGATTCTTCTCGCTCCGGGGCTGTACACAGCTTATAGGACATAACAGAACATAAATTGAGTTTCGCCCAATAAACGGCTCTGGACAATCGGGAACCACGCCACCTCTACAGGAAAATGAATAGGTGGTCGCCAGACTACATCTCATTTTGATTTAGTCTGGTGTTAGCCAGGCTACACATCCACACTAACTTATAGAAATATTACAATTTAGAAACTTAAGTGTTTTGTTCAAATGAGTCACATAAATAACATTACTGATGTTAGCACGACTCCCATGTCGGGACACAACTTTTATAGTCAGACAGAAAGTGTAATTAGTTTCGCTTTAATTTCTGATGTTTTACACATATGACGGGATAAATACTGTCGGCCTACACACCTTAGTGTGACAAGTTATTATAAATTAATGTGAGTTAATACTGGCGTGCAAATTCAATTTTATATTACTATGTCCCATTGTCTCAATGCGCTGTACGGCCATCATGCAAATGCGGCTCTGGCGGTTCTAGTGTTAAAAGTGCTGTAGGTAAGATGTAAGAGCTATAATTTGAGTGTAAATTGTTCGAAATTCCATAGCAATCCGTCAGCTATTACTGAGTAAAATGCCCTCTAAAAATATCTGGTCCAGGTTCACTGTGCCTCTGTATGAGCCAATTTAGATTTTGGACCGCTCCTGGCAAATTTCTGACCAATAAGGACATCTCTGCCCTGCCCTGGTACAGGGAATTCAATTTGCCCGTCAATCACAGGTGCATGAACACAACACTTCTCAATGACGGAGAAACATACTTAGGGAGGAAGGAAAGGAGGAAGCAGAGAGGGATGGAAAATTGGTCAATTTTCCCTGCTGCTCAAAAACCCCTGTCAGCGTCTTTATTAGCATTAGAATGAAATGTAGAAATCATCATCAACGTGGTTGATGTGCTGAAGTCCAAAACAGATCCAAAGATTAAAAGTTTGTCTGCATTTGTTGATTGAAAGCTGCTCTTTTCTTGTAAATCATGAAATGTGAATAACATTTTGCGTGTGCATTTGTGATTTTTGAGACAAATCTGGTCCATACTGTGTGTGTGTGTGTGTGTGTGTGTGCACGTGCATGATCTAGACTCCTCCAACTGCAGCGAGCTGTGCTGAGTCTGGACTCGGACATCCCAGACGAGCTGCTGTACGGCCGGGTGGGCTACCTCTTCGCCCTGCTCTACGTCAACAAGGAGATAGGTGGCGACACGGTGGATGAAGGCTCTATTAGCAAGGTAACGTTTGCACGTACACACACACCACTGCAGTAGAAACACAGTGATTGAGAGCTATTGTCAACTATGGATGGGTGGATATGCGTATCTCCCAATTCGATACATGATACTTGGGTGCCGATTTATTGCAAATTTTGTTTACTTTTTAACACTAAACCATGGGAAAAATCATGCACGTCTAGAGACTGTAAATCATGAGGCATATTTCCAAAAACAATGCACATCACTTGTCAACACACATATTTCAGCAGCGTCATTGCTATTACTGGGTGCGGGGCTCCAGAATAACTTTTTACATTTGTTGCACTGGTGCGCCTAACTTTTTTTATTTAGCCCGCACATAATTTAGCTGCACCCAACATTTTTCTCCGTGCCTTTTGCCGCCGCAATAATACATTTTAAGTCTTTTTTTGTCAGTTTCATACACATTCTTAACACATGTAAATGATTGTAAACCGGAATAAAGTTGCAGATTAATGTTTTCTTTAGTTAAATCACAGCACAAACAAGAAATCACAATAACCTCAATTGTTTAAAAAATAAACATAAGTGCTGATGTTTAAAGTGCTTGACAAACTCATAAATATATCAAACTCAAATAACTCAAACAAAAGTGTGTGCTGCTCCTGGGTCCTTACAGAATATCTCCCTCAGCTGGCCCATGCCCCTGTAGTGTGGCCTTCTTGCTCTTTGCCCTTGGGTAAACCAGTTTGCCACACTCTCTCTTGCATCAAAGTCCTCCAAACTAGGCCCCTCAACACTGATCCGAATCAGGTCCTCCACTGTGTCTGTATGGAGAGATGCTCTTACATCAGGCTTGATTCTCTTCTGTGAAGAGAACCCCCTTTCACATACAGCAGAAGACACTGGGAGGACCAGCATTATATGGACGAAGTGCAGGATGTTCTGAAACAAACGCATACAAAAACATGTACTTGATGTACTAGCTATATTTTTTTAACATTGACCAAAAACCTTGTACTCCAAGCAGTATGGCTCTTTGGTCATCATCAGCTCCCAAAGGCTCGGGTAGTTCTTGTTCTTGAACATCCTGGAGATTAACATCTTCATGACCACAAACTTCCTTTGCCAGCTCAGTGTTGACACCATTTCTGAAGTTAACACAGGGAATGGGAGGAGGAAGTGGTAAGTCACCTTGTGAGGATGGGGGAGAAGTGATCCAAGAGGAATGTGAGATCATCAGCACCATGGTCCACCAACTCGTCTTGGTCCTCTGGCCAGGAGTCGTGATTAAAGATGTTAAAGCATCTGACTGCCTTTGCTGTGGCAGATTCTGTAGCACCCTCTCCTATTAGAAAAATAAAGAAATCTCAATAAATAATTATGAATATTTATGAGCCGTCAACATCATATTCGTATGACAGAGGTTTAGCAATAATGTAACTTCACTTGCCTAGAAGGCTACAGAATCTGGCCTTCAGATGTTTAACAGAGAACTTTATTGTTGCCTCCATTGCTCTCTAAAGTTTAGGGGCACCCTTGCTAATAGCCTCATCTTCTGCCAGATTTAAGATTGTCTGTGTGTACAGCGTAAAAAAACTGATTATGTGTTTGATATTATGTGTTTTCTGTTTAACACAAAAAACAAAGAACAAAAATGAGAATGTAACCTGGAACTTGTAGTACTGGCATTTCAGCCTATTCATCCTGTTACATCTTCTGTTGCCGAAGGGCTGCCTGGAGCTGTGCCAGTCTGCCACCAGGCTTGGGTCTTGCTGCCAACACCTCTGTGGTCACCAGCAGATTTTCAAGCCCACTGCCTGTTTAGACAGACATATCGAGCAGTTTTACAGACATAGCTGAAGCCAAACACTGAATTAAGTTGGAAATCCTATCCATTTTTATGTCTCCCTTACCTGAGGTAGGATAATCTAATTTCTCTGAAGTAGAAGACTGAAGAGACTAACCACATCAGCAAGGAAGTGACAAAAAGCCACAAATGTACCATCCTCCATCATTTTTTTGATCTACAGTATATTATAAACCCAGACCAACCATATTCACAATCACAACAGATACGCAAACTAAATTCTAAAATCAAATTGATAATGAAGGCACAGTGACACTAATGTAAGAAATTCTCTAAACAAGTCAAGCCTTTCTGAATTGTCCTGCAATATCCGCATTGGCAGAAGACCCTGCCAAGTGGTCCATATGGCAGTAGACTGCAGTGAACTGTCCATGGTTGTCCTTCCCAGGTCTGAGGAAGGAAGCCACTGCCTTCCTTTAACCCCATTGGGGACCAGCACATTCAGCCCAAGGTCTGCTCTAAGGGCCTTGAGCTCCCTCATCGATTTGTGACTGAAGTGATACGTCTTCCACACCATATGGAGCATGTCATATACTTGACCGATCATTATATTGTCCCGCTGGACTGACAACATGGCCAGTTACAATCTGTAAAGATACATTATAATTAACATAACAGAATCCCCCTTCTTTCTATTTGATTAAAATATAATGCATGCACATTGTAAAGCCTACAATGAAGGATATCGGGCTGTCCTAAACAAGCCTTACCTGTGAGGCATGCAATGAAAGGGCACAACAAAGTTCCCTGCCTCTTGCTGCAAAAGGGCTATAACTCCCCCTTTGTGGCCAAGATTAACTGCAGCACCATCTGCCCCCATAGCCACAGTTTTCTCAAGCCAGTCCCCACACTGTTCCCCGAGAGCAGCAAATGCTTTTTTTTTGTGGCAGCATAGACTCAGGCAGTGTCATTGCTGTAGGTCGGATTCACATTTAACCCGTTCTTTTTCATAAGGATGATCTGGGACTGGGACTTAAATTGTGTAAATGGCTATATTCTTTGGCTATATTGTAAGCAGTGTTAAATTGTATTATAATTTCTGACTCCTTACTGCTTCTGTTTGCCGCTGCCTGGCGCTGAAAAGCTGCGGGGAGGGGGGCTGCTCTGCCGGCCATGCACCTGTCACGGCACAGGACGTGATTGTTGGAGACATTGTGCTTTTTCAACGTTTCAATTCTGAACGTTGATGTTCCGACAGCAAAAGCACTTTTCCCAGCTATGCTTTGGCCGCACTCTTTGCAATAAATGCAATGCATAATTTTGGCGGTTTTTCATACCTGAGCCACGGAAATTGGACAAGCCATTCTTTGCGAAAGGCATATATTTTGGGCTTTTTGTATGTGGTTGGCTCTGGCTCTGAGTCAGATGAGGCCATCTCCGCCGAAGATGTTGGATCAGGAGGAGACAGGTGGTGGAGTGGTTACCTCTGCCGATGGTGTCGGGTCTGGGCTGGGCCTATCAGGGCCGGGGACAGGTGTATCGGGTACCACAGCATTTTTCTTGATGAAGAAACAATCAATAGTGCTCTTCATTTTGAATTGAATGTTGTTGAGGTTGTGATATCGCTCAAGCCGAAGTACAGGGCGCGGTTTCACACGTGCCTTATTTTTTTCCCCCACCCGCATTCAGCGAAAAAGAATATCAGGGTCAGACAGTGCGTTGAAAACCTCATAGATCATAGAAATTATATGGTCTGGATCCCGTATCAAATGGCCTATGGGCGTGTGGATTGTCAGTGAGGCACATAGACTGAATGCGGGCACTTTTTCTATATGTGACTGTTTTCCAAGCAGAGGCAGATGTGATGGTCTTAGAGATCCTTTTTCCTTATTGTGGAACAGTCATGCACACACACACAGACACATAAATTGACCGACACAATTAGAGCGTGTGTGTTTGTTAGGCTTGCCATGGTCAGCGTTACCGGTTTTACACGATTACATCACTTGCCCACTGTCCACATCGTCGTTACAATTTAGTGCTGACACCCCTAGCGGGTCAGTGACTTGCGATCGATGGTCATAATAACCAGGTAGGCTACAATCGTCTTCCTTGTTTTTTCACACCACAAACAAGGTAGGAAAACACGTCTGGAAATGTGACTTACGACTCTTTGTGTTTGTACGCATCGAGTGATTTGTGTTGCGCATTTGGAAAAACCTGTTGCCCATTGCAGTCCATTAAAACCCTAAAATCGCCACTGGATAGGCACCATGCGCCAAGCCGTCATCTGTTTAATTGTTATAATAAAACGGATGATGGCTTAAAATAATAATGAATCAACCTTCTAAGCTTTGTTTTGTTCAAAGTAAGGGGAAGATCTAGGCCTATCTAAAGTTAAAGATCACAGTAAGCACTGTACAGACATTTAGCGTAATTTTCTGTAAAATGTCCGGTGTAATCGGTAACACCGCTGTTGGCACGTTTGTGTGTGTGTGTGTGCGTGCGCGCGCACACATTCTGACTCACTCATATAATCAGTGTTTCTAATGCTGTCGGACCAGCTGTCTCATTCGGTGTGTTGCCAGGGAAAAAGTAAAACACACACACCACAGAAAGGTGACGGCAGCAGTGCTGACAAATGGCCCTTGTTGGATACATAGCATGGGAATATTATGACAAATGAGGGAGCTAAGCTTTCTGCCACGACCAGCTAGCCATGTATCACTTGGGAATGATAGGAAACAGTCCTATATTGAATCTCTTTCATGCACATTTGGAGGTTTTAGACTTGAAGAATGTTATGTATTTGTTTATAACAGGCAAATATGAAGTTAAACGAATACAATTATAGGCACAAGCATACATTTTGGAAAACATATTTACATTTAATAAAAATTAGAATTTTAAAAGTCTGATGTGCTGATGCATAACCAAAGTGGAGAATCTAGACCTTTAGCATGCACACAACATGATTAAGTCAAGTCAAATTTATTTATAGAGCACATTTAAAAACAACCAACATTGAAAGTGCTGTACAGACCAGAGCAGACAGCTAAAAATCACAAAGAAAAAAAGACATACAACAATGCACACAATTTATGGGCACAAATACACTGCTCAAAACAGAAATCAGCCATATCAGGAGGATTCAATGGCACAAGAGAGCCGCGTGAGAGTTTATCTGGATCCAGTGTTTCCCCTAGAATTTGTTTGTTGTGCGTTGTATGGCCACGACCATGCGACAACAGCCCGTATTCACATGCGTCGGAATAATTTAAAATGAATACAATTACCTTAGAATCATTATAGATAGGATTATCCATGTTTGCCTTTTGTGTCTTAATTTACTTTATTTAGCTTTTGACAATCTGTAGAAATGATATCAAAAAATGAAATGCCAAAACACAGAAAATTACTTGCAACATTTATTTAAAATGAAGTGTGTAACAGTGGCTTCTGTGAGTTACAAACATTTTCTCAAGCTCAGTGACATAGTCTAATCCTGCCTATGAGCATTTTATTTATTTATTTATTATCCTTTGGTAGAGGATCTCCAGGGCTCTTCCATAGGGGAATTTGGTGGTGGGGGGCCCGTTGATGCTCAAACGTATACATGTTACGTACAAGCCGAGCTAGCTGCTAAACCCCACTGCTGCAACCAACAAACTCCACAAATCCATTCAACAGCTCCACCATCTACAGTCAGACACGGCTGCTTATTTACTGCTGAATTACAGCTCAAAAGTCAGGCACTAACGGTTGCCTGGGACAAACTGCCTGCGTGAAATATGGTGTGTGTGGCATTACCTCTTTTTTTCGGTGCCCATGTTAATATGGGTTGATAGCTGACAGTACTTTGCTAACTAAGCAGCCAATCGTATCAATCGTTGCTTACCTTACCGTGAACTGACGCTGTGATCAGTGACGTTGGAGAAGAAGCGTGACACTCGCGTTACCCCACTCATCAGAGAATGGCCGTGAGAAGCTACGTGACAGCTGCAGCGTGTCTTCTGCAATAACTTTATTTACAACTTTTTGGTTATTACCAAATAACCCAGCAATGTTATAGCTATGTGGTTGCTTTGGTTATAGCAGGCCAGCCGCCATGTCAATATAGTTTTGTTAGACTAATAGAAATAATGTTACACCTCTATGGCTTGCCAACAGTGAGTCTTTCATTACTGAATTTGCTCCGCGTTCAATAAGTAGTGTTTTGTTTATTATTGTTTGTATTTTTATTTTATTTTATTTTATATTGTCGCTCATACAATATGATCGACAAGCACTTTTGGAAGTGCGTCACTGGGCACAGACTTTTTCTCGTCTTACTGGAGTACAGGCTGTGATCCCTTTGTTCCGCCGCTGCTGTGTTTACTACTACGCCGGCGGAGGAGAAAGAAGATAGGCAAACACGCCGGTATTCTGTGCAGATCTCAAACGAGATACTGCAATTAGCCGTTACCGAGCATTTTACTTGCAAGTGTTCAAGCCCTGAACAATAAAATAGACGAGCTACACAGATGGATTCACTTCCAGTGGTACATTGTGAACTGCTGTGTGCTGGCGTTCACTGAGACCTGGCTAGACCCTACGGTGCCGGAGTCAGTCGTTACTCCGGCTGGTTTTTCCATCTACTGGCAGGACAGAACTACGGAGTCAGGTAAACATAGAGAAGGAGGGGTCTGCATTATGGTTAACTCTTGCTGGGGTTTGGATGTAGCAGTACTTACAACATATTGCTCACCAGACCTGGAGCTGAACTGTTAAGGTACGTCCCTTCTACCTTCCTCGGCAATTCAGCTATGCTATAATCACAGCAGTCTACATACCACCACAGGCGGACAAAATGCACGCTAGAGGACCTATATGGAGTAATTATTGGACTAGAGAATGCTCACTCTGAGGCAGCTTCTATTGTTGTTGGTGATTCAACACGGCTAATATGAGGTTGTTTGAAGTTTTGCCTAAATATCACCAGCACATTAACTCCTACCTGTGGTGATCAGACTCTGGACCATTGCTATTCTTCTCAGGGAGTCGATAGAACTCACGATGGATTCTTATATCATGGCCAAGAAAGTTGGCCAGCTGGTCCATCTCTCTGTCTGTCATGTTCAGCACTATTGAAAGGTTTGCGGCATGCTTTCGTAGTCTGGTAGATGTCATTGACTTGGGACACTTTGCACCACACACCTTTGCAAAGCCACGGATGCACCATTGATATAACCATTGTCTTTTAGAACCCCACGCCCCTCTCTGCTTAACAAGCAGTTCTAACGCACACAGCATTTTTGGAGTCAGAAGAATTGGAACTGGGTGACCACGTTTTCCCCTGATGACAATCCTTGAGAAGTGTCTGCAGAGTTTGTTTCCATTTCAGAGAGTGCCCAGTCCACATCCTCGTGGATCAGAAGAGTCTTTTGATGTAAATGCAGATAAGGGCATGCTCGCCACCTCTCCTTCCCTGTGCCAGTTAAAGAGAATGATCTGGTTCATACACACCTTTTGTCAACTCCATCCAGGCTTTTGTAGAGGGACTTTCAGAGAGTGAATTGGAGCACTCATCTTGCACTTGACTGAGATACAGATGCATTTTTAGATGTCTTCGGTAAAGGGCATGATAGTGGGCATATTCCACGTTGCTTCCATGATGTTGGAATGAGAAAAAGTGGAATGAGATCATCTCATCCCACTTTTCCCCATGGATGTCTTGAAACTCACTGGCATTCCTCACAAGCTCTTTATGGTTTGAAATTAAACCATGAGCTTTGAGTTTGCTTACTTTAAACAGAACATTCCCAAGTTTATTTGCTAGTGATGAAATCATGAACTTGTTTGTTTCACTGTCATACCCACATGTACACTTGACAGCTTTGACTGTCTCCATGTACTTTTCTCATACATACTGTTGATTATTGGCTGATTTCCCACCTTTGTTTAACAAGTGCTGTCCAATATCAATGATGACATGGTCATTTTGTATTATATCTCATAATGGCACTGACTACTCCCCACAGTTTACTCACATGTGAAGGCGCAGGCCCTGTGTATGTACACATGGACTGAACATGGTTCTTTCCTGGTTTGGGGGCAACTGATCCAGGTCCAAGTCTACAACTATGCATAGGTCCTGTGGTGGCATTTCTTGTAAAAAGTCCTTGGCAGTGTGCACAGTGCATGAAGTCACATCCCTGCACTTCTTTAGGTGGTCGCTTTTCACATGTTTTCAGCAATTACTTTCTAACGTGTATAATGTGTTTAGAAACAAATCTCTGAATTTGCTTTACAGGGACTTCTGTACTACATTATATTGTGAAGTAGGTCAACTAAAGGTCATATATTCACTCACTCACTGTCTACAATATTACAGTAAACATGTTTGGTGACCTTCATTGCGCTGCCCAACCACCAGGTGGTGTCGACCATCGTGGAGTCGGGGAAGAACCTGTCAGCAGAACAGAAGAAGATGGAGCGCTGCCCCCTGCTGTATGAGTGGCACAGGAAACAATATGTTGGCGCTGCCCATGGCCTGGCAGGCATCTACTACATGCTCATGCAGGTGAGTCTGAAACCACACCTTCTATTGCTGTTCTCTGACTTTTCATTTTTTCTTGTCTTTTATCCACCATACCACTTGATTTTATTAATTTTATCTGTATGTGTATGTTAGGGCTGGGACGATATTCTTATCTCCAGATTTGATACTATCACGATACTTGGGTGCCGATTCGACATGTATTGTGATTTTTAAGTATTGCGAATTTACTTGTGATTCGATATTAGGATTTATTGTGGGGAAAGTAGAATCATACACTTCTAGAGACTGTATATCATGAGGCATATTTCCAAAAACAATGCACATTACATGTCATTCTTTCTGACTTTTATTTCAACAGCATCATTGCTATACTGGGATGGTTTTAGGGAAGGTTGCATACTACTGTTGATGTAGTGAACTTCTTGTATGCATTTAATGTAAAAACAATAAACAATGTCTTGCGACTTACACCAACACTCAAACAATATCTGCTGTTCCCTCGCAAACTCCACGTGAGTCTGGGACTCGCTCTTTCTCAGTTTGCCGAACTGTTGTCGATAGGCTTCGGGCACCAACTCATAAGCGCGCAATATAGCCTCTTTGACAGTCTTGTAGTTGGAACAACAGATAAAGATGCATACACACTTTGAGCTTTCCCAACCAACACAGTCTGAAGCAACAATGGCCTGAACTCCTCTGGCCATTTCAGCCACCCTTTCAAAGAGCGTAAAATACTCATCCAGCTCTCTCAAACGGATAGTTTGCTGCAGCTTCATATGTTCCAGCTCTAGCTTGAGCTTCACATCCAATTCCTTCAATTTTACCTCGTCACTTTCTTCCGACCTCTTTTCAAACTCATCCCCTTCTTTCACCTCAGACTCCCCAGCCAGAATTTGTTTCTCCACTAAAAGAGAGAACACAGCCTGTTTGATGGCCTCTTTTCTACTGCCAGTGGCTATGGAGATGTTAAAGTGCAGAGCAATCTGGGTTAGATGTTGATTAACTAATACAACAGCGACCAAATTCCTGACCTGTAGCAGGTTTAATAAAGATGATCCCGGACGAGCCCCCAATTGTTACGTTTCCCCCCCAAAACAAAATCACAAACTGAGGTCGCAATGGGGAAACTAACAAGAAATAATGGAAAAGGGGTCCTTGGGGGTCTATTGGTGCGTTCCATTTGTCTCGTAATCGCGACTTGCAACTCGGGTGTGACGTCACATCCGTCTTGGAAAACGAGTAACCCAGGGTTTTTGCGTTCTATTTGGCAAAAGTTGGAGAAAAGATGGACGCCTCCAGGAAAGTCGCTCTTGTGCTAGCGCTTAACGGTTATTCTGTGTATACTAATAAAAATGGTTTTCCTAAATTGAATGCTTCTGCTTTTTGTAGCCCACAGTATGGTTTTGAGTTTTTGTTTTGAATAATTGAAGGCTTGGGTAACATGCAAGTAAATATTTATTAGCAATAATAAATTCAACTTCACTTAAACTATAAAGGCATTGAAAAAAACTAAAAAAAACTAAAAACTAAAAAACTAAAAAAAAAAAAAATATATATATATTACACACAACTTCACTTAAACTGTAAAGGAATTGAATAAAAAAAATATATATACACACAACTTCACTTAAACTATAAAGGCATTGAATAAAATATATATATACAACTTAAACTATAAGGAAATAGAGGGAGGATTGTCCAAATTTTTCAAAATCTTTCCATCAGTTCTCGAATCAGGCTTTTATAGTCCTGCTGGGCAGACATCACCTGGGCTTTGCTGGCCTCGTGGCGCTGCCAGTTGGCCACCTCTGCTTCCCGGAGGAAAGTCAGGATGTCATCATCCCTTTGCCACTTGCGTGGCCTCTTTGGGGTGGTAGGTGTCTCTGGTGGTGTGGAAATGGATGCTGTGCTGGTTGTCGTTTGGGAGATGGTGGCAGTGGTCTGGGAGGTGGTGGCTGCGGATGTGGAAGCAGTTTCACTGTGAACCAGTGCTTCCGGTCTTCGGACATCCAGCCCCTCTACAGTTCCAACAACAGGGTACACCACATCATGTTGGGCCCCAAGCAGATCATCCATTTCCTTATAGAACTGAAAACACATGGGGGCCTTCCCTGTGCTGTTGTTATTGTCTTTTACCTTTTTGTACCCCTCCACTAGGGTACACCACTTCCTGGCCACCTTGTCAGGGCAGAATGTTTCTTTGAAGTGTTTAGTTAGTTCCATCGCCCATAGCTCCTTATTTCTCCACCCAAGCCTGAGTCGGCTGTTGAGGCCTTTCATCGACTTAGGGAGACCCTCTCCCTCCCTCTCCAGGTGGAGCCTCATCAGGTCGACTATGAACAGCATGTGCTGTGTGCTCCAGCGTGTGCTGTGAGCGTGTGCTTCTTCGTAAAGATTTCTCTGCATGGGCAGAGGTGTGGGACTCGTGGCAGAGGGTGCCTCAGGGCAGCTGCCTATAACACATAAAAAGCAATATGTCAGTAAGCACAACATTATTAACATCCTTACTAATGTTATTCTTATAATTATACTATGATGATTATTTCCATTATCTTACATTGATAAGTCCCAATCGGCATAAAAAGTAGTGTGGTCAGCTTCATGCTGGTACAGAGGACCAGGGAACAGCTGGGTCCTCTGTGTTGAGGAACAGGTTGGTGTTCTCATCTAAATACACTCAAACACACAAATACACGTTAATTACATTATGGCCATGATTTAGCTTGAGATCTCAACTATTAATTAAAGTAGGCCTGTACATTTATGCACAAAATATAAACATTTTCCACACATGAACATGTAATAGTACTGACCACAATTGGTTTGACAAACCTTGACCTATGTTTTCAGGTCTCAACTAATCACACATACAACAACCCTGAGAAAAACGATTGCCTTTGGAATGTGTTATGAGGTTTCCTTTGTGTCCAGGGTGGGGGAAGTGCTTTGCTATAACCAGGTAGCCAGGTCAACACATTTTGTAACATTTAGGATTCACCTAGTTTGTGACTTGAATATGCTTGAAAAACAGTATCATTCTGTGTTTAAATGTTAATTTAATATAGACACATTGATCACAGAGAAATTACCCAAGATTTCACAATGTGCTTGGTTGCAATAGGCAGTTTGGACGTTTCGTAACGTTTATAGTGATTATCTCGTTTACGGTGCACCCACCGCGGATTTCACATGTTCATTACATATTACACAATCGTATTTCCCAGTTTGATATCTGAATATTCCGTTTTGATAACGTTAGGCTACTGCTCTGCTTTCTGCTCAAGAATCGGCATTGTTGTCATAGCAACATGGAGCGTCTCTAGCCAATTTCAGCTGCACAAGCTACAAAATAGGCGGTATTTAACACATAATAAGACTGTAACGACATGCCTATAGGTAACAGTATACAGTGCTATGTGTACGACTTCTTCATTTGGTTACAACAAAAACACAAGTGCTTAAAATAGTAGAAAACCACAATGTTTACTACGTGTGATGCTCGGAGTAGCCATCTTTGTTACTGAACTCGGGGTCCTCTGAGTTCAGACGAGTTGACGAGTCGTATATACCCGACTCGCAGATCGAGTCGGGTGGACAAATAGAACGCACCATAAGGTACGTCACTAATACGAAAGCCATGCTGTCGAATATGCAAATGCAGGCAAAGACACCTAACACCTCCGGCGCACACAGTGAGGGCGTCAGAGCGGACATGTCGGCACGGTGAGAGCGAGAGTTGGCGTTAGTATAACACCAACTCTCGCTCTCACTCTATGATTAGACCTCTGGTATATAATTACGGAATGACAATGTGAACACAGTGTAACATCGCCGCCGATTTTGGCGCACAACAGACTCCCCATCCGAGTCTGACTGAGGCTCAAACGTGTATGGCTGAGTTTCTGCTAGCCATCTTGATGCCCGCTGCTCTCGTTCACCCGTCCACCTAGCGCATGCAGCGGTAGTGGGCGGGGTGTGAGGCCTGTGGTATTTGCATATCATAAATATTCATAGATACAGCATTTCTCAATGAGGGTGAAGAGTAGCTTTTTTGTTACTTTTTATGTGGGAAAAACAAAGTGTTAATTATTCGTGTATTTTCACACTTTAAAACGTGCCTGGAGGGGGGCTTTAAAGTGTAATTTGTTTTCTGATAAAAGCATGAGGATGAGGTTGATAAGAACTCTCCTCTATGAAGTACCATCGAAGGACACTTCACCGCCAAATATCCCCGCGTCGTTGCAAAGGTAAGATATCTCTTTTTTGACCGAGTGTGATCCTCCATGTTTCTATGAAATGGCTTCAGTTTGGAAGTGTGAGGTTAATAAGTGCATTTCTTATTCTTATTCTCTTCTCCTTTTAACACTGATCTGAATTTACAGTTCATTCCAATCGAGTGCTCAAGCTCTCCATTTACTAATGTCTAAAATAATATCGCACATTTTTTTTCTTCACATAAAGATAAATAAATATAGAAATAATATAATAAAATAATAATATAAAATAATAAAAATAAATAATAAATAATAATAATAATAATAATAATAAAGATAAATATGTTTTAATCCACTATATTTATATCTGTTGAAACCACAAAATGGTGATCTCAACAGGAGAAAATAGTGAGTAGAAGGCATTTGAACAATGCACTACCGGGTATGAGAACATGGGACAAGATTGATTCTCCATCTGATTCATAACAAGCATCATTCACTTCTCCATGGAGCACTGAAGGGATCCATACGGGAGTCCAAACAAATTGTCGCAATTCTGTTGGAGATGGTTGTCAGACTAAGTGATACAGATGACATCCCCTCCATTTGGAAAATGAGAGGAGCTCCCACAAAGCCTAGCAGAGGAGTATCACCCTTGAATTGAAAAACATTCAATTTCAATATAACACGCATACAATCATACACATGCAAGCAGTCATCCCTTAGTCATTTACATTTAAGGACAGACCTGTAATCTACACACAATACGTGCTCAGAACAGTGAGCGGCACTACAGAGCAATAACGTTCATGCAGGTTACAGTCTTGCTCACTTGTAACAAAACTACAGCCACTGCGTCCCAGAGCCCAGAACATGCAGAAGGAGTGTGTGTGTTTGTTTCTGTGTGCGTGTGCATGTCTGTGCCTGTGTGTGCGTGTGAGGCTAGCTGTGCATCTCCAATGCCTGGTCGTTTATTGAAACGGCCCCAGAGACAGGGGGCCACATCTGGTGAGTGAAGGACAGGTTTTAGATGGTCTCATCACAATGAAAGAGGGATTATTATTCATTTTATTCCTCGTGGCTTGGGCACAACCAATCCCTCTATCCAAAATCCTTGCATGCAAAGTACAGAGGACAGTGATGGGGACTGCCATGTGAAATAGTTTTTTATCAGGGGCGCTTTTAACAAATGAAAACATTGGGGTTTAAGCCCAAAGGGGGGTCCGGGGATCCTCACCAGAGAAAAAATTAATAAAAATGTGTTGCCTAAAACCCCCATTTTAACACATTTTGAGATTAATCAAATGATTACAATCACTGAACAATTGTACCAGTTTTCAGCCTATTTGATGAACCAGTAAATTATTTTTTATTGCCGCCAACCATAACAGTGACTACTAATAACGTGTTAGCACTGTGACATTGTCTTGTTAACTCTCCTCTCACATCCTCTCTTCTTTCTTTCTCCCTCCTTCCTCTCTCATCTGTTCTTCCTCTTCATATTGTTAATTGTTAAGTAATATTGTTAAGCACCTTATTTTAAGTAGCCCATAATTAAAAGAAAGCGGATAAGATTTGTATGTTTTTTTCTGCATGTCAGCTCCATGGGTTTACCAGCTAATATCACACACGCACACGCACACACACACACACACACACACACACACACACACACACACACACACACACACACACACACAC
>JAOPJI010000111.1:0-20263 GCA_027122695.1 Merluccius productus | reverse complement strand
ACACACACAAACACACACACACACACACACACACACACACACACACACACACACACACACACACACACACACACAGAAAACACTAAACTCTCACGGTTGGGCCCCACGTGTCACCTTGAACCCTAGTGACACATTGGGGCCTTTTGACGTGTGTTCAAGAGTGGGGAGGGTCTATGGGCTGGCTTGTCTGTAATCAAGGAAACCCAGCAGGCGATGGGGGGAAGACTGACAGAGTGACCTTAGCTCGTCATTCCTGGTGGGCAGAGAGATAGCAACCCACACGACTTATCTTACCCTCCCACATCATGACAGCCCATGACAGAAGCCCCCCCCCCACACACACACACAGGGTTCCCTTCACTATCTAGTCCCTCTGCTTCTGAGTTAAGGTTTTCATCAATTGGCGTCTGTTTAGCAGAGCAAAACAAACTAAGAGTGATAGACATTTGTATCATTGTGCATATATACAACATAGGTGTCTCACAATGTTAATCTGTAAGACAGTTTGTGTAAATATAGCCCACTGTACTGCTGAACATATACATTGAGTTTTAAAATAACCGAAAATATCAGTCATCATCTACAAGATGATTCTCATAACACATTTGGATGCTAAAAAGTTGCAAATCTGATTTAAGATGATATCGCAGCAGGTTCGGTCAGCCAAATACAGAACACCCTTATCGGACATCCTGCAGTAGGTTCAAGTTTGAATCATTTGACGAGCCAACAGTGTCGCTCGGCACACATTCGCTGACACCAACACAAGTGCAACAGAACAGCGTAACCGCTAGAAGAGGATGTCTGCCGAAGCCACAAACCACCACCGCCAAGGGGACCGTTGAGAGGGGGAAAATAGTTTCTGGATGATAATAATTCTGGTTATCAAGACCACTCAGCGTCATTGGGCCGGACATTAGGACGTGGAGGTTGTTGGTTGTTGTAAGGTTGTTGTTTTTTTAGAGTGACGACGATGATGATGATGATGATGATGATGATTGATGTTTGAAATAAAGACAGACAAACGACCAAAACACTCTCCAGAGGATGGACAGGAGACAGGGACCCGTGATCTTGATTGTTCTGCTTTCTGTTATCACAGGTGAGAATGACACATTCATTTACTCTATGTAGCCTGGTTAGTAAAAAATATATAATTCATAATAATACATACTTACAAAAATACAGAGAGAGAGAGAGAGAGAGAGAGAGAGAGAGAGAGAGAGAGAGAGAGAGAGAGATAAAGAGAGGGAGAGAGAGAGAGAGCGCAGCGTTTAACACCGGCTCTAGCTGTATCATTCTGCCAACTCTCCAATAAACTGGTTTGTACAACATCTACCTGTGTGCTGTGTGTCAGAGGAGCCCAGCAAAGCCGTGTGATAGGGTCTACTGCCGCTTGATGTTGCACAAACTGGTTTATTGGAGGGTTTGGCAGAATGTTACAGCCAGAGCAGATGTTTAATGCATGCATGTCAACCTCTCTCTCTCTCTTTCATTTGTGTGTGTGGTGATAGCTGATCTAACGTGTGTCTTGATTTCCCCCATGCACCACAGTTGCACCATAGACCCAGAGTCTAATCAGTCTGACTCAAGCCAAGTGAGGCTGTAAACAACTCACCCACACTCACTCCAATCTATTTTTAATCAACAAATCATGTTTGGTTTAAAAAACATTTCAACTTTTTTTGGCCAGATCACATTAAAAACTAGGCATATTAAAATATGACAAGAGCTTTATATGAATTAATAAAAATGAAAGCTGCTGTTAAATCTGTTAAAAACAAAGGGATGAATACAAGGGCCCCATGAATACAACAGTGAGACCGATTAGTCATAGGCCTACTTATTCAACACTGTCATTATTCTACAACTATTACATAGTGTGTAGGACTAGAGTTTGTGACATGGAATCAAAGAAAATGTTTTCCTATTTATCTTTAGTTTACTATGAAAACACACTCAATCATTTATTCATCTAATTTTCAAAGAGAACCACCACAACATGTATTGTTAACGTATGTCAATAGATATTGAACGTGTTATCTGTGTTTGACCCTATAGACATGCCGGCTGCAGGACAGCTTGAAGATATTTGTGCGTCGTGTCACCCCAAGGCCGTGTGTGTCGACAAGTTAGAAGGCTCAGGCAAGATGTGCAACTGCATGCACGGCTTTTCCGGGAACGGGAGGGAATATTGCCAAGGTATGGATCACATTCCTTTCCACTATTGTATGTTTTGTGATCATTCAGCACAGGGCTGAATTAGCTCGTCATTTTCATAACTTTTGGGTTTAGTCTACATTTACATTTAGCAAGACACTTTTATCCAAAGCGTCTTAAAAGTAAGGCTGGGATCAATCAAAGCATACAATACAAATTGGATCAAAAACACAAATTTCAAACTGTGCTGCACAACCAAGTTTCAAAAAAACAACCACAACTGGACAGAGTGCAGAGTAGCCAGAGGAATCAGAACACATGGTGAGGGAAATGTTGTGTTGATCAAACAAGCAAGGTAGGGTTAGGGGTTTGATTCCTTCTGGGGCCACCCATGCCAAGAATGTATTCACTCACAGCATTGCAAAGCACTTTAGATGAAAGCTTCCACCAAATGAAATTCACAGGGATAATGAACATGATAATCATACATACATTTGTCTCAACTTATAATTGTTATTTAAATGTCAAATTTTGCCATTTTGAGGTTGATTGCCAGGTGCGCTTTTGTGTGTGTGTTTTTAGATTATGTAGGTTTCAAAGGAAAGGGGAATCTACTTATTCAGTGAAAAGCTTCTAATGACCATGATCGCCGAATCAGAAAGGGAAAACCAGTAGTATGCACCAGTAGGAAATTCATTGACTGTTTTCCCCTTTCAACATATGATCTTATTCTCACTACATTTTGAAAATGCGTTATCGTCGTACGATGACGAAACCACTGTGAAAAGGGTCGAACCGATGAATAAAATGAATGAATGAAAAACATGAACCAATGTTGACTGATGCTGGTCCCCTAGACAAAGACGAGTGTCTGATAGGAATTAAGATCTGTGGGCTCCACACCTCCTGCCACAACACCTTCGGCAGCTACTACTGCACCTGTCGGCCGGGCTTCAGCCCCTCCAACCGCCAGGCCGTATTCATACCTAACGATGGAACATACTGCCAGGGTGAGGACTCACAACACTGTGTGTGTGTGTGTGTGTGTGTGTGTGTGTGTGTAAGTAAGTACATTTGTATTTATATATTTTCAAGTTACAAAGAGTTACAAAGTGCTGCACAAGATACAAATACAGAAATATAGACAACATACATATATAGATATATACAGAAAAATATATTAAATTTATAATTTCAATAAAATACATTACTCCTGAGCCACGGAGGTAGAGCGGGTTGCCTAGTGAACGGAAGGTTGCTGGTTCGATCCCCGGCTCTCCTAGCTCCTAGCTAAGTGTTGAGGTGTCCCTGAGCAAGACACCTAACCCTAACTGCTCCCGGCGAGCTGGCTGTCACCTTGCATGGCTGACCCGCCGTCGGAGTATAAATGTGTGTATGAATGGGTGAATGTGAGGCAGTAATTGTAAAGTGCTTTGAGTGTGTGTGTGTGTGTGTGTGTGTCCAGATGCATGTCATATGGAGCAGGTTAGGCATTTGCTTGTGGATGCCTACAGACTAAGGACATTGGGGATCAAACCCAGTGCTAAGTAAAAAAAAAAACGATTCACTCCACTGTCCTTCCCCCTATTACAGATGTATTCCGTATATCCAAAACCCATGATTAGCGATTAGCTTTTAGCCCCCCCCCCCGGGGCTATGCAGTTTTTAAAAAGTAACAAATTCGATGAAAAATCAAACCCCTAAATGTCGCTAACCCATTGTCAACCACCTTGTGTGTTTTTTTCTCAACGTTTCCTTGACCTTTTTCTCTGCGATGTGCCAGACGTTGACGAGTGCCAGAGGATCCCTGGTGTGTGTGGGGCGGGAGCCGGGTGTGAGAACCTGGAGGGGGACTTCGAGTGCCGCTGCCTGCTGGGTTACAGAGTCCACAACGCAGCCGAGCCCTTCCACCCACTCAGGGACAAGGGCTCCTGCAAGGGTAACACATGGTTATGTTCACTCAGCTGTATTATTCAAACTTTAATTAGAAGGCATTTATTTTTATCCTTATCACGCCCTCACCATTTCTATGGGCTTTTTGTGACATTTTGGATGGGACAGTCGAGACAGAAATAGGAATATAGGGTAAAAGAGAGAGGGAGTGACATGCAGCATCAGACCTGGGTTGAAACCTGGGTCGCTGCCAGGCGTGGTGCCCCTATGCTATCAGTGGGTTGAGCCACTGAGCTATCAGTCATTTTAGGTGTGGTTTTAAATAAGCCCAAATGGGTTTCTACCGCATGATACAAACAATACAAAACAATACTCTATATAACAGATAACATCATAATAAAAACAATTATTATATAACATTTATTATACATGTATAACACATATACCTGTGATCGTCTTTACAGATGAATCATGCTCACTGTAATGCAACCTGCAACCAGCCAGTGTACGGTCCACTCGGTCTAAACACAGAGTTTCTTTTCTCTTCTTCAGTGGTTGACTGTGGCCCCTCCCCCCCCACCGTGGCGGGCACGGTGGTGTTGACCACCACGGGCACCACGTATGGCAACAAGGTCCTCTTGGGCTGCCAGGATGGCTTCGTGTTGAGGGGGGGAGACACGTCGTCCACGTGCGGGGGGGACGGATCCTGGAGCAGGCCAGGCCTGGTTTGTGAAGGTAAGATAACATGTCATTGAGGTTATGGTGATTACATATGTGATGTTTGTTGGTGTAATACGATATTCGTCACGAGAACATTGTAAAAATGAACACAACACGGTGTTAAAGAGTAATGAGTAAAGCTTTTATGCATTTGCTGCTATGTCTAAATGTTAATGGTTAAAGGTAATGGAATGAACTGGTGACTCGGAGAGTGTGAGGCTTTATGCGAAGGCCCAAGTAAGTGACTGCTGTAAAACCTTTTTTTTTTTAACGTTTCAGGAGCTAATATTATTTCAGTTAATATTAACTGTAAAAAGGGATTACAATATATATTTTTAAATCAGACCCTTTGAAGAGCAACAATATCTTTTTTTAAATGGTCGATGTAAACATTTATTTCAGCCTTTAGAAGATGACAGATGACAGCAGTTGTTTTTTTTAGAGATTACTGATTCCTATCATAAGTATGGGGTATGAATATGTGTTGGTTATTTTCAGATTATGTGGTATATTTAAATAGAAACTAAAATAATACATTCATTGTATTCATTACATGCCACTGTAGCTTCAAACCCAGCCACACGGCTAATTAAACAAAACAAAGTCGTACAAATCAGAAACAAATGGAAAAACAATGGGTGTCTCGCAGCTTCGCTGTTTGACCCCCAAAAAACACAACTAACGCATTACATTTAATGCTTTAATAACAGGTCTAACAAATAATCTGTCTGCCTACCCATGGACACCTGCTATTAACCATGTGTTTTTCCATTTAGCACAACATTTGTTTCCAACAGACTTCTATTAACCTCATGGGCAAATAACTGCTACAACACAAGCTCATGTAAAAACAACCTGCAGGGAAAAGCATGGCCGTAAACCAGAATGCAGCACCGTCTATTGTTTTAGACACAGCAACGTCTCAGCTTCTGTCACTGCTTGGGCCCTTTAGAGGTGGACTGTGGCTCTCCTCCGACCCCACCTCACTCTCACATGGTGCGGTGGGATAAGATGTCCCGGCTGGGCTCAGCGGTGCTGTACCACTGTAACTCTGGATATCAGAATGTGGGAAGGGAGACTGTCTCAGTTTGCACCGCTAGTGGACAGTGGGAGGTGTCCATGCTCTGTGAAGGTACACCTGTCACATTACTGTTGTGGTTAACATATGTGGAGTCATATCCATTGTAACAGCCACTGTTAAACTATCGTGTTTATCCATAGCAACAGTTACCGATTAACTATCCAGTATAGGCCTATCCATAGCAACTGTTACCGTTAACCTTTCTCCATAGCAACTGTTGCCATGTTAAACTCTCTGGTACATCCATAGCAACAGACAGTCACTGTTAGATCTGTCGAGTCAACATTCTGAGTAGGATTACAGTCGTTTACTTTTAAGTTAACTGAGGCAATGTCACTGGAAATTGCAATTTCAGTTTAAGTGTAAACACACCTGGATTAGGTTTCCATTTGATGGACATAACAGTTTTTCATTTTTTTAACCCATCACATCGCTGTGGTGCAACCCAACCATCGTGCAGAAATCACCTGTGGCCGTCCGCCTGCGGTTAGATCCACTAAGCAGGTGTGGAATGGGGACACAGCCCCAGGTAGTACTGTACTGTATTCCTGCATAGAGGGCTTTAATAGTAGTGGAGGAAATGGCTTGCTGCATTGTAATGACACCGGCCATTGGACCAAACCAACCATATCATGCCATGGTAAAAGAAGATATAAAAGTTACATTTAACACATATCTGTTTAATAATGTTTTTATTAAAGTGTTGCAAAATGCACAAACTCAGGCTGCAATCAATTCTAATGAGATATTCTGTATTATTCCACTTCTGCTTGTAATTTCCTGTCTCAGAAATTTCATGCGGAAATCCACATGTACTGCCCCATACTGGCCAATTGTGGAATGGCAGCTCCAGCCCTGGAACGGTTGTGTTTTACTACTGTAAAATGGGCTTTCATGAGGATAAAATTGACTTTAATAACAGCCATGATGCTGCCAACATGTCAGTGTGCACAAAACACGGATATTGGAAACGGCCAAACATCTTGTGCAAAGGTAACAACAGCCTATGATGCTGGCATTCAAATGTTGCGGTCACCCTGGCCACCTCACAGTGCAGTAACTTTCCATTCCCCTGTAGCTGTAAACTGTGGTGGGCCCCCAGACCCCCCTCATGCATTCGTATTGTGGGGGAATGGGTCCACACTGGGCTCCTGGGTGGTCTACCAGTGCAAGCCCGGCTACCACAACATGGGGGAGGAAAACGGGTCTGTGTGTTCCGCCTCTGGAGAGTGGAGTCCGGCCCGGATCCTCTGCCAAGGTGATACCGCACGCAAACGTCCCTTAGAAGTCATATTTATTCATCAGAACACGTGTTGATTTAACTCCTTACTCCTTCGCTTAAAGCTGCAAAAACCCTCCCTCTCTGTTCTCTCCCTCACTCGTTTCTCTGCCATTGAGAAGTGTTGCATTTCACACACCTGTAAATGACAGGCCAAGATGGATTCCCCAAACCAATCAGTCAATAGATGCCCTGATTGGTCAGAAATTACCGGGGAGTGGTCTAAAATCTAAATGGGCTCCAGAGGCAGGCGCAGTCAACTCGAAAGAGATATTCTCACAGCGCATTTCACTCACTAATAGCTGACTGAGTTGGCTAGGTCATTTCTAACAAAGAAATACTCAAATAATAGCTCTTAAATCTTACCTACAGCACATTATAGTCAATTGTTAAAATACTTTATGTACTTTTGGATTCCTTTGCTGCCAAAAATCAATAAGATGATGGACAATTTGCTACTATTTGAAAGCTTATGTTTAGCTGTCATCATCTTTCATCTCTGTTAACTATCACATATCAATCAATCCAACCAAATATATTATATATAAGTATATTCTAAATATATTCGAATACTACGAAAGTTTATAGAATATAAGTCAGACATTTCTTGTACAACAGCCCGCTCAGAGATCACCCTTTTATTTGGATAACTTTGTGGTGGGACATAACTTCATCACTGTGACGTACCAGTACTCCCATTGATCGAATGACCACAATGTTCTATTGTAGAAATCCAATGCGGAAAACCTTTATTCAAACCGCATGCAAAGGTGTTGTGGGATAACGCCACACACGTCGGCAGTGTGGTGTATTACCAGTGTGATGAAGGATATCACGCTACTTCAGCCACCACAAACTCATCCGTGTGTGGAAAGAATGGACAGTGGAAGGAGTCAGACCTGCAGTGTGAAGGTACAGCAAACTTAAGTAAAATAACATCAAAGTAACAGTATTTCTACTTAAGTAGATCTTTTTGTACTCGTGTAGTATTGTGTACTTGTACTTTTTTGAGTAATTTTTAAAATCAGTCATTTTACTTTTACTTAAGTATGTTTTCGTTTGAAGTAATATACATTGCTACATTTTAAATCGCGTCTGTTACAGAGTAAAATAAATCCAAAGTTTTCCCAAGTTTTCCAGTACGACATGACAGATGGATCTCGTATTGAGTATTGCTTTGACACTTCTCATGGACGGCTAATACTATTATTTACCCTTCACAATCATCCATTGTGTCATGTTGTACCTTTCCATGCTCCCGCCCCGCCGCCCCCAGCTGGGTGTGGTTCCGCTCCATGGCTGGCCCAGGCGGTGGTGGTCCGGTACAACACCAGCGTGACGGTGCATCGCTGCATGGATGGATATCACAGCTGGAGAGGGAGTGACGTCTCTGTGTGTGGCAGCACTGGGAAGTGGCAGAAGGCCACGCTGAAATGCATAGGTGAGAGAGAAGACCCGTGGGACCTATTCAATGCATTTCCAGACAGAAAATGACAAGCATTATGACTGAAATGTGAACAAAATGCATCGCGGTAGACCCTGCCACACGCCACCTAAGTGGCTTTGCTGGGCTCTGACACATAGGACACAGGTAGATGTTGTCTATAGCCAGTTTATTTGAAGAATTGGCCAAAATGTTAGAGCCAGAGTTGTTAAAAGCTGACCTGTCGAGCTCTCCCTCGAGTGTGATGATGGATGGTTTATCCTGTGTGCCTCGGTTACCCCAATGCACCACAGGTGAGCAGCCCCACCCAGCCCCAGAGTCCAATTAGTCTGACTCAGGCCAGGTGAGGCTGTAAACCAGCTATCACCCACACACACTCCACAAAATGGTTCAGTGTTGTTGTTGTTGACATACAGCCCAGTGGGGCAGGATAATCAGTGTTTAGGGCGTTCGACTCCCTGCTGAAAGGTTCTGGGTCGGAGCCCCAATGTCTGCAGCTGTAGGCGTCCCTGAGTAAGATGCCTGATAACGGTCATGCTGTAGTAGTTCTGGGCCCATATGTTTTTCTATAATCCTGCAGAAGTGAAACCAGCTATAAATTACCTGCACGTCTTTAATGAAAAGTGTCTGCGGTGGAGGGCAGAGAAGTATGAACACGACCAGGAGTATTATAAGGTGAGACAGCCTTTCACTTGTCTGCAAGCGGGTCAGAAATCTACTTGCCCTAAGACATTTTTTACTTGCCCCTATACAAATTGTTTCATTTATTAGCAGTTATTAAATAACTGATCAAATAAGTTATCAAATGTTTAATCTTTGTATGAGTAAATTAAACAGAAAAAGGACAGTGTCATTCTTGCATATCAGAAATGGCTGACAACCCTTCTACGAAATCAAACGATGACTACTAAGAAACCACTTCGGCACATAAATCTTTTAGCACTGAATAATGTTTGTTAACTCTCTTCCAAACTTTTCGTATTCGCCATTTAGTCCCTTGAAATACAATGCTTGATGTTGTGTTTGGGGCAAGCCCCGGTAACTCCGGTAAATTAATTCTGCTCTCGGCATCAAAAGAAGCAGGAGTCTAAGGGATTTAATAACTGTGATCAGTTAGAGTAGCGTTCAGAACCACTAACAGCCTGGATCGTCTGACACGGAAATGCAACAACATGTATCCTGGTGTTTGAGTGTGTGTGTGTGTGTGTGTGTCTGTGTGTGTGTGTGCGTGTGTGCGTGCGTGCGTGTGTGTGTGTGTGTGTGTGTAGTGTAATGATCAGAGCACTGTTTTTCCTCTATAATTTATGTGATAGGCCCTGCAGGGGTAGCGCACAGAACACATGCAGAACAGCAATTACACTGTGGTCATATATTTCATTCAGATGAATGGATTGTATCTCGTCACCATGAAAACTGGGAGAAAACTCAATATTGCCTCCAGTTCACACTCACTAGGAACTGGTGGAGCCAGAGGTGCACCGGTGCGACACCCATTCATCTACGTTTAATGATAAAGACATTGAAAACAAAACTCATCAGTGAGCAACCATCGATTTTCAGCAGCGATTTTCAAAGGTTGCAATAATAACTTCTGGCTAACGATAGAATTAATTTAGCAGCGCTGGATACGCCATTACCGACCTGGAGACGGCATTACCGAGCAGCGTTTAAAGTAAGCCCAAGCCTGGAGCCAATTCAGCAACGTCTGCTGTCTCCTCACAGAAGACCAGCCTCAACATGACTCCTTCTGAAATAAGCTCGGAAAAGAGAAACACCAAAACAAACAAAAAACACTCATTACTCATTACTCCTTCCACAGGTTTTCTTCGATCCTTTTTCACCATTTTACAGTCCAGGGCAGTACAGTAAAGTGAATTTCCTTGACAGCAAGGTACCTCTTGGCTTTCTCCGATGTGTGACAAGACTGTGGACTGATCAAAACACTGGTCACACTCGTCAGGAGGCTGTCAGGGATGTCAACACTTACACAAGGTAGGCTAATAAGGAAACTGACGGAGCAATGTAAATGATAAATGAGAATGAGAAACGGTAAAATAGTCATAGGATGTATAATATAATATTAATATGTGAGGAAATGGTTTCTTGCGGTTATGGACAAGTGTAAAAGGCAGGTAATAGAGATATACTGCTAATGGAGGTATTCTGCCAACATGCAGTGTCAGGTTGTCAGAGGGAAAGACTTAATGTACACTACACTTAAAATGCTCGTCGCCTGCGT
The DNA here is from genome assembly GCA_027122695.1 of Merluccius productus. Lineage (NCBI taxonomy): Eukaryota > Metazoa > Chordata > Actinopteri > Gadiformes > Merlucciidae > Merluccius > Merluccius productus. The sequence continues at coordinate 9,447 of JAOPJI010000111.1, read as the reverse complement.
TGAAGATGCAATCAAAGATATATTATGGTATGTATAATTCTGATATGTGAAGGAGATCACACTCTGGTCTCCACACGGATCATTTATCCAGGGTATAAACGTGTCAGAAACCAGAATGTCTTGTGTACTATAGTACAGCTGAGTAGCGTAGCTGTCTGTACGGCTATTTGTGTTCTTCAAGCTTCAATGCTTTGACGCAGCCCACTTTGAACCACATACAGCTGCATTTAGATGTGTCCCTGCGCTGATCAGTCGCCAGTGATACCAACATAAGAGGTCTGTCAGAAATCTGTGTGTGTATACATTACCCCAGTTACACAAGAAGTAGACCTAGCCCAGTTTCGCTTTAAGTTTGGAATGTCCTTAATTTCTTAGAAAGGTAACCGAGCATTGTCTCCACCTGCCTGTAATCAACACACATGTGCACGCACACACACACACGCACACAGGCACACACACACGCGCATGTGCACACACACACGATTCTCCCGCATTGTACCCTTCTCTCTCGCTGTCCTCCTGTTTAAATATTTTCCCGTAAATCTGCCATATTTTTCACCTTTCCTGTAAAAGGTTTATTAGAAAATAAACAATTGAACCGCCTAATTGTACTTGCTTACTTAATGTAGGAACTAGTTTAACCATTCCTTGTTGCACTGATATTTTAAAGCAAGTGATTGGCAAGAGGTGATTTAAGGACACTGTGTGTACCCTTGTCTAAATGTAAGGGGCATGTGGACAGCGGTAGGGGTTGTGGGACTGCCTTGGGCAGGGCGCCGGACATTTTCCCTTATTTTCAAATCCCAATGTTGACAGCTATGACACACACACACACACACACACACACACACACACACACACACACACACACACACACACACACACACACACACACAGCCATGTCATGTCCGCAGGTTAGGAGAATGACAGATGTCTCCAGGAGGCTCATTTGCAAGGGAAATACAGCCTTTATTAGTTCATGTCTACTCCTTCGCCACAGGAGGCCGCCTAATTGCTGCCTGAGACATTCACCCAATTTTGTCCTGGCAGGCAGGCTGTGGGGCATTCTTGGTTCATGCCCACGAGTTCAGATACGCCTGAATATTACTCTCGGCTTATTAGACCATCGCTGTATTAGCTAAACTCCAAAAAAGCAACAAAAAAACACAAAAAAAACAATTGTAGCAGTTTTCCCTGCCACACGCCACATCAGTGGCTTTTGCTGGGGCCCTCCGACACAAGACACTGGTTGTTTGTTGTATTACAGTAAGTATCCATTTATTGGAGATGGCAAGATGGTACAAGCTGAGCAGATGCTGCCATGACAGTGCTCTCTCTCGCTCTCGAGTGTCTGTGTTGATAGCTGGTTTATCCTGGGTGCCATGATTGCTCATGCACCACGGGTGTGCAGCCTCACCCGGCCCCAGAGTCTAATCAGTCTGACTCGGGCCGGGTGAGGCTGTAAACCAGCTATCAACCACACACACTCCAGAAAAACATTTAGGCTAATACTTGTGTTGTATGCCTTGACAGGTCACCTCTGTGTGAACTTTGACTGGTGGGTAATCCCTTCTTCCTGTGTCTGTGTGCATGTGTAACCATAGCTCTGTGAATGTGTGTGTGTGTGTGTGTGTGTGTGTGCTGTGTATAGAAGACCGCAGCACCAGAGGAGCGGTCACATAAAGGAGAAGGAGATGGGGCCTTCGGCAGGGTAAACTGAGTTCAACATGCAGAGTTGCTATGTAGCCGTCCTCCGTGACTCAAAGCTCTGCGCTCTGTCTCCATGGTGGCAACAAATTTACTGTACTGTCGTCATGGACACCAAATCTATCACTTTGTGCACTGAATTCTCTGGTCCGTAGATCAAAGCAGCGATGTGGCTTGTGTGTGTGTGTGTATGTGTGTGTGTGTGTGCACACGCGACGATGTTTCGCCCACAAACCCGATAATGTCCTGCAACCTGCAACATGATACATAGCGATAGAGAGCTGGAAGGGCCATTGGGCGGCTTTGCCCGTCTATATATATCCCCACGTAAATCTCTTGTGTAACCGACGGAAATCACAGGTCCGGGTTTTTCGAAGGGCCGAGTCCTTCCCTAACCTTGTTTGCCATCCCAGGGAGGCCATTGGGTGTGCGGGGGTGCGTGAGGTAAATGACAAGCTTTTTGATTGGTCTGATGGCATGGTCCACCCCGCCACACCACGGCGGTCACGCTCCGTCGTAGAGCTGCTGACCCTGCAGCGCCTTGTGGATGCCACAGCTCAAGTAATTGAGTCTCGGGATGGAAGTGTAGCCAGAGGAGTGGACATGCTTATAATGCATGTGTGTGTATTAAGCGTGTGCATATGTGTTCGGTGTAGGTGCGCGTGTATGTGTGTGTGTAATTGTGTGTGTGCGTGCGTGTGTGTAATTGTGTGTGTGTGTGTGTGTGCATGTGTGTAATTGTGTGTTTGTGGACGTGTGTGAGTGCATGTGTGTGTGTGTGTGTGTGTAAAAGACAGTTTGACTGACATGTCAAAGGTAATTGAGTTGTAGGTGAGCGAAGGTGAAGTTGCCACCTGTCAGTCTCATGGAGAAGCCATCAGAATGTGTGTGTGTGCATGCGCGTGCGTGTGTGTGTGTGTGTGTGTGTGTGTGTGTGTGCGTAAGTGCGTGTGTGTGTATTGCAGCAAAACATCATTAAGTCAGCTATCCATGCCTCCTGCCACCATTGGGTTATACACAAATAATTTCTGTGGACATTGCGGGTTAATGGTCACTACACAATAACGAGGTCTGAGGCCTGGCTGCAGTCGTGTTGACCTCCCTTACAGGACACTTAAAGCCAACTCAAGCACGTACACAATCCCAATCAGTTCATGTATTGCTTTATCTAGGCTATCTATTTGTGTGTGTGTATCAGATGGTGCGGCCACATGGTGTCAAAGTCAAAAACAGGATATGAATTTACCCCCTGACTGGCTCGCACCACACGAAGGGCCCCGCAGACTGCCGGAATCTGTTCGCGTTGCCTGCGGTTTCGCGCGCTAGCTATATTTTTAAATTAGTCATAGATTAATTTATGCAAATTTGAAGTAAACTATGTTAGCTTCTGCATTTATTACAAAGAGCTGTTGCGCCAGAAGAACCGGGGCTCACACACACACACACACACACACACACACGCACACGCACACGCACACACACACACACACACACACACACACACACACACACACACACACACACACTCATTGTGCAAAGGGTTTGATCCTGACTTGGTCACCCCAGAATCAAATCAGCCTAGATCAAGGACAACACTGAGTGGCCAACAGCTGTGATCTGCACATCATCTGCCTGTCTCCTTCAAGGTCACACTCACTGGGAGCAAGATGTTAAAGGGCCCCTATCCTACCACCAGGTGTGAGTGCGATCAGCCATTCCACCCAGATGTATGATGGCTGGATAAGCCTACCAGTTGGTACAGTACACTAGGAAGGCTGGTAGACTGATCTACCAGACTGATCATCATACATCTGGGTGGACACTCACCACTTGTGATGCCATGCCACTAGAGGGTAGTGCCGTCACAATTTTGAAACGGCTTGTAATTGCTAATCACACTCACACCTGGTGGTAAAATAGGGGCCTTTTTAAACACAACCCATACTGCATTACATCCATACTTAAATATGCAATTCCACATATTACGCTTACCTATTACTCTACTCTTTGTGAGGCCTTCCTCGTGTGTGTAGATTGATTGACCATTCTGACTCGTATTTATGCATGGGGCAATAGCAGCATCTGGTGGACAGTTGGTGCATAACATAGATGCGTAAACATGGAGGGAGTTATATATTGGGAGGATACTGATTTAGGAAACACGTAGGGTAGATGCTGTGGTAGTACATGTATCCTGGTGTATTTCCACCGACACAATTCCATCAATCTGCACATTTCTGCATTGCTAACTGGGAAAAAAGTAATACTACATTTTCTCCGGAACTATTCGCTTCTGTAAGATTTTCCACGCGGAACTTATTGTGGGTCGCAACACTGATGATGACGCTGCTGCTGCTGATTAGCTTAGTCGCTAGCCTCGCCGGTTTTGGATGACAGTCACACATCCATTTACAGTTTGCCCGCGGGTCCGCCATTTATCCATGTAAAATACACAATACTCAGTGAATACGATGTGGTCATCCATCAACCAGTGGTCATGAGAGGGTAAGTGTGTGCGTGTGAGTGTGTGTGTAAAGACGCCAGACAGCGGCTAGCGCGCCAGCTAAGGTTAGTTAGCCGTCCGCCACCGCGACACGGAGCGGTAACCGGCCAATGTCGACCTCTGCATGACGGAGTGCAAATTTAGTTTTATTTTATTGTAATCGTTGACATCACATAACGATGAAATATTGAAATTAAATGACAGTCCGGGCGGAAACACCTCATCTGGCGGCTCTCCGCTGCGGCCGAGTGAGCCGCCTTAGTCCCATTAACGTTGATGGTATATTCATATGAATATTAATATTCCCGTTAATATGACAACAAAGGAGATCTGGAAAAGTCAGGATCAACCGTCATATTGCACTGTAGTGTTAATAATCTCGTAAAGATTTGCTCATTTAGCTAATGGTTACCTACTGAGAAAAATGCTTCTGAAACTATCTGAATATTCACCTGAAGGAAAAGGAGCGACATTAAGAGACCAGGAGGTCGTCCATTATACTGTATAATACACCACCATCTGATGTCATGTTGCTTTGCTTTGCAATTGCAAACCTAAAATGTCAAATGACCCGATAGAGCCGCAGGAGCTGTTTGTGTTTGGGCTGCGCGTTAAATGGGCGTTATTACGGTAAACGGCGCGGTCTGACCTACCAATCGTTTCTATAGCCGCCTATCTATGCAACACAATACATTGCAATAATAGTCATTGCCAAGTACATTTACAGTGGCTTATCACGTACAGTAGCTCATCACACACAAGGGGGCAGTGTTATGATAACATCTAAATATTTTCTTCTTAAAGATATTGACTCTTGGAGAAAATATCCCTATAAAAAAGTCCCTAGTGTGTGCTCATCATATATGGCACGTTTTGTTCAAATCCATTCATAGATATTAGTTAAACTTTTGGTGTGAAACAAGCAAATATAAATCCCTGACTGAGGATGCTTATGTTATGAGTGAGTGACATTTGTGCTATTTCTCTGTACACAGTTTGTATGCGGTGTGAACAAGCCCTGCGTTGGTAGTCATGGAGAAGCCCTGGAGGCTGTGGGGAACCTTGGAGCGCTGTGCCCTGGTGTTGGCCTCTTGGTCCTGGGGCGCCTGCCGCGTCTCTCTCCTGGCCCTCATCCTCACCTTCCACCTCTACGGCGGATTCTTCCTCCTGGCCCTCATCTTGGCGTCGGTTGCGGGAATCCTCTACAAATTCCAAGATGTCCTCCTCTACTTCCCCGACCAACCGTCCTCCTCGCGCCTCTATGTCCCCATGCCCACGGGGATCCCGCACGAGAGCGTCTACATCCGCACCAAGGATGGCGTCAAGCTGAACCTCATCCTGCTCCGCTACACCGGCGGGGACACGCTGTCCGGGGCGAACCCCGGGGGTCAGGCCAGCCCGGCGTCCGCCGCTCCGCCCACCATACTGTATTTTCACGGCAACGCGGGCAACATCGGGCACCGGGTGCCCAACGCCTTGCTGATGCTGGTAAACCTGAAGGCCAACGTGGTGCTGGTCGACTACCGCGGCTACGGGAAGAGCGAGGGGGAGCCCAGCGAGCAAGGGCTGTACTCGGACGCCGAGGCGACGCTGGACTACGTGATGACGCGGCCGGACCTGGACAAGACCAAGGTGGTGCTGTTCGGTCGCTCCCTGGGCGGCGCGGTGGCGGTGCACCTGGCCTCGCTCAACCCTCACCGCGTGGCGGCCACCATCGTGGAGAACACCTTCCTCAGCATCCCGCACATGGCGGCCACGCTGTTCTCCTTCCTGCCCATGCGCCTGCTGCCGCTGTGCTGCTACAGGAACCAGTTCCTGTCCTACCGGCAGATCGCGCAGTGCCGCATGCCCTCCCTGTTTGTGTCGGGTCTGTCGGACCAGCTCATCCCGCCGCTCATGATGAAGCAGCTGTACGAGCTGTCGCCCGCACGGACTAAACGCTTGGCCATCTTTCCGGAGGGGACGCACAACGACACCTGGCAGTGCCAGGGCTACTTTGCCGCCTTGGAGCAGTTCATCAAGGACCTGCTCAAGAGCCACGCCCGAGAGGAGAGCGTGCAGTCATCCGCTAGCGTCACCATTATCTAACTGAGCCGGAGGAGGTGGCGGCCGGTTATCTTCACCAATGTCGAGGCTACTTGACATTATCTGACTTGACGGAATGTACATTTTTAATGCGTCTTTTTTTTCCTGAGCTGTTGGGTTAATTTTTTATTTAACCTTTTTTGACATTGCTGTCGGCGTCAAATCCTGATTAATTGAGCGAAACATCAGGTCTTATTTTAAGTTTTTTACGGAGAAGGAGGGTTGAACCGTTTTCACAACTCTTTTTAAATCTACGGCTATGAATGCATGTATTAAAGGCCTTTTACGAATGACGCCTGCGATATCCGTGATCATGGAATGGGCACCTTGAAATGCCTGCAGTATTTCATAGCAAATGTTGCTTAATGATTTGTATTTTTTTTGTTGTTGTAATTATTTCCGAGAGTTAAAGGTTGAGTGATGTAAAGCTGTTTTATCAATGCGATGCTCAGCTCTGTTCAGATTGACTGAAGCAATTGAGTCATACGGGCTAAAGTCATAATTCCTAACATGACCTCAAATCTTTGTAACATGCAGCTGCACTCGCATGTTGTAACTTCTGTATGTTAAATTTTTGTTGTCATTTTACCATAAAAGTTGGCTTATGTAGATTGGTTAAAGGGTTTAAAAAAAAAAGGTGAAATCATATATAATATGGAAATATATATTATGGAGTGAAGACGAATGTTACCCTTCCCTTTAGTTTATCCAATGATTGGGCAATTGGGGAGTCTTTCCTTCCCAATATTTTACATTCTTAAACCGTTATCATCTGCTTGTTTCGTGGTGGAGCTCTCGACTCGCCCCCTTGGTCCGTGTCAAAATGGCTTCACTGGCTTGGAGGGTTTTTAATGAGCTAATTAACCTTTCCCCCCCCCCCCAGTAATGTCTTCCAAGAACCGGAGCAGGGCTAGAGGAACAACCTTTCCATCTGTAATCTGCATTCGCTCTGCTGAGTGCGGGGCAATGCACCATGCTGTTCTCACAGCCATTCTGATGCACTCCATTTGAGATGTTCTCACGTCAGCGGCGGGCAGCCATGCTCAACACCGTGCACTAAACACAAGCACGGGAAAAAAAAAAAAAACCCAAATCTACAGGCCTAAACACCACCGTTCCTAGGCTCAAACCTGACACGTGCGCTCTGGGTATGAATTCCTCACCGGCGTGGTTTACAACATTGGTCCACCAATTTCATATTTATTTTTTGGTCTTTGGCGCATTCTGGCTTCTTCTTCTTCAGCCAGCAACAGCAATGTCAATGTCATGTTTTCTATGTATAATGCATAACATTTTATAGATATCTGCTGCATATTCCGATAGCCATTGTACAGACTGCGACTGACCCTGTGGCTGTACGCAAGAGAGGAAATCACCTGCAGTGACGTAAGGGTCCTTTTCGTTTTGTTTTCATAAAAACCACTGTTGGTAATTGTGGGGAGTACGCGGTTCATGTTTTCCACCGGGGTTGTGGTCACTTTCTGAGGAATGGAGGACTAGCCATGTCACATTTGGCCATTAGGATGTATTGTTTTGGTTCTGCATTAACATCCTACGCAGTGGTGTGGTAACTCGCCAGTCAAAACACCGTCCCCTCCCGCCGCAACGGGAGGGGACCTTGAGGTTACATATAAGTCAGACTTGAGGTCGTTTTGTTATACGACCACCTCGAGTGTCTCACAAATGGGGGTATTTTTTGGGGGGTTTCCACCTTTCATCACATTTGATGCTTTTCTATTTTGGCACAATTTCAACAGCTCTGCTTTTCTAAGCACACCTTTTTCCAGTTTCTATTTCCTGTACAGTGACGCAATAAATTAATACATTCAATTCATATCTTGATTGTTTTTTTTTTAATGTTTTTTTTTTCCCGGAAAGGACGGCTATAAATAGGTTTGGTATTCATCATCAGTTGTGTTATTTCAAACTGAACACCAGGTCCCAGTTCAGTTTTTGTGAAACGGGCGTGTCATGTTTCCAAATGATGCGGTCGCCCTAGTTTCTCTTCTGCTTTTATGTAACCTTTCATTAAATAATTTCATACCAGTTTCACTTTTGTGTCGGCTGTACGACGTGCCAATGGGCGTGGGCTGCGGGGTCTTCACTTCATCCATGGTCGACCGGAGGGAGGGAATGAGGTGCTGCTAGAAATAACACACACACACACACACACACACACAAGACAGACAGGGAAGCCATAGTCCGGTCGGGAAGAGAGTCGGGGCCAGCAAACGAAAGTGGAGTTAAATGACATGGCGGCAGATTAAAGCGGGAACAGCAACCACCACGACGACCACGACACCCAGAAGATAAAACACAGCAGCCATGCTCCCAGCGTGAGGCCCTCCCACTTTCGTAGTCCCCTTTCGCAGCGATGGTCGTCCGCGACGAGGACCCCGTGGCCGGCGGCCTCGGGAGGCCGTCTTGGCCCGCGCTGCTGCTGGTGGTGCTGGCGGCCGGGGCCGCCGCCTCCCTGTCGGCCCTGACCCTCGGCCAGCTGCTGGCCCTCAGGGCCGACGTGGAGGTGCTCAAGTCGGAGCTCTGCCGCAGGAGGGAGGCCTGGCACACGGTTCAGGTAAAAGCGGAAGAGAGAGAGAGACTGGTCTCTGGTTCTTTCCCACACAAAAACAATTATAATAATTAAAAAAAATAAAGTATGGAGGCCTGTGTGTTTATCCAGAGCCTGGAGCCGGTGAGCGGCAGGAGGGCCGGCCCGGAGCACGCCGGCCGGGCCGAGGATGCGGCCCCCCGCGGGCCTCCCAGGAGGAGGAGGCGGAGGGGGGCCTCCGAAACACAGACACCAGGTGAGCCCACGCTCGGTACATGACGCGGAATGTGAATGCTTTTAATTTACTATTATTTTGTTAGTAGTAGTACTATTATTATTATTTTTTTGACCAAAAATACCTTCTATTGTGGCTGCCGCTGCTGTAGTCAGATGGGGTTATTATAATATGCGTCAATGTGATAGCAATATAGCTTTCATTTCATCGGTCATTTAGTCAAACCAAACCAGCCTTAACCAGTTGGGAAACGTGTTTTCTTGTCTCTTCCTGGCTGAAATGCTTAGGCAGTGGTTGGTGTGTGTGTGTGTGTGTGTGTGTGTGTGTGTGTGTGTGTGTGTGTGTGTGTGTGTGTGTGTGTGTGTGTGT
>JAOPJI010000107.1:14582503-14592740 GCA_027122695.1 Merluccius productus | reverse complement strand
CATATGAACACACATGTTGACAGCTTGATATGTCACATACCTAAGCAATGATAGCGGTAGTATACTGTAAACTACTCGGCAGTGTTAATAATATATGGGGACGACGGGCCAGAGTCAGGCACACTCAAAATTTCTTTAGAAATTTTCTAGTTATTATTATAACTCCGATCTTGGAGACATGATCAACACATAGATCACAGTGTCTGTTCCCGCATCCAGAGACTCCCATCTCCACTGTGCTCCGAGAGCTTGCGGCTGAGGTTGAGAACCAAGGTCCACGCCCTCCACCTCTGGGACAAAAAGGCCCCCAGCCCCCTGTTCGATGCATTGGTCTGCAAGACAAAAGGAAGCTTAAAGATAGGGGTGTGTAGGAGTGGCTCCCTGGACTGGACCAGATCTGTAAAACCCTTTCAGGTGAGGTCAGTTATGGGACTGGTTAGCTCAGAGAAGGCGGGATGAACCGCCTATAGTAGCCAGCCAGTCCCAGGAATGCCTTCACCTACTTTTTGGTCTCGGGCCATGGACAGGCTGCGATACCCCCTGCCCGCTGCCTAAGTGGTCCCCCAAATACTGTATCCTCCGTCCAATTGCACACTTCTTTGGGTTGGCCGTGAGCCCTGCCCACTTCAGTGACTTGAGGCTGCTGCCAGGTGTCACTATGAATAATGACATAATCAAAGTAGGCAGCAACATACTCTGTGTGCGGACACAGCACCCGGTCCATGAGATGCTGGAGATGTTGCTTTTTCCTTAGACTCTGGGGCCAAAATGTGATCTGGATCAAAATTATCCGGATTTGGAAATCTCATTTTTTGCTATTCAGGATCAGGTAATCCATCTTACTTTTTTGGGGGGGAGATTCAGTGACGTTTGTCCGGAGCGGATCGAAAACGCGACATTCAGAAATCGTTATCGCATGCTGTGTGCGCAAATGTTTTTGCATTTGGAAGTATTTTGAGGAAATATCCATGTTGCAAGTATTGCAAGTTGCCCTGTTGTCGTCTTTTCTTTTCTTTTTTGCGATCAATTGTTTTTATTTTCAAATTTTCAGAAGAAAGGGGCATGACATAGTTCAATGACAGAATACAACAGATAATGTGCAATCCCTTTCCCCATCCCTCCCGAGTTCCCCCCCCCAATGGCGACACCCCCCCCCAATACCCGATCTTCTTCATTGTTACATACAGTACAGTACTTTACTTAATACAGTAAATAATTATGTAGCACCTAGCACGCTGTCAGTGTTCTGTAGGCCAGTAAGTAAGTGAAGAATAAAGAAAGCAAAAACAAAAGTACAAGTAAATACACAAATACAAGTACACAGATACACATTTCTCATTCCAGTAGATCTTTAACCTTTGCCGCCGCAGAGGCCCAGGTTTGAATTGTTTTCTGGCTAGCCCCATGCATTCTTGCTACAGACATCTCCATGTACAGTGTGCTCAAAAATGTTTGGAGCCACTGGGCACGTGTGAGTGTGTGCGGGGGCTTCCAGCGTAGGGCCAGCATCTTTTTAGCTGCAGTCAACCCCGCTAATAGTATGTGAGTTCGAGTAGAAGATAAGTTCAATAGTGAGGTGTCATTCAAAAGTAGTATTCCAGGGGAACATGGTATATCTACCTCCAATAATTCTGACATAGTGGAAGACACAAGTTTCCAAAAGGATGTCACAGCAGGGCATTCCCAGTACATATGTAAGAAAGTTCCCACCTGACCCAGAGAGCATAGATCACAAACAGGAGAGTGTATGAGCTTCATGAGAAATCGTTTCCTTGGCGTAAGATATATTCTATGTATAAGTTTGAAGTGTATAAGTTTATGATTGAGGTTTTTTGACGTTTCGTCCAGATTGTCCCAGACAGTCGGCCAACATATTTCGTTATTGGATAGATCTAGGTCCCGAGCCCACACTTGATGTACAGTCAGAGGCCCACCAGAGGGTTCCAGTAAAAAAGAGTAAAGGGCAGAGACAAGGCCTCTCGACCTTACTCCTACATCTAATAACATATGCAACTTGTGAGTGGCGAGGGGAGTACCCCAGGGCACACCGTACGCTCGCATTGCAGATCTAAGGCGTAAGTAGAAGAAAAAAGATGTACCTGGCAGATCATAGGTAGCTTGTAGATCAGTAAACATCCTAAGACCTTTATCATCACAGATATCAGACATGACATTAACCCCTCTATCGCTCTGAGAGAGAAAGGCACCCCACCTGAAAGTAGCGAATAATTATGGAAAATAGGACTTTGTGTGTGCCACTTCAACATAGAGTCAGTTGCCCTCCCCACCGAGTGCCATACAGTCAAAAGAAAAGACATAATGGGACCGAGCTTAAGTTTGGAGCGTTTGATGGGAAGACCTGAGTGTATTAAATCTCGAAGCCGGTGCGGAGAGGCCAAATGTTCTTCTATGGGTCTCCATGATGTTTGTACCTGGGGGTCAAGCCAGATGGACAGTGGGCGCAACACATAGGACCAAAAGTAGAGTTTAAAGTTAGGGACAGCTAGGCCTCCATTCCGTTTATTGCGTTGAAGAGTAGTTAGCTTGATGCGTGGGCGCCCCCCACCCCAGATAAATTTAGATATTAAACTATGCATCTTGTCCCAATAGCCTTTAGGTGGAGAGAGGGGTATCATATTGGAGTAAAAGTTCACTCTAGGAAGGACGTCCATCTTAACTATTGACACACGCGTTTGCAGGGAGTTTGGGAGACGCGTCCACCTTGTCAAGTCCTCCTCCACCCGCTTCATAATACCCTGAAAATTTTTGCTCGAGATGGAGAACAAGGAGGGGAAAACCTCCACGCCCAGGTATTTGAAGTTACCAACCACTGGTATGTGCGCTGGTAGTGTGGAGGCGTCGAGAGACGAGTTAAGGGGCATCAGTGAGGATTTAGTCCAGTTAATTTTATAACCTGAGAGAGCACTGAACTCCTCAAACACCTCTAACACTATCGGGATACACACTGACGCGTTGTTTATATATAGCAGAATGTCATCAGCAAACAATGATATATGATGTGAAGTGTTACAGAAGGATATGGGCGAGAGAGAGGGGTGTTGTCTAATTGTCTGCGCCAGGGGTTCGAGGGAGAGGGCAAATAAGAGAGGGGACAGAGGACAACCTTGTCGGGAGCCTCTCGATATTGGAAAGGGGGGGGAAAACATGTTGCCTGACATGACCATAGCTGAGGGATTTGAGTAGAGTACCTTAATCATCCTAATATAATTGCTACCAAGACCAAAAGTTTCCAAAACCTGCCAGAGATAGTTCCACTCGAGTCTATCGAAGGCTTTTTCAGCATCCAGCGATAGAACAGCACATGGGGACTCAATATCTTTAGAAAAATATAACACATGGAGAAGTCTACGCATATTATCAGCTGCTTGGCGTGATTTTATAAACCCGGTCTGATCACAATGTACTAATTTTGTCATGTGCTTCTCGACCCGTGAAGCCAGAACTTTAGCATATATTTTTATTTCCGAATTCAAGAGTGACAGGGGTCTGTAATTGCCACAGAGAGATGGATCCTTATTGGGTTTAGGGAGGACAGTGAGGATAGCAGAATTGGTGTCTCGGTTAAAAGAGCCCTTTTCCACCGCTGTGTGGATCATATCCAGCATGAATTGACCCAACTCCTTCCAGAAAAATAAATAAAATTCAGGAGGTATTCCATCCCACCCCGGTGACTTCCCCTTTTTCATCCTTTGAATGGCCTCTTTCAGTTCCATTAGAGAAATGGGGCTCTGTAGGTCATCTGTTTCCTCTTGGTTTAAGGTTGGAAGATTTGCCTTACGTAAAAAATTGCTACACCTGTCATTGTCTAAATTAACTTCAGAAGTGTAGAGGTTGGAGTAAAAATTGCGAAATTCTGTGTTAATAGCTTTTGGTTCTGTTAAAATGTTCTGAGATGTCCCAGCGCGAATGGTTGTTATGTTGGCGAATTTCTCACTATGCTTAAGTCTGAGTGCCAGAAGATGGCTTGGCCTAGGGCCGTGGAAGTAGTAGGTTCTCCTGGTCTTGTGGATTAAAAATTCAGCTCTTTGTCTGAGCAGGGAGTTGAGCTCAAGTTTTGTCACATCGATAGTTTGTTTCCTGGCTTCAGAGAAAGAGAGTTGCTGTTGATGCTCTAAAGTAGTAAGTTTAATTTCAAGATTATCTATTTTGGCCATCCGGGTCTTACTTAGATGTGAAGCAAAAGCTATCGAGGTGTTTCTGATACATCCTTTCAAAGCGTACCAAAATATTCGAGGGTCATTTACGGAGCCAGCGTTCTCAGCCACAAAATTGCCCAGCTCTCTTTTAAAGTAGACACAGTATTCTTCATTTCTGAGTAGGGTTGTGTTAAAGCGCCAGCGAACTGCTCTAGCAAGTGTGTTCAGTAAAGTAAGTTTGACTAATATGACGCCATGGTCAGACAATGGAGTAGGAGAAAGCACTGCATTATGGATTTCAGAAATTGAGCTAGAGGTTAAAATGTAGTCAATGCGAGAATAGGTTTTATGTCTACTGGAATAGAAACTATATTGCTTAACTGTAGGGTTAATAGCACGGAATACATCGATTAGGCTGAAGTCTGATATAAATTTAGATAAGGAGGTTGATGCTGCGCTTTGCGAGTGAGAACTGTGTCCCACCGGGCCCGAGCAGTCTAAAACTGGGTTTACAACTGTATTCATATCTGCACCCATGATTATGCCAAAGTCATGCATTTCCGACAAGATCTCCGATAATGTGGTGAAAAATATAGGTTCGAAGTGGTTGGGTGCATACACTGATATAAATACTAGTTTACGGCCAGCAATTATAGATTTTATGTAGGATATGCGGCCATCTTCACTGCCATATTTATGAAGTATGGTTATGGACAGAGAGCGCTTTAGAAGTATAAGAGAGCCTCGGGTTTTGGAGTCAGTAGAGGCTGATGCTGCCACATAATATTGTCTATTAGCGAATCGTTGTACATCAGAAGTCTTAAGATGGGTCTTCTGAATAAATGCGATGTCAATGCGGTTTCTCTGGAGTAGATCTAAGCAAGCTGCACGTTTGACTGGGCCATTCAGTCCGTTAGTGTTCCAACTGGCTAACTGTAAAGTTGTCATGAAACAGTTAGTAAGGCTAGATTAGGCTGAGGAATGTGCAATGTATTAATCAAGCGAGTCCTTACAAGTGGGCCTATATTGTGAACACAAAAAGAGGTGAAAATTACTGTATTACAATAAAGATAAGAAGATCTATCCCCCCATAATCCCTTGTCGCCAACAACCCCAACACTCACGTCTAGAACAAAGTGATTTAAAAAGCAAAACAGCAAAAAACGCACAAACAAAAAAGGAAAAACATCCCTCCCAAAAAACATCAGACACTTGGCACTGAGAGAGCGGGCAACTGCCTGACGAGACCGCCCGTCCCCCCCAGAAAGTAATTGTCAGTTACTGACGATTTTAAGATAAACTACCTTGAATTGCGAAAAATAAAATAAAATAAAATAAAAATATAAATATTGTGGAATCTGTTCGAAATTAGCTTGAACTCAGCTATAATAGTGGGTTTCACTATCAGAAGTTGCATAACCATTTATATACAGAAATACGCAAAAGTAAGTAAACACTCTGCCTGTAGCCTACTGCAGACTGGTAATGAGCAGGCGGGCTACATAATTAAATGGGAAAAACAACAACAAGTAACGACAGAGCGATAGTTACAACAAATAGCATACCTCAGTCTCCACGAACTTACAGTCCGATAGATGGCTTATTTCACGTTATTAGGTAACCAGGTAGAATCAGCCATCAGTTTTATGCATGTTCATCTAGCAAGCTACTGTCCAGTGGTCATTCAGTCGTTTCCACTCGCCTGCTTCGTGTTGAGAAAGACCTCGGCTTCGGTGCTTGTGTCAAAAATACGCTGGTCCTGCCCGCGGATGAGCTTCAGCCTGGCTGGGTAGAGCAGGTAGGCTTGGAGTCCTTGCTTTCTTGCTTCCTCCATGGCCGGGGCAAAAGCCCGGCGCCGCATCACCGTGTAGTTGCTGAAGTCGGCGGAGAAACGAATATCACGCTCCCCGAGCTTGACAGGTGTTTTCCGCGAAGCTTGGAGTATCTTGTCTCGGTCGGTGAAGCGGAGCATTTTACATATCAGCGTCCGAGGACCTCGATTACCAGTAGCCGGAGGGCCGATGCGGTGTGCACGCATGATTTCCATCCGCTGATCACCCAGGGTAGGGAACCACTTCAGGAGATTTGTGTTGATGAATTGGGTGGCGTTGGGTCCCTCCGCGCCCTCTGGGATACCCAGTATACGCACGTTGTCCCTCCGGTTTCTGTCTTCCAAGTCCGCTAACTTAGCTTCGTAGTCTGTTAGTTTAGCTTTGTTGCTCTCGGTGGTATTCTCCGTCTTGTCGACTCTTTTGCGAAGGTCGCTGTACTCAGTACGCAGCTTAGCAATATCATTACTGCGGCGAGACAGGTCGGTTTTTATTTCGTCAAGCCTTCCATTTAGACCTGCGAACTGTGCTTCCATAAACTTTCGCTGTTTGTCCATAGTCGTTTCCAGCATGGCGGCTAGCTTGTTTCCATGTTCGCCATCGTCTTCATCAGACGACTCGTGGTTGGGGTCGAGAGGTCTGGCGGACTTTTTTGGTTTCGGCATTCTACAGAGTGGATGTTCATATATCGCAATATGCACAAGAATGAAGGTTAAGTTAAATAAGAGGTAGTTTTTTCAATGAAATGGGGGGAATAGGAGCGGGAGCGAAAAAGCTACGCAGCCATTCTCCCTGCAGGTCACGTGACCTCTCCTTGTCGTCTTTTCTTGTGAAGTGTAACCAAACTTTCGAGCGTTTGTACCGCTTGGGCGCCATGTTGACTGCTGGCTGCACTGGAGTCATTACGCAATGTGCGTAGTGACGTAATTCGCGTCCACTGGAATCGATAAGGGAATCGTTTGCAAAATTGGCAAACAATTCCAAGGAATTGAAACACTGGGAACTGGTTCTCAACAAGAACTGGTTTTAGAATCCCATCCCTAATTGGGAATACTGGTGTTACTGGGATTACTGGAGGTACTGGTTACTGCATAGGAATGATGTTGTTACTGAGAATACTGAGAATACTGGAATATTGGTGTTACTGGGAACGCTGGAATACTGGTGTTACTGGAAATACTGGTTTTAATAATTTGGTTTACTGGTTTTACTGGGTCATATGACCTCCTTGTTTGCATGCTATTGGCTATTACTATCTGAGCAGCCAATAGAATTGAAGCTATAGTTAAATGTTTAATGCGTTGTGATGTCATCAGATACGGGAGGAGGAGCCTAGCCAAAAGGAGGCATGGCCAGAACCAGGAAGCTGAGATGGAGAATTCTGTTCAGCTCCTCCCCTTATTGGATCACCATGATGACGACGGCCCAGCGTGCACCAGGAGGAGGAAGACGAGAGCATTCAGACTGGCCTCACGATGCCAGGTTAATCACAGTTATAGTTATATGTTGATGAAGAATCATTCATTTTAGGACACTTCTTCACAGCAAAGTATTTGATTTAATTAAGGCATGATCATTGGAAGACACATTGGAGCATTTACCAAGCATCTTCAATGAGACATTGGGTGAATATGATTCTTCTCGGGAAACTTTCACATCATGGGCAGTCACAACAAAGGAAACAAAGGGTGAGGGGTGTGACCATCATGGAGAGTTAAGGATTGGCCATGGCCAAGGCCATGGCCAATCCTTCAGTCATGGCCAAGGCCAGGTTAATTTGCAATACACAATGGGGGGAGTGTAATAAACTCTATGGATTCATTTATATTGTATGAGTATATATTCGCTATGACGTGGGAATGCACTGCCGCTATATAGTGCAGAGTGGTCCAGTCAGCCCCTTCGATATTTTGACCAAATTCTTCCCATCTATTCTCAATTCTAAGAACTTGATGTGTGGAATTCCCTATTAAACGTATACAATTACGCCCTAGTCCTGTCATGCAATAGTTTATCTAAAGGTAATCTCTAAAAACCCATATCTGCATAAGAATGCAGAATCTGTAGGCAACAGGACAAGATTTTAGTATCAGAAGCATTCTGGTCTCTGTTTGTAGTGCGAGTACAAGTAGTATTGACCAATCACGTTTGAGCGGGCTTTGGTTGCATGCAGGTAAACGGTCCGTGTGGAGAGCAAAAGAGGTGGAACGCATCGGCCGAAATGCAATCTAGCAACCCATCGGCTTTTTATTCGATTTGTTTGTTGTTATCTGCATTCATATGCAGATATCTGTTTATAGAGATAGAGAAGCTAAAACACCTCCACAAATGATCGACTGTTAACTGAGTGTAAACTGGCCACTTGTGAAATAATCCGATCGTAAACGTTGTCTCTCAACTCGCGTCTCATGTTGCTAATCGGACTGTAAACAACGACCGACGCACAGAAGAGGAAGTGGTAATCCGGATATCTGCCGGCTGCACCGTAACCCAAGAAAAATTGTCCCTTGCTCCCAGAGGCTAGATAGACGTACTTGAAGGTATGTCATTATATCTGGTCTCTTCTCGTGGATCTGTAGACAGCCATCCTTATATAGATGACCTAACATTGTTATTCCTTTGTTAAACCACAACTGAGTGTATCCCTCTGGGCCTCAGGTAGCTCGGGGTTTGGGCACAGCTTGTTTTCTCACCGACCTCAATCCTCACCTTATATGTGGGTATAATGATTGGGTTTGTTGTAATCGTTTTTAGGGATTTAAGTGGTGATTAGTTAGCTTTAGTTATAGTTATTTAGGGTTCATTGTCATTTGTTAGCTTTAGCCATAGTTAGTTAGTAGTTGGTTATCTTTAGTAAGTTAGGGTTCATTGTAGTTGGTTAGCATTAGTTACAGTTAGTTAGGGTTCATTATAGTTGGTTAGCTTTAGTTATAGTTAGTAAGGGTTCATTGTAGTTCATTAGCTTTAGTTATAGTAGGTTAGGTTTCATTGTAGTTCATTAGCTTAAGTTAAAGTTAGTTTGGGTTCATTGTAGTTGGTTAGCTTTAGTTATAGTTAGTTAGGGTTCATTGTAGTTCATTAGCTTTGGTTATAGTTAGTAAGGGTTCATTGTAGTTAGTTAGCTTTAGTTATAGTTAGTTAGGGTTCATTGTAGTTGGTTAGCTTTAGTTATAGATAGTTAGGGTTAATTGTAGTTGGTTAGCTTTAGTTATAGTTAGTGAGGGTTCATCGTAGTTCCTTTAGTCATAATTAGCTTTACTGGGTTTAGTCCTAACTCGGTCATGTTCCCCTTCAGGTTGTCAAAGTGAGTCATGGAACACAGACTGCCCCATTGGTCGTCCCAGCTGTCCATCATCCAGCCCAGTCCTGCCCACCCCTCTGTCTGGAGGAGCAGCCAGCCAATCAGCAGTCAGCTGGGAGCCCAGAGGAAGAGGAGGAGGGGCGACTCCCCCCCTGCTACTCCCGCCTCCTCACCCCCCTGCAGCAGCCCAGCACCTCCCTGCTCCTCCTGCTCTGCTCCCCTAGCCCCACCCCCGCTCGCCTGGCTGCGCCCACAAGCCCCGCCTCCAAGCGCTGCCGGAGGCGGAGCCGGCCGCTAGAGGCGGGGCTGGCGGCGGGGGGGTTAAAGGTCAGATACAAGCCTCTCCCGATGCGCTGGTATGACCCAGCAACGCAGCGCGTGCTGCGGTCACCACCCCGCCGCCTCCCACCACGGCGCAACACGGTTGCTAGGCAACTGTTCAGGAGCCTCAGCCCTGACCTCAATGCCCACGGAAGGGAAGGGGGGGCGGGCCGGAGGGGGAGGAAGATACGGAAGAGGAGGATAGATGAGGAAGACGGCTCCCCTGGGGTCAAAATTCAGAGGTCATCATCAGAAGAGCCCCCGCCCCTCGGCCGCCTCCCACTGGGCACGCTCAGAACAGATCCCCGTGAGCAGAGAACAACCAGGGGGCGTGGCCGCAGGAAAGGGGGGAAGAGGCAGACACCCAGGAGGGGGAAGGGCCGGAGGGTACAGAGCAGGGAGGCATCGTCCTGCCCTCAGCCCAGGCGGAGAGGCGGGCAGCGGGCTGGAAAGCGTAGGAAAGTCCCAGGCTCTGAAGGCCAGCCTGAGGCCTTGCCTCGTAGCCTGAGAATCAGGAGGAAGACGGGCTGTCCCTGCTGCAGTGAATAAATATATTATAATATAGTATAATAATATATATTAATATAATATCTTATAATATGATATATTATTATAATATAATAATTATA
>JAOPJI010000107.1:14380102-14390776 GCA_027122695.1 Merluccius productus | reverse complement strand
AAGCCAAACTCTTCAAATATTTACAAAAGATAGAAAATAAAGCCTGTCAATAAATTAAACCTGTCGCCTCCTTAGAAACGCTCACAAGATAAGTCTTCAAACAAGACGCTCGGATCTAAAAAACCACCCGACCTGACTCGTAAATAAACACACCCTTCCCGAAGTAATGCTGCGTCAGGTTGCAAAGAAATCGACCTAGACCAACGCCCTAGAGCGACCCTAGAGACCCCATGAGACCCCCCATGTCCCAGAGCTATCCCAGGGCAAACCTAGAGCGACCCTCAGATGCCCTAGAGGCCCTACAGATACGCTCAGATGCCCTATAGATGCCCTACAGCGACCCTCAGACGCACTACAGATACCCTACAGCGACCCTCAGGCGCCCTACAGCCACCCTCAGACGCCCTAAAGGGCCTATAGCAACCCTAAAGCTATCCTATGGGAGCAGTACAGCGATTGCATCGATAACACAGCGGTGAAATAGTTAACAAAATGCAGAAACCAGGGGGTTGGCCTTTTGCGTCGTATTAAAACATTTTAATGCAGGATGTAACCTTTTGCTCAAATGGTTTGTTCATTAAGACCCCAAAAAAGGCTCAACTTTGAAGAGCTCTGATAAAAAGCCCTATGGTAAACACTGAACCCAGCTGGTGGCTAGTGGTACTGCAGTGTACCTTGTGGACAACATATTAGTCAAGTAAAGAAATCCAAACATTTTAAATCACTTTTGATTAATTAATTGTGTTCAGGCCTACACCAGTGAGTCTAGTGTAAGCTACTTAACCTGAAGGATTAAATTAAAAATAAAATATGCACCATTTTTACAATTCATTTTGCATTTCAATCTCCATTATTGTAAAATATTTCAAGTATCAACATAAAAGAAAGAAAACTAAAGGAAGGTTTGTCAACAGCGTTCAAGTGCAAAAAGCAAAAAGTGAAGTAGGTTTTATGGCTTGAGGGGAATAAAATATGCTAGACGGTCTCTTTCACAGCTTTCTGAGGCCCCACACACATTGGTCCAGGACAGGCACTTAACACTACATCTCCCACAACCAGTCTCAGACTGCTGGGTTGATTCTGTCTGTCCCATAAACTCAATTTCCCAGAAGCCAATGTCTCCTGGACTCTAGACCTGGTCCTGGTCTACCCGGGTCCCGGCCTGAAGTGACTCCCCAGGTCTTCAACTGTTGTCTGCGGGAGAAACATGACATCATTATGCATGACATTTAATGTGAAAAAAACGACATCAGCACTTGGGCTTCTAATGTAAACAACCTGCCATCTGTAACCCAATACCTAAAAGGAGCCGCATCTAATTTGACACCTAAATGCGGCAAGGAATGAGCAGGTATCTGAAGGTTTATACAGACAGGCAGACAGAGCATCGGGTATCTGAAGGGTTATACAGACAGTCTGCACACTCACCTTCATCGGAGTCGAAGCCGAACATACTGGAGCACTTCTTGTCTCCAAGGTGAGTCTGCAGGTCCTCTTCGTGGCTGAAGGAGACGAAGCAGTTGGCGCAGCGTGTGGTGGGTCGAGGGGGTAGGGCCGGGCTCTTGGGCGGTGTGGAGCGGAACATGTGCTTCCTACGCTTGGGCATGTTGGTAAACCTCTCGTCCAGGTAGGTGGTGGGAGGGGCGCGGAAGTAGGTCTTGTGGTAGGAGAGGGGAGCAGCTTCTTTAGGCCGGGCCTGGCCTGGCGCCTCGACCGGAGCTTTCCGTTTACCAACAGCTACTCCATTTACTAATAATGTGTAGCCAACCCGGTCGCTGGCCACACTCTGTTTGACCTCGCCAATATGGCCGACATTGGCTGCCTGGGGAACTTCAGTTGTCTTGAAGGCTGTAACCTCCGTTGTCTTGGCGACCGGGGGGACATCCGTTGTTGTGACGACCGCTGTAACCTCTGTTGCCTTGCCAACCTGGGAGATCTTGGATGCCTTGGTGACTGTGGGATCTTTTGTTGTCTTGCCGACAGAGGGACCTTTTGTTATATTGGCTACCGAGGAACCTTTTGTTGTCTTGGCGACCGAGGGACCCTTTGTTGTCTTGGCTACTGAGGGACCTTTTGTCGTCTTGGTGACTGAGAGACCTTTTGCTGTCTTGGCAACTGAGGGACCTTTTGTTGTCTTGGCGACCAAGGGACCTTTTGTTGTCTTGGTAAATGTGAGATTTTTAATTTTGGAGGGAGTTTTGCACTTGGATTTGGATGTGGTACCTGTAGTTGTTGTTTTGGTGGTCTTTGGACCACTTTTTGCATGTGCAACCTTTACCTTCTTTTCCATATTTCCATTGGAATTTGACAGAGTAGTTGAAATATGTGTGTGTTTTTTGGAGACTTGTGACTTTAACTGTTCGTGGGCTGTAGAGGCCATGGGGGGAGCAGACTGTTCTTGGGCTGTAGAGACCATGGGAACAGACTGTTCTTTGGCTGTAGAGACGATAGGAGCAGACTGTTCTTGGGCTGTAGAGGCCATGGTGGGACCAGTCTGTTCTTGGGATGTAGAGGCCATAGGAGCAGACTGTTCTTGGGCGGTAGAGACCATGGGAGCAGACTGTTCTTGGGCCGTAGAGACCATGGGAACAGACTGTTCCTGGGCCGTAGAGGCCAAAGGAGCAGACTGTTCTTGGGCCGTAGAGACCATTGAAACAGACTGTTCTTGGGCCGTAGAGGCCAAATGAGCAGACTGTTCTTGGACTGTAGAGACCATAGGAGCAGACTGTTCTTGGGCCGTAGAGGCCATGGTAGGAGAAGACTGTTCTTGGGCTGTGGAGGCCATATGAGCAGACTGTTCTTGGGCTACAGAAGCGATGGTGGGACCAGTCTGTTCTTGGGCCGTTGAGGTCATACAAGCAGAATGTTGTTGGGCTGTAGAGGCCATAGGAGCAGTCTGTTGTAGGGCTGTAGAGGCCATAGGAGCAGACTGTTCTTGGGCTGTAGAGGCCATAGGAGCAGAATGTTGTTGGGCTGTAGAAGCCATAGGAGCAGACTGTTCTTGGGCTGTAGAGGCCATAGGAGCAGAATGTTCTTGGGCTGTAGAGGCCATAGGAGCAGAATGTTGTTGGGCTGTAGAGGCCATAGGGGCAGAATGTTCTTGGGCTGTAGAGACCATAAGAGCAGACTGTTCTTGGGCTGTAGAGGCCATGGTGGGACCAGAATATTCTTGGGCTATAGAGGCCATAGGAGCAAATTGTTCTTGGGACGTTGAGGCCACAGTAAATTTCTGATCCAAAGATCGTTCTTCTTCCACAATACGTCCACATCGCCGTTTGCGGGGTGATTTCTTACCAGATGCTATTTTACTCAACTTTGTCGACAGCAGGTGAAGGTGCGTTTGCTTAGCTCTTTGTCTTAAACATGTTTTTCTAACCTTGTGTGAGACTGTGCTGTGGGAATCAGCTGGGCAAATGGAAGGAACCTGAACACCCTCAATCTGCTTGGACTCTTGAGGCCTTCCCAACTTTGAACACTCTTTCCCCAACTCCCCAACTGTTGTGACTTCTGTGCGAGGGTCTGTCTGGGTATCTCCAGCCGACGGCAAATCCGTGGTCTGCTCCCTGACCTCCAAACGACCCTTTCCTGTCGGTGTTGTAACGGCGTGAGCTGACCTGGAGCCCTGCCGTGTCCACCCCGTCTTCCTGTGAAAACGGTTCTCCGCCTCACAAGCCTTTGCCGACTTGGTGTCTTTGATTGCGTAGTGTTCTCGCTCATGAAGGTTGAGTGCCCAGAGGCAGATGAAAAGCTCAGAGCAGCCGGGCACGCAGCAGCCAGCCTGCAGGGGGCTGTGCTTCCTGGTGTGACGCCTCATCTCCATGCCGGTCTTGAAGCGTGCCTTGCAGCCCTGGTGGAGGCAGGGGTGGCGGGGGGTGAGGCGGTGGCGCTCTACGTGGTGCCGGTAGTGCTGGAAGCTCCAGAGCACCCGCGAGCACACACTGCACTGGCCATTGCCCATGTGGAACGCCAGTTCCAGGGGAGTGTCGTCCCTGTGGTGATCCTCCAGAGCATGGTAGAGGAGGACCAAGGGGCTCCGTGACAGGTCAGCGTGCCAGTGGCAGCCGACCACGGGACAGCATGTCTCCGTGGTAACTGCAGAAACTGCTTCCTTCCGTTTGGCGGTTGGTTTAGGAAGCCGAGGGGGGTCGCACAGTCCACTGTCTATTTTAGCTTGCTTATCCTCCTTCTCTACCGGAAGTGACTGCCCGTTCTGGTTGGGGACGAGTCGTGAAGCGGCTGCCTTGTGCTGCCTGTTTCCAGTGGGGATTCTCTTAATGTTTCCATTGACCTTGGGTCTAGGCAATGGGGTAGTACTTCCTTTTGAAACATTGCTATCAGAACGTAACCTCCGGGATTCAGAGGGGGCTGTGTCGAGTACAGCTGGGAGTGGTGTGGTTAGGGACTTCCTAGGGCGTCCTCGACCACGTGCCATGGGCAGTGGGTTTGTGGCCTGAAGCTCTGTGCTTCGCTGTGGAATGTTGCCGGCTAGCCCTTTATGCTCCAACTCTTTCAGTTTCTTCAGCTTGTCTATGTGCTCAGACAGGTGCATCATGGCCAGGAGGTCATCCTTGAACAGCACGCCACAAAACATGCACTTGTCTCTGCGGTAATGAAACATGGCATGCAGCACCACACGCTTGCCCCTGAACATCTTGTCGCAGAGTGTGCAGCGGTACTCCAGGCGCAAGGATGTCTGGTCCTCTGGCTCCTGGACAAGCTCCTCCTCGGAGTCAGGCTCGCTGAGAGAACAGGCAGACTTCTCCGTGCCAGGACTGCTGGAGGGGGCCACAGTGTTGGGGGAAGGGTCTGGGATGTTTCCCAGCATTTGGCTCTGCTGCGCAGAGAGACTCAACTCTTCCATTGCTTCTCCTGGATCCTCCGTGCTGGACTGACAAGCCGCTGGTGCTAATGTGCTCACCGTCTCAGATAGCAACATCAGGCCATGTAGGTCTTCCTCAACGTGGCTACCATGTCTATCTGAGTCTCGTCCTGTAACCACATCATGAACAACAGACTCAGCGACATAATTTATGCGGTGTCTGCCATCATTGACTGCAGTGTGCAAGTTAGCATTGGAATCTTTAGCTGGCGCATCTGTCATGACAGAGTCTGAGACCCCTCCAGCTTGCAAGGTAGCCAAGTCTTTGCAAGCATTTGAATGGCCTACATCATGACCTACATTTTCTTTTGAGTCCTTTGAGCTACGGCCTCCAGCCACAAGCTGTGTGTTAGCAACAGCGTTGGTGGTTGGTTTTTGGTCCGCAGCCGGTGAGCAGTGCACAACTAGCCTAGCTTTGTTATCGGACGGCAGAGAGCCCTCACCAGCGACCTTAGTGCGGGCACCTTGTCCCTTATCCAAAAGTGGGAATTGGCTCGCTCTAGTTCTGACTGGTGTTTGTGAGGCGATGGTGACCTTCATCTCCACCAGGGGCTTGCTGTGGGGCTGACCACGCCTGCCATTGGTGGGAGGAGCCTGAGCAGAGGAGCGTGTGACCACGGATGGCATGCTCTGGACCTCGGAGGCCACCGCAAGGTGCTTATTGCGGCGTGCGTAGCAGTGGAGCTGCTGTGCCAACGACACCTCGTCGGACGCCCTGATAATAACACGCTTCAGCTTCGACTGCGAGGGGTGGGGTTCCCACGCTGACGTTTTGTACAGAAGCACTGGGGGGAGTCCGTTCCTCCTGCTGAAGCTTTCGTCAGTAAAAATATCGGACAGTTCGTTGTCTGGTAGAGAGAGTTCTAGAATAACATGGGCAGGCGAGGCGGGCCGTAGGTAGTCCAGAGAAAGGCCTTTCAGATGCCTCGTTATGCTTTGCTTCTCTGCTAGGTCACACTTCACCAAGCGTTTTTCCTTGGTGCTGGTCTTTGGCAGAGTGGAGGTGTTTCTTTTCACTAGCGGCTGTGCCTTCTCTTGCGCCTCCTTCTGCTGTCGTTTCCTCTGGAGCTTCTTCGCCTTGCGGTGAGCGGCCTCCTCCAGCGTTCCCGAGTCTTCCAGGAGCCAGCGTGGCGTCCTGATCCTGCGCTTTGGACGGTTCTTCTCTGAGAAGCGTGTGATGCGTCGTTGTTCCCCGTGACCGGGGGATGAGGAGAAGCCGTCGTTGGTTTTGCTTGTTTGCCAAAACGAGCGCCGAAGAAACTCCCCGGACTCCCTCGGCAATGGTGTCCTTTGGGTGCGTTTGTTTTTCTTTTGTAGCATGCTCTCGTCTGGCGACTGTGTGAGTCTAGTCCGTTTGGGCACCATGCCATTTTTGTGGCGTTTCTTGGCCTCCGACCGGTGAGGGTCTGTGGCGTTTGGTGGCAAGGGCTGGTGGGCGTTGAGACAAACAGCAGCCTCTTTGGTACAGTGCGACTCCTCTGGCACATCCTCCGGCACCTCCTCCCGGGCTGCTCTCAGGGCCTTCCCGTTGAGAAGCTTCAGGCAGTTCGACCGGATCGCCGCAACGTTCCAGAACTCCGGGTCGAAGAACAGGCCTTTCTTCAGAACCTGCAGACAAACAGCAAAGGCATTCTAGTTTTAGACAAAAGCAACAGAAAGAGCTTGTAGCAGTTAAGCAATTCATGATTCACGGCTCTGTTGGTGATCTGTTTAAGGAGCGGTACCTGAAGGAGGTCAAAGCGCACGTGGTTTCCGACGGGGGTGGTCTCTGCATGGTACTCTTGGTCTGGGAGGGAGTAGAGCCGGACCACCGTCCTGTAGGCCTCCAGCGTGCGCTCCTGGAAGAAGACCAGGAGAGCACAGGCACGGCACACCTCCAGGTCTCGGGGCAGCAGGCTGGCGATGGTTTTGTAGACCAGGGACCTGGTGCCGCCATCTGACACCAGCCCGGACCGGAGCGCCCGGGAGCAGAGCTCCACACAGAACTGAAGCCCCATGTCGCCCAGCTACATGGGAAACAGATGCACGTGTTATCCAATCACCACGAAACTTAAACTCCCTTTCAGCAGGTCCAAATACCCGGGATGTCCCAACCAATAACACTGCAATCAATCCAATCTAATCCAGATTAAACCTCTCTCCTACACCCATTTTAATCATTCATAATAAGTTTATTCATTCATATAACTCAAGGAGGAGAGAACAGAGGAGTGAGCAGGAGGTAGCGCAAGAAGAGGAGGAGTCAGGAGAAAACAGAAGGAGGAGGGGAGAGAAGGAGCAGCTCGGTCTCACCTCATCAAGGAGAACTCTGATGAAGGGGAAGATGGCGGTGACGTTAGTGGCTGACTGGAGGAGGTGTCTACTCTCCTCCAACAACTCTAGTCTAGAGGTCTGCTGCCTGCAGTGGAGACTTCCCCACACACATACCAGCTGCCTGGAACACACACACACACATTTCTGACTATAAACAGTGCACGTGATGGGTACTGACTATAAACATGTCAGCGGTACTGCCTATAAACAGTGCATGTGAGGGGTACTGACTATAAACAGCATGTGAGGGGTACTGACCATAAACCGTGCATGTGAGGGGTACTGACTAAACCGTGCATGTGAGGGGTACTGACCATAAACCGTGCATACGAGGGGTACTGACCATAAACCGTGCATGCGAGGGGTACTGACCATAAACCGTGCATATGAGGGGTACTGACTATAAACAGTGCATGTGAGGGGTACTTAGGGATGGGAATTGCTACAATTTTATTGATACCGCATGTGCAACTGTCTTAAAAACGTGCCGGCATCGATAAGAGGAATCAATAAGCTTGGAGGCATACGATTCCAATGGCCCGGACAATTTGGAACCGGTTCTCAACTGGAACCGGTTTTCGATTCCCATCCCTACGGCTACTGACCATAAAACCGTGCATGTAAGGGTTACTGACTATAAATAGCGTATCTGAGGGGTACTGACCATATAATCGTGCATGTAAGGGTTACTGACTATAAACAGCGTATGTGAGGGTTCCTGACTATAAACAGTGCATGTTGAGGGGTACTGACCATAAACCATGCATGTTTCCGGTGTGCAGCAGGCGTCTGAGGGCCGCCCGACAGAGACACAGCAGCACCCCTCCCTCCTCTCGTCTCTCCATCCCACACATCACCTGCAGCACCTCGGCCTCGGCCAGCGCACACACCTGGAACACACACACAGAAATATCATCATATCCACCACCACCATCTTCACCTCCCGCAATAGAGGTCGACCAATAGTGGATTTGTAAAGACACTTACAAACCATTAATGTTGTGCATATTCCCAGGGTAAGGTGTTCATGAATGGATAGTTACGTGGCTGGATTATTTGGAAGAGAGCTCGCCAAATTGGTAAGTAAAGTACAAGTTCCTCCCCGTCTGCCTATCTTGTATCATGAACATGGAGCTGATAGTGTTGCGTTATATATTCCACAGATAACTTTTGTGGGGAGAAATAAACGCCACTTGTCAGCCTTGCTATAAAATCAGCTGTTCCGACATTTACCCAGGGACCGCACGTTTTAGCCAACATATTCTAACCCTATCGCCAGAATAATGCGTTGGAGGTTTTTTCATGGAGTGGAGAATTGCTTTCTTAAAGCGGACCTATTATACTGTTTTGAACTTTTTTTAAACTGTTCCCTGGGGTCTTTACAAGAAGTTAGTGAAGTTTATATATTAAAAACTCCTAAATCCAGCATCTGTAGTATGTCTGCCGCTCATTTTCGCAGCTCTGAAGAACAGGTGGGCGTGGAGGTGGGATGTATGGTAATGAGCTGTGCTCTGATTGGCCACCTCATTAGCAGGTTTGGGAGGCGGAGAGCAGAGTTCCCATGCTGCTGAAGGTAAACAAGCTTGACGCATCATTTACCATAACATAGTAGGTTGCGTGCCGGAAAAAGAAGTTACAGTAAACATGGCGGAGACTACAGAAACAACAGTGAGACCGTACATGTTTGAGCCGGAGTCTGACCCAGAATGGGAAGAGTCAGCTGAGGAGAATCCAGCTGAACGTTTCTCAATGCGAACAATACCATAATGCCAACTGAAAGAGAAAATGTGCTGCAGGGAGATCCAAACGGTGACTATTGATAACACATTTTTCCAGTGTAATCAATTTAGTTGGGCAAAGCCCTATAGAATTATCGTTTCTCACCCAAGAGGTCATTCGACTTATGAATGGAATCCCACAACCACCGATATGTATGGTGGGCCATCCGGGTTTCAACGTCTGTTCGATTTTTGATTTGATTTATTTAATTGTATCAGAAATGTCTTACACACATTAAAAGACATCAACAAAACACAATTGAGGATAAAAACACAATAAAGTCCAGGACTTATTTCCATTTTATAGTATTTCAATACATGACATGTTTTCTCTAATAATAATAACGAGTGGTTTGGCATATGAATAAAATTGGATAATGCTGTGCATGACAATAAAGATGAGAACAACTGTTTGCATTCGGGTCTTATGTATTACGCATGTCAACAGAAATTACATTGCAAAACTTTAATAGCAAACAAAACGTGACTTACTTGTGCATGTAGGTCATCATCAACAATGTATGTATTATAACTGTATTTGGTGCTCCCACATGTTCATAATGTCTGATAAGTTACAGAACATTATTTCCTAACAGTATGACTCCTGAAGCAGTGCCCTCTTTATACGTGTCTCCACCTTGTAGTAATGAAGAGCACTATCACTCACCAGTCACCACATAGCATGCATTCAAATCCTCCCCTAATCATTTAGAGCATCATGACTGAAGTTCAGGGTAAAGACGTCTATGTCCATAACAACTGGTTCCATTGGTTATTATATTGTTTACAAGGGCAAGACGATTCGTCCTCTTTTATATATTAAAATAATAATTCGATTCCTATAACCGAACAAATTACGACCAGACCTCAGTCACGCCGGTGAGGAAAAACATTAATTTGTCACATAATTGGACAAAAGTAAAGCTATCTAGCAGTATAAAAGTAAATAAAGATAAAAGTTACGGAATATCAATACAATAATAATGTAAAACTATAAACAAGGAAAAACAGTGGAATATCACAAAATATATACGTACATAATAAAAAATAGGTGAAAATAAATTAAGTTAAAAAAATAAAATAACAAGTTACAATCTATTCGCATGTTGCCTCTGCTAAGTCGTTACAGGTTCATAACATACAGATGCTTCGTCTGGTGGTGCTGGGGCGGCCGAGGATACGCTGTCGAGATGTGCATCCTAAAGGCAGGGAATGAAGTTTGATGTATACATTATCTACAATATTTGTAATATTGTCAAATCAGTAGTGATTGAAAACTTAGTACGAGAATTAAGTTACTAGATAGAGTGCAAATATAAACATACATTTTACATCTCAACCATTAAATGTTTTTCATTTATACAAGTCAAACCATATTGAAAACTGTAAGCTTTTGTTTGCCTCTGTTTAACCCCCCCTCTCTCAACAGTTACTACATTGAAATCTGATACAAGGCTTTTGTGTGTTTCTACTTTACCGGACACGTTGGACAGACACCGGTCCCAACAAATCACTTTAAGATGAGTCCTGACTTCAACAAATAACGTTAAAAGATGTGTCCTGACTCCAACTTTAGTTGTCTTACTTCTTCCACACTCAACAAGGCCGTAGCTAAGACTGCTAACTCGTTAGCTAACCAGCAGTGCAATATACTAACTACACTAACTTGCAAATAATATCAAAACATGGTGATACTTACAGACT
>JAOPJI010000107.1:14348065-14361056 GCA_027122695.1 Merluccius productus | reverse complement strand
TGTTGAGAATAAAATTCCAGGTATATTGGAAATGTTTTTGTATTTTGTGTCATAATTTAACTTTAACTGCGTTATCGATGATAATGGCACACTAGATGAGAAGAAAATTTCAAACTGGCACTCCATGTCACAAAGGTTGCCGACCCCTGATCTAGCTAATCTTAAGACACCATTACTGTACAAACTCTCTCCCTCCTAAAAGACTCACCAGGGTAAAGAGCGGGAGCTGTGGAGCATAGCACCTAACCTAGCTAGCAGAAGCACCTAACGTAGCTAGCAGTAGTACCTAGCAAAACTAGAAGTAGTACCTAATGTAGCTAGCAGTAGTACCTAACATAGCTAGTCATATTTGGCTGTCTGGTTTACAGTAAGTTCTTGGTGATATTTGGCTGTTCAATACTAACTTGGGCAGCAAACTAGCCACCACATCAATGGTTTTTGAATTCCTAAACATGTAGGCACAGTTAGCAAGCGGTCCTGGTACCCCAGATACTGTTAGGGTGTAGGAGAAGTGGAATATAATACACAGAGGCCAAATGCAATTTACAAAAATGTAGTGAAAAAATAGACATCGTCTCCATATACAGATAATACATTTCTGTTGTGCAAACTGCAAGTGTGGCAGGAGAGCTATACGTGGTCTACCTGTCAGCTCCCAGTAGAAGCAGTAGAAGACTGTGGTTGTACTGGGCAGCTCCCAGTGGAACCAGTAGAAGACTGCGGTTGTACTGGGCAGCTCCCAGTAGAACCAGTAGAAAACTGTGGATATACTGGGCAGCTCCCAGTAGAACAAGTAGAAAACGGGTTGTACTGGGCAGCTTTCAGTAAAACCAGTAGAAGACTGTGGTTGTACTAGGTGGTAGTACTGCATAAAGGGACTGGAGCAGGGTGGGTTGATAAAGACCATTAATTCTACAGTTTAAGGTTCCCTCCACTGGTGCTTCAAAAGGTCCAGCTAGAACCCTCTGGTCTAGAAATGTTCTGAACCAGATAGACCAGAAGAACCCTCTGTTCTAGAGACGTTCTGAACCAGATAGATCAGCAGAACCCTCTGTTCTAGAGACGTTCTGAACCAGATAGACCAGCAGAACCCTCTGGTCTATAACCGTTCCTGATAAATAACATAATCAAAACACAAGGTATGAAACTATTCTGAGTGGGAGCCAGCTTCCTGGTAGTTCAACTTAATACATATACATACGTATATAAGTACACATGTATATATCCATATATAACCCTAGCGTAACAATATGTCAATATTGTTATATGTTTAATAATATTGTATAATATGTTTACACACACTCTGACCAGATAGTTCTGTACACATATTTACAACGCTGGGTTCAGAGAGACATACAGGAAGTGATGACATCCTCCACATCCTGTCTTCGGGGGTTCTCCGGGGCAACTACCACTTGCCTGGGATGGGGGTTCCACATTCATACCAGGATACGTAGCTGACGTGGGAGTCCCCGCCCATCTCGCCGAAGCGTACTGGCTCCTGCCGCATGGCGCGGTAGTAACCTAGATAATCGAAAACCTAGTTAAGTTCGAGTTAAGCTGAATACACAGTTCGGCATATCCCGGCATAAGTTTGCAAAGATCCACGTCGCAATTCAGAGACACAACGCAAATATTTACAGAGCTGCCTGCATTTATACTTCTACGGCATGTTAACATGGACACAAGGGGGCAGTACAGCATTTCCAACCCCAAATGTACCAATGAGCAAATCCGGAAACCAAATTGCATGACCGAGTCTACTCCATTAAAAATATGTTGAAAAAGCAAAATATCAATGTAATTAAGATGTCGCACATTTTTTCACATGTACTGCTGAAAACCAAACAGTACGCATGCTCCCCACTGTGAACCTCCGCAGAGAAGGGCGACGAGTTGCTAAGCTCTGGGAGGGCCGCATGTCTTCATGGAGGCATAGATCCTCGACTGACAGACGATCTATGTTGTACGGTCTCTGAGTTGCAAAGTGAATCTCAGTGGATCTTTGCAGACCTGTAGATTGGCCTATATCTGACATACTGTAACAACAGCTAGGTAGTACAAATTACGCCTAGCTGGTAATGTCCATGTAGGTAGGTGGTTGTCACATGTTGGGGGTGTAAATAAAGTTTTAAGAGCAACGCCGTGTTCACCTTTCCTGGTGGGCAGCTGTTGAGATCGAAGCTGTCTGCCCGTCTTCCCGTCCAGGAATGAATCCACAAATTGACAGTGGTCCTCACCGAAGCCCGACTCGTCCCCGATGTTGTAGAACATCCCTGGACAAACAACCAGCATCACCATCTTCACCATCACCATCATCATCTCGCAGCATTTTTCTATCTTGAGCGAATGTGACTAATATCCCCTTGGGCAATAAAAGTAGTGGATCTGGATGTTGTGATGGCCTCAGCTCATCTATCAGGTTTTAAATCTGTACAAGCAATGGTCTCTGATGTTCTCACCGGTGAGCACATCACTCAGGTAGATCTTGTAGCGCAGGGAGTTGCACAGCTGAACACCCACAAACTTGCGGTACCACGTACGCTTGACGTACTGCCTCCCGGTACAGTCGGAGAACCCGTCCGTCTTGAAGGGGAACTGGGTCCAGATGGCGTCTTTACCTGAACCAAGACAAGAAGTCACACAGGGAGTAAAGTACAGGTGAGAGGAAGTCAACCCCTCCTTGCTCCTGGAGGGTTATCTGATGCCTGGCTCAACGGCTACAGCAGGGTTATGGGTTCTATTCCCACAGGTCATTAAGGAGCAGGTAGGGTTGGACAGGTAGGGTTAGACAGGTAGGGTTAGCCAGGTAGGGTTGGACAGGTAGGATGAGACAGGTTGGGTTGGTTAGACAGGTAGGGTTAGACAGGTAAGGATAAACAGGTATGGGTTAGACAGGTAGGGAATAAACAGGTATGGGTTAGACAGGTAAGGTTAGACAGGTATGGCTTAGACAGGTAAGGTAAGACAGGTACGGTTAGGCAGGTTTTCATTGACCAGAACCAGGACTCACCAGAGACGTTCTCACTCACACGCGGGTCAGCTGTGGACCAGAGAGAGAGAGAGAGAAAGACACAGAAAGAGAGAGAGTAGCTTAAGTTAATCACGCTTAATCGTATCCCTAAACTTAACTATTTGAAATGCATCACAGGATATAGGCACCAAAAGGATATAGTTATATGTGGTGGTTAAAGGTCATACCTAGGGCTTAAAGTTTGTATGTAGGAGTTAACGGTCATACCTGTAACTCAAAGGCTATATCTAAGGGTTAAACGCTGTACCTTGGGGTTAAAGGTTGTATCTAGGGGTTAAAGGTTGCACCTAGGGTTTAAAGGTTATATCTAGGGGTTAAAGGTCGTACCTAGGGGTTAAAGGTTGTATCTAAGAGTTAAAGGCTGTACCTAGGAGTTGAAGGTTGTACCTAGGGGTTAAAGGTCGTACCTGACTCTGTGCTGAAGGACACTGGCTCACTGGGGGGTCCGGCTCCCAGGTCATTCTTAGGCTTCACCTTAAACTCATAACTGGAGATAGAGAGTGAGAGAGAGATTTAGGCCTAGCAGCAGGGAAACAAGGGTTTTTTAAGACAAGTATTAAATGGGCCAATAGTTGTCCTGGTTCTATGGTACCGGCTCTCTGGGTTGAGGTTCTCCACCGCCGTGTGCGTCTGGTTCGTGGTGAGGATGGACACTTGTTCTCCATCTGGTCCCTTGGCTATGGAGATGACCTCGTACTCTGGGGAAACAGTGATATCATCAATGTAGAAACAAGCAACTATACCAAGCAGACATATCGCCAGATATGTTTCTAAATCTCAATACACTATCATTGACTGTCCCAGTATCTAACAACAGTAACAGTACAGCAGAGACACCAGCTACCAGTAAAAACATCTGATGTTAGGTTCTGTCCACCACAGGGCTGGTAGGACGGCACGGAAATATCTTGGAAATATATGGAATTTATGTATGTGTTACTAAGGGACAGGTTTGAAGCTGCAATCACAACATTTAACAACAGTTTAACCCTGGCTGTGTTCTCTAACCCTGGCTATGTTCTCTAACCCTGGCTGTGTTCTTCTAGTCTAACCCTGGCCGTGTTCTCCTAGTCTAACCCTGGCTATGTTCTCTAACCCTGGGTGTGGTTGTCCGTGTTCTCCCAGTCCAGGATGATGAAGGAGGGGCATCCCTCCACCGTTACCACGGTGAGGTTAGAGGGTGGGGCCTTGGGCGGTGTTGTGGCGTTGGACTCGCTAGGCTGGTCTTCAGGGAAGTAGTTGAGAGAGGTGGTGATGGAGCAGGGCTCTTCAGGTTTCTTGTCTATCTTGTAGACGACGTGAGGAGCTGTGGGTAAGACACAACTGTTAGAACAGGCTTTATATATTGTTAGAACAAGCTTTATATATTGAATATATATATGAATGAACAGGCTGAATGTATTTTCTTTCCTTACCAACAAAGCGTTTCTTTCCCAGGGCATCCAGGTCTGAGTTGGGCTGAGAGTTGAACAGGTCTGACTCAATCCAGGGTTCAAATCTACTGGCTGAAGAGATGAACAAAATACATCTAGAGCTTAGTGTTTACTTCTGAAATACACACCTAGAGCTTAGTGTTTACTTCTGAAATACACAGCTACAGCTTAGTGTTTACTTCTGGCATACACACCTAGAGCTTAGTTTTTACTTCTGAAATACACAGCTACAGCCTAGTGTTTACTTCTGACATACACACCTAGAGCTTAGTGTTTACTTCTGACATACACACCTAGAGCTTAGTGTTTACTTCTGAAAGGCTCTATCTCTCTGAGTGTATCTATAATGACAGATATATAAGTAAAGGTCAAGGCTACCTGGGGTGATGGTGGTGGTCTGCCTCTTCTCCTGCTTCTCTGGCTTGGACGTCACTGCAGGGAAGTTGGGCTTCAGCACCGACAGCCTGTCCGTCTGCTTCAAGTTGTTCAGCTTGTCTACAAAAGAGACATATAGTAACTGATTGGTCTTTGTGTGACTTCAGAGATGGCGCAAGTAGGGGTTAGGGAGTCTCTTGGTAAAAGATGCCTACAGGTAGACTGAGGACAATGGGAATCGAACCCAGAACCTTTCAGCTGGGAGTCCAACACCCTGGCCACTAGACTATCCAACATACACATGTTCAATCAAATCATTGAATCTAATGAATCGAGCAGCTTTATCTACACAAACATGCTGCTAGACACGCTTGAGTTTTAACAGACTGTTAACAGTCTTTAACAAGTCTGTTAACAAAACATACTGTTTACCTGTGTCTCCAGGTTTGTCCACCAGGTTTGGTTTCTTGTTGACTGGGGTCGCTGGACGGACAGGATATCCTGTAGGGGAGGAGATACAGCTGGATATCAGAACAATACCTGTAGCTGTACAACTGTACACCTATACCTGTGTAGCTATACTGTACATCTGTATAGCTATACTGTATACCTGTATAGTTAATACTGTACAGATTCACTGTGTACATGTACCTTTGGATACACATCCACAGTTTTCCCAAGTTCTGGCTACCAGATACATACAGTACCTCTAGAGGACCTGGAGTTTTAAGGACAGAACAGGGAAGAACGGCTTGTTCCAGGGAAATACCTTATCTAATGCACTGGAAAGAGACTGGTGTTTCTCACAGCCAAATACCTGCTCCAAAAAACAACATGAAACCTTCTCCAAGCCTTCCTTCTATGACCTGTTTGGTGTGATCTACAGGAAATAAGGGGCCAGGGTAAATCTGTAGCTAATTATGGACTGTTGTCCTCCTCAAAGAGACCACATTCTCTCAATGAAGACATTGATCCAGATCCAAAACTAAATCCAAAATAAATGTAAAACATGATGTACTAATACCATCTAGTACTACTACCATCTATACTGGTACCATCTAGAGTACTCTGGCTGTAGTACTTGGACTAATTCGAGTACCATTGGGTGAAGGTATTGGCCAGATTTTGCAGTTCAGGAACACGGCTGCTTGCTATCATTTTATTTTCTCAGGCAAGGATGTTTCTAAGCGAATTATACAATCTATAGCCAAATAAACAATCTTTGTCCTGAAGCCCTACATTGAAACCTGTTCTGCATGTTTAGATGTTCCCCTTTGACTCACAGAAACCTCCGACAAGTTAATTAGAAACTGCAGGTCGCTGGGAACCACAACATTCAAGCCCACTTTCACTGCCTGCCGCCTGCAATCACAACAAGCGGACAATACATGAAACATTCAAGTATAATGCTTTCAAACAGCCAGCAGCTGTGGTCAGCATGCACTGAGAAAAAGCTTAAGTGTTTTCCACATCAAATGAATATGAATTCCTCAAAAGACTGAACAACAGAGATCAGGAGGTCTACTGCTTCTTGTTCTGACAGAGCTGTCTGGAGTCAGCCAATCAGGACTCCATGTCGGTCTCCAGCTCTAGGGAGACCAACATGGTGTTCCACAGCTTCTAGTCCAGTCCAATCATGCAGCGAATAGAGCCAGCTAATCAGAACGGAACGTATGGGCAGCATTGGGTGTTGATACCCAATCAGAACGAAGCGTACAGCATTGGGTGCTGATAGGCTACTGGAGGTACCACGGGTGTTTGGCCCAGCCAAACACCTGTGGTACCTCCCATCTCCTCCCCTTCACCAAGGTGTGGTTCACTGCAGCACAGCAATGTGTATATACTTACATATATAATACATCTGGTATCTCTAACAGGCACTCCCTTGACCCACACTCTGGACCTACACAATGTCTTCACTGGTTGAGAACAGAGTCTTGTGGTTTGATCCCTGTAAACCACACAACCCTCAACCCTAACCATAACCATAAAACTCAAACCACTAACCCAAAAACACTTACACTAAAACCCTAAATCTCTAGGCACTAACACTAAAACTCTAGCCCTAAAACGCAAACCACTAACCATTAACCCTAAAACCCCAACCCTAAACTCTAAAACTCTAACCCTGCAGGTATGGGTTAGACAGTACAGAGACATGTGATGAAGGAGCAGGTAGGGGTTAGTCAGTACAGAGACATGTGATGAAGGAGCAGGTTGGAGTTAGTCAGTACAGGTCCATGTGATGAAGGAGCAGATAGAGGTTAGTCAGTACAAAGACATGTGATGTAGGAGCAGGTAGGGGTTAGTTAGACCACCCCCACCCTCTCACCACCACCACCCTGTCACCACCCCCACATTCACCACCATCACCCTCTCACCTCCACCACCCTCTCACCAACACCACCACAACCATGTGTAGTCCTCATAAAGACACAACATATACACAGACACATCAAGTTACTGCCAAGGTGGAGGTGTGAAGGAGGGGGAGGTGTGAAGGAGAGGGGGGGGGTGTGAAGGAGAGGGGGATGTGTGAAGGAGAGCGGGAGGTGTGAAGGAGAGGGGGAGGTGTGAAGTAGAGGTGGAGGTGTGAAGGAGAGAGGGAGGTGTGAAAGAGAATGGAGGTGTGAAGGAGAGGGGGAGGTGTGAAAGGGAGGTGTGCAGGAGAGGTGGAGGTGTGAAGGACAGAGGGAGGTGTGAAGGAGAGGGGGAGGTGTGAAGGACAGGGGTAGGTGTGAAGGACAATGTGTAATGATGATGATGAGATATAAATATATATACAGATATACAGAGATATACATATATAAAACGCTGTGTTTACCGAGGTGAGGCCGGGACCAAGCCGCAGGTCGAGGAAGAGCGAGGCCTCGATGCTGGTCTCTGTTGGCTGGGGAGACAGGAGGGAGTGTTACCAACTAGCCTCCACAACAACCATCACAGTTTAATCTGCTAGTGAATCAACCTCACTTAACAAGGATTACCATCAAAATCATGGAAAGAAATTGGATATAGTGTTGAAAATATATGAATACTAAAAAATATATTTATTAAAGTTTTTATCAAAGTCTTCAAAACACAAGTTCCTTAAAATATGAAGGTATAGATTATAAGACTTGAAACTAACTCATATGGCTGTAGTGTCAGTAGAAGTGGGGATAGGAATTCAAAAGCATGTGAAATAAACAACAGGAAAAAACAAATGGAGAGCTCTGCATGTAACACCACGGAGAGACTGGCTGCGAATAGCGAAAATCCCAGAAGACATGAGCAGTTCACACTGTGCAGTTCACACCAACATCAGACTTGCTTTCTGCTTCCCACAGAACACTGTGACCGATGGCAGACTTAAAGCTGACATGGTCTGTCAAAGCGTGGCCAATCACGTGAAGCCCATCCCCGAGGGCCAGAGCACTCCACAAAACCTGATCTCTGCACAGTTGTGTCAACAATCAGCTTCCGTTACCATCCATGATGGCAGAGTGCTTCTCACAGGACAGGGGATCTCTCAACGGGGATGTTACATAACAAGTGAGAATAGGGAGAAAAGGGAGAAGAGGGAGAAGATGGAAAAGAGGGAGAAGAGGGAGAAGAGGGGGGGATTGGAAAGGGTTACCCACTCCCCAGTGTACCGGATGTCAGAGAGGAGTTTCTGGGCCTGAAGGCACGGGGAGGGGGGGGCTGTCGGAAGCCATTATAGTGAGGGAAGCGGTTCTTTCTGGACGCTGGATTCAGGGTTCTGGAAAGCGGCAAAACGGCGGGGCCATATGGCGTCGGGGGCCAAGATGAGACCAGTTGACTCCTCTTGGTTGCTGGACCTAGGAGAGGGAGAACAGTGGACAGGGTCTGATTAGAAGCAGCTCCAGCCAGTACGGTCGGTGCGAGGCCATGCGCAGGAAGCCAGCTGGCAGCAGCAGGTCAGAGCGTGAGGTCAGGGTTTACATCTCCCTACTTACACGAGTGGAAGGAGTCATTCTTTTTCTCCCTCCATGACCTGGGGACAGTAAGACCCTTTGAATGGATCATTTCACCTCATCTGAGGAACTGAATTACACTCAATAACACAATGCTCTTCAAGTACTTACAATCTTTGGAAATTAAAGTCATACAAGCGTAACGCAAACAATGGCTGTGAGATTGTGTGCAACATGCAGACATTGGATGAGATGTTTGAACAAACGCATGTTTGTATAAAACCACATGAAGCTGGAGGGACGCTGGCCAACATGGATGCCGCACAGGGCAGCACGCGCAGAAAGAGCAATGGCAGCTTTGAGAGAAAGCACAAGCGCCATCATTACCCCAGTTCATATTTTTGCCTCTCTCATTGGCTGAGGTGCTTCTCTGATTCCAGGAACCGTCCTGTGATTGGCTGCGAGCTGTGAGGAGAGGAGAAGTTCATCATGTTTCATATCTCATATCATATCTCAGATTCCACATTCAAAGAAGCCAGTAAGAATAAGGAGACGAAAAGTGGGAAATGACCAGATGGGGTATGAGGGTTCACTGTAGCTCTATCAGGGCTGCTGGCTTGTCTTGTGCCCTGTGCCATGTGTGGGTAACTTAGGGGTGGGGGTGACTGTGGGCCAGGAAGATGGTGCTTTGGTGGGCTACAGTTTGGGGTGAGCAGTAGGACGTCCCGCACCTTTATTTTCTTGTGTTTTAGCAGTAGAGATAGTATTTGTACATTATGTGTTCAAGCAGTAGAGATAGTAGCTGTACACGATGTGTTTTAGCAGTAGAGATAGTGTGACTACATGATGTGACAGCTGGGCAGCTTGGAGAACCTACTGGGAAACTTGGGAAGGAAGGATCAGACAGAGATAGGAGGGCGGGATCTAGGAGAAAAAATATATCAGTAAGAGAGAGAGAGAGGTTAGGCTTGAATGTGATGGTGATTCGATAATAGCAGATAATAGCACTCTTGTGTTGCCACCAGCCTCAGTTCATCGGTCAGAACCAGCACCAATCACAAGGGCCAGCTGTACAACATTGAGCGCTTGCCTATCATTGACTGTGTAGCCATCACAAGGACTCGAGGCATGCCAGCATGCAGCCATAACTGCTGCTCATCATAGCTAATCAAAGAACCAGAAGAGAAGCAGCATCTCGGTTTTATCCAAGGACAACAGAGGCCATGTTGGCTTCAAGGAGCCAGACCGGGGGAATGTTGCGCTGGGACATCACAGGTTGTTTACATACCTGTCACATAAAGAAGCACATTGTCGCCTGTGTATTTAGTACCTCCGACTGACATACTGCTCCCAGCCTACAGGGAACACAAGGAAATGTGTGCTGCTGTGTTTCAGTAGGAAGGAGGAGATACAAAGGAGGAGATAGTCACCGAAGGAGGTACGCGGGGCACCAGGGAATGCCTGTTGTTTGATCAGGGTGGAGAGACGAGGGTGGGTCCGGTTATGAAGAGCTGAAACAGTTCAGATAACACAGATCAGAGAACAGATCATGGAACAGATAAATGAATACAGATCATAAAAGTCAGATCACAGAACATTGATCAGAAAGTTTAGTTCAGAGAACATAGATCAGAGAACAGATCAAATCATTTAGATCAGAGGACATGGATCAGAGAACATAGATCAGAGATCATAGGTCAGAGAACATAGATCTCTGTGATTTAATAAATAATGCATCTTTAAAATGAGTCTGTTCTCATCTTGCAGGCAGATTGTTTGTGTCTCTCTTGAAACTATCCAGCAATGTTTAATACACTCACTGCATTCAACAAAACTCCAACCTCTGAGTTCAACATAACAGAGGTAGAGAACATTATCTGGCCCAAGGTTTGGAACAGGGTAGAGAACGTTATCTGGCCCAAGGTTTGGAACAGGGTAGAGAACGTTATCTGGCCCAAGGTTTGGAACAAGGTAGAGAACGTTATCTGGCCCGAGGTTTGGAGCAAACATCAGTCCACGCTCCACCACTGGTCTGAACATGCTGGAGGTGGGATGTGTATTTTTATGATGGTTTTCTCTGAAAGCAGATGGGAGGTGACGGTACTCTATAGTTAACCTACATTCTTGTTTTGTTTAAACGGAGTCTCCGGAACAACTCTGTCTCTAAGTCTTAGTGTAGTACCACAGGTACACAGGCCTGATACAAGTCTTAGTGTAGTACTACAGGTACACAGGCCTGATACACGTCTTAGTGTAGTACTAAGTATAATCAAATAATCTAACACTGCTCTCATTGTCTCACCTGGCCTCGGTGGAAACATGGCACGCGGTCCCATAGGTTTCTGGAACGAAAACCAATGAAAAAACCAATGAAAACAATTTGGTGAATCTAAGACTGTCACCATGGAAACCTATCTTCATGTGTAGCACACAGTTACCATGGAAATGTAGCTGGCAAACTGTCACCATGGAAACCAAACATACCATAACATACCATACCATAAAATAACCAATGCAGCTCCCAATGCCCTCAAACAACCAATCAGAAACAAGATACTGCCAGAGAAAATCAGGTCTACGCACCAGTGGGCTGGCCAGTGGGTTCCTCAACTTGACAGCCTTCCTATGGTTCTTATCTGTGAAGAGAACCAGACAGTGAGAAGAAACAGAACCAGATGGTCACAGGTCATATAGTAGGTTCTAGTGGTTCTGCAGGTCATGCAGTAAGTTGTACTGGTTCTACATGTTGTGAAGTAGGTTTTAGTGGTTCTGCAGGTCATGCAGTAGGTTCTAGTGGTTATGCAGGTTATACAGTAGGTTATAGTGGTTCTGCAAGTTTTGCAGTAGGTTCTGGGTGTTCTCCAGGTTGTGCAGTAGGTTCTAGTGGTTCTGCAGATCGTACAGTGGGTTTTAAGTGTTCTGCAGGCCATACAGTAGGTTCTAGGTGTTCTGCAGGTCGTGCAATAGGTGCTGGTTGTTCTGCAGTTCATGCAGTAGGTTCTAGTGGTTCTGAAGGTCG
This sequence comes from Merluccius productus, assembly GCA_027122695.1. Taxonomy (NCBI): domain Eukaryota; kingdom Metazoa; phylum Chordata; class Actinopteri; order Gadiformes; family Merlucciidae; genus Merluccius; species Merluccius productus. The sequence goes on along the minus strand of JAOPJI010000107.1, from coordinate 14,349,281 downwards.
TGCAGTAGGTTCTAGTGGTTCTGCAGGTCGTACAGTAGGTTCTAGTGGTTCTGCAGGTCAAACAGTAAGTTCTAGTTGTTCTGTAGGTCGTGCAGTAAGTTCTAGTGGTTGTGCAGGTTGTTCAGTAGGTTCTAGTGGTTCAGCAGGTTGTACAGTAGGTTCTAGGTGTTCTGCAGGTCTTGCTGTAGGTTCTAGTGATTCTGTAGATCGTACAGTGGGTTCTAGTGGTTCTGCAGGTTGTACAGTAGGTTCTAGGTGTTGCGCAGGTCGTACAGTAGGCTCTAGTGGTTCTGCAGGTCATACAGTAGGTTCTAGGTGTCCTGTAGGTTGTGCAGTAGGTTCTGTTTTTTTTGCAGGTAGTGCAGTAGGTTCTAGTGGTTCTGCAGGTCGTACAGTAGGTTCCCAGGTGTTCTGCAGGTCGTGCAGTAGAGTCTGGTTGTTCTGCAGGTTGTGCAGTAGGTTCTAGTGGTTCTGCAGGTCGTGTAGTAGGTTCTAGTGGTTCTACAGGTTGTGCAGTAGGTTCTAGTGGTTCTGCAGGTTGTGCAGTAGGTTCTGGTTGTTCTGCAGATCGTGCAGTAGATTCTATTGGTTCTGCAAATTGTAAAGTAGGTTCTAGTGGTTCTGCAGGTTGTACAGTAGGTTCTAGTGGTTCTGCAGGTCAAACAGTAGGTCATAGTTGTTCTGCAGGTTGTGCAGTAGGTTCTAGTTGTTCTGCAGGTTGTGCAGTAGGTTCTCGGTTTTCTGCAGGCCGTACAGTAGGTTCTAGTTGTTCTGCAGGTTGTATAGTAGGTTCTAATGGTTCTGCAGGTTGTACATTAGGTTCTAGTGATTCTGCAGGTGCTCACCTCCCATGTTGGTGTTGTGAATAACCGGTTTGCTCCAGAGACTGTGTTGCTCATCCTTGCTGGAGCGCACAGCAAACTCGTACGCCGTGTCAGGCTTCAGGTTGTCGACCACTGTGTCGGTGGTGGGACATGTCTGGTAGACCCACTTCCTGTTCCTCTCACGGTAACGCACGGTGTAGAACCTGAGACCGGCGGCAGGAAATTACTCATCTTACACATCATCTACAGCTTCATCTATCACCTACAAACACACACATAGACACACACACACACACACACACACACATAGACACACACACACACACACACACACACACACACACACGCACACACAGACATGCACATGTACACACACAGGAAGGTCATTTGAC
>JAOPJI010000107.1:14280670-14291663 GCA_027122695.1 Merluccius productus | reverse complement strand
AGAGACAGGTCATTAAGGAGCAGGTAGGGGTTAGACAGTACAGAGACAGGTCATTAAGGAGCAGGTAGGGGTTTGACAGTACAGAGACAGGTCATTAAGGAGCAGGTAGGGGTTAGACAGTACAGAGACAGGTAATTATTAAGGAGCAGTTGGGGGCATATGGGTCAGGGGGCATCTTGGTTTAGGATGCTACAGGTTAAGGCCTCGCACGCCAGGCAGCAACATTGCAAACAGTTTTCAATTCATACTTCTGCGCAACCTCTTATACAATGCGTCATTACAGCAAGTGTACACTAGAGGGTAATCAACCAACTATACAACCCAATCTGTGGATAATAGATCCATAAATGATGCAGAATAGACAAGATTAGCCTGCTACTGAGAGGTTGTGAACGCAGCCCTGCTCCTCACTTCACCAATCGGCGGTCCGCGACATCGAAGTGGACGTTGCATTGCTGTCATGCTTTTCGATTTCATGGACGTGTACACGACGGCGCCTTAGTAACCATGTTGCTAGGTGGTGTCCATGTTGCAGACACCTAGTTGTGTTGCTTACGTGCTGCAGTCGCCCCGAGCACTTGCAGGCCTTTAGGCTGTGGTCAAACAAAGGAGGAATATGAGTATTAGCTAACCAGATAATATATCTAATATACAGGCAGCCAGGAGGAGAACCCAGGTTACAAGATGTGGTTAGTCAGTAAAACAACTGTCTTCTCTTTCAAACACAGCAGCTGGACCAGGCTCACAGAGACGCCCAGAAAGACTGACAAACGTTATTTTGAGTTCTTCGTTTTATGTTCAAAGTTTGATATAATCTCACTTCAGAAGCGGTGTAGCTCTCGACCTTCATGCTGTGTTGGATTACATTTTGGGGAACTGGGGATTTACGACTTACGAGTAGGAAAGATATGAATTCTAATACTTGTTACTTTTAAAACACATCAAAGTGTGATTTTCAGCATGATGTGCATTAGCTAACATCAATCAACATACAGATGCATCAATTATTGAAACCTTTAGGATGAAAATATCAAGTCACATCATAACGTTACTATCGACAAGGTTATCGAAACAATTATATGTCCGACTTCAAAGTTTCCCACCAGCCCGGTGTTGTGTTTCTCACCTCCGGTCACAGTTGCCATTTAAAATACAACGTAGGATTTATTACACACACACACACACGCACGCACGCACGCACGCACGCACGCACGCCCAAAAACATTTTTTGCTAATTGAATCTAAGGGATCTAAAAACCGAGACTTTGTGAAGTGGTGTATACAGTGAAGAAAGACAGAAACCCGAGTGCCCACTGATTTGTATTGCTTTAATCTATTTTTTCTCTTCTGTAGAACAGGTAAGCCATGACATTAGTATGTAAATAATGACCAACGGAGCACTCCTCACACGCCTCGCTCCTCCGTTCAAAACAGGAAAAACTTTATCAAAAGCCAAGAAGTGTCCCAGGATGTATAATTCCTCCAACATGCCAATGGTTGGATTAGTACACTCTTTACAAGTCAGTATAGGTGTATATCATGTGTTATTATGTTTCCTATCTTTTATTTGTCTAATTGTTGAAGGTTGACTTGTGTTTCAGGCCGATAGAGGAGAAATCTTTGAATAGCTACTGAACTTCTTAGCTTTTGATGAAGAGCAAAGCAAACATTCTCCTGCCAGACAGCACTGAGTCTGGTCATAATGCAAAAACGCATCAACAACTAAATGATGCTAGTCAGGAAAAAAAAAGAATAAATAATACAAATAAATAAATAACCAAAAAATGATATGCCACCTTTGAGTTTTTAGTTGTGCCGAAAGGGCCTAAAATACCTTATACACTTCAAGCGTGGGGTTCAGTACCATTCCGGTTGGTGCTCACAGTCGTAGTCCTTATTGAGAACATCGACATCTTTTACGCACGTACTACGATGAGAAACACGCAAAAGCAAAACACAGAAAATTATATGGATAAATAATGTCCTAGCATTAAGTGTTTGCCCAGCGATGTCACCTGGAGACAGATGTGTTGGAGCGATGAGTCAAATAAACCCGTCCAGATGGACACTGAACGCAACATGCAGCTCCACGGAAAATACTGTACGTGTTTGAATCTTTGGCAAACGATAAAATGGTAACATGGTTCTATACGGCTGAGTCCTATTGCATTGTGGCTTGGCTTTTCAAACCGGTGTCACCCGTCTCTAGCATGCTGTCCTATCCCTAACACTAAAACTAGCAACAATCTGGTTTTGAGTGAAAACACACTTCTTCTTGTTTTAAATAGCTTGTTAAAAACACATTGCCTTGTTTTAACTTTCTCCCTCGCACGCCTTTACCGTCTCGTTCAGATGAACTGAAAACATGACAAACGCGACTGGCAACTGAATAAAACCAAACAAAAAGTAAATACAACATAATGTACACCGTATATTCAACACATTTCAAAATCCTCAGACTTTGAAATCATTAGCCAAAATAAGTTTTTTTTTTCTCAACCCATTAGGTAAACCTCATAATCTAGACTGTACAATATATGTATATATGAGTAACCATGAGAAACTGATGCAACAAAAATAAATATTTTTTCGCTATTTCACCTTTCAAAGTCGAATATCTATGTACATTTGTATCAATAGCAATGTCCTTAGCTTATTGTGAATGTAAGAGCGTGTGTTTAACAAGCAGGCGTTGTCACACAGTGTTGGATTTCTTCCACCATATTTTTCATCTAAATGTAAATATTTAACGACATGGCAGCTCCACTGTGGCTCAGGAAACACAGACTAAAACCTCGCTCATAGCCGCCGTGCGTGTGCTGCGCCAGCAGGCGGCAACCGAACACAACGCCATCACAGCCTCATGCACGGCAAATAGTTTTCGGTTGACGCCGGCTCACGCAGCACGCACACAACAGCTATAAATTAGGCGTAACCCTGCCCTCCATACAGTCGACGGTAACCCTGGCAACGGAGGGGAGAGACGGGTAACCATGGAGAAAATATTGCATCGCATATCGCCGCGTGACTACTCCATCGACGGCATGTCTAACTTTTCTTTTTTTTCTTTTCAGACACAGAGAAGGAGAGTAGAAAAAGATGTTCTTTTTTTGTCTATTTCATGCAGTCTGGGACAAGCCATACAACACTGGCCACTTGTGTAGCGCCTGGGGGCCACACCAGACATGGCTTTCACACAAAGGAGAACAGGCGCAAGCTATTGGTGGTGGTGATGATGATGATGATGATGATGATGATGATGCTGGTGGGGTGGGGGAGGGGGGTCATCATTTCGGACTAATACATGCAGAATTTTTGTCTGTCCGGCTCACGGTAGCTGTAAGGTGCTATCTTGTGGACAGGGGAAAAAAGACATCCCACTTCGGACTGTTTTCGAGGTGTGAGCGATGGAGAGCTGCAGTGTTCAAAGGTCCAGGAGGTTGGGCTGCGATGCGGCATTCAGACCAGCCGTTTCTTATTCTTTGTTTTTTTTTATCCGTGCAGAGCCCTTTTTTTTATACACACAACAGACCTGGAGATGAGGGCGCTAAAGGGTTAAAGATCAAGTTACCATGCATAAGGTCTTCAGAGTTGTTCTCACTCTTCTACGGAAGGCCATCCAGGCCATCTTTTTATTTACTTTTTTACCTGAAGACAAATGTCTGTGAACGCGCAAACCTCTTCTTTCGTTCTTTTTTCTTTCTGGTCGACAGGGAAACGTCAACCCTTTTCACAGGTTCAACAGAGAAACACAAGCAATGGCTTCTTTTTTTTGAAAACGTCATCCTGTTGTTGTTTTTTCTTTTTTTACTGCCTTTGGTAAATCCGTACTTGTTCATCCAACAAACTTAGGCTTGTGTTTAGCCTCGGCGCTAGCTAGCTAGCATCTTTACTTCAGGAAAGCTCCTGAAACAGCTTCTCGTCCTCTGCCTTCGCTCTGGTGAACCTGCCGAGAGCATCCCTCCAAACTAAAATAAATAAATATCACACTCAACAATCACACAAACCAACGAAAGAGAGAAAGAAAACGAAGGAAAGGAAAAGGGGGGGACTTTCAATCAGGCGGGAAAAAACAAAAAAAAACAAGAAGGGAGACGAAGGAGACAATCATAATATCAAAATGTCCACCAGGGTTCAGCGCTTCATCATCCTGGAGAGGAAGGACAAGATTGCAGGGGCGGGCTGGGCAGGGTCCAGCTCGGCGAAGAGGTGGCTGACGTTGTCCGTCCGGCTTCCCTGCTTCCTGGCCACAAAACCAAACAGCCTAAGAGGAGGGGGAGGGGAGATGGAGGATGAGGAGGGCCCAGAGGAGAGGAGGGAGGGGAGGTGTGAGTGGAGAGGAGGGAGCAAAAGGGATAAGGGAGGAGGGGATAAGGGGGGAGGAGAGGAGGAGAAGGGGGTGATGGTAGAGGAGGAGGGGCGAGAGGAGGAGAAAAGACGGTGGTTACATAATGTCTGTATGTGTCATCATATCCACTGACACGCATCCCCATTATAAAAACAACTTACCTCACTGAGCCGCCTCCTTCCTTCTCCCATCTACAGGAAGACAAACAACAACATCGACCAATCAAAAACCATCTTCCTGTCATCACTGCCACCCAAACCAATCAGGCCTCGAGGGCCGCGAGGATACAGGTGTATATATATAGATATAGATATAGATAGATAGATAGATAGATAGATAGATAGATATACATATATTTATAGCCTAGCAACCATCACTTCCTGTCTTGACAATGACAATGGCTTAATGCCTTAAGTGGGAGACTTACTTCCTGTCTTGCGGGTCAACGTCACAGTATGTTACCGTGGTGATGGGGTAGTGTCTTCTGAAAAACAGCCTGGGAGAGGACAGACCTCAGGAATGAGTGGATTATCGTTATTTAGTATAGTGTAATAATTATCCATCAATCAGAACCGCCAAATGGAATGAAGGATTCCATGTGCAGTGAAGAAATAGGCCTACCAGACAGAGAGAGACAGACAGACAGACAGACAGACAGAGAGACGGACAGAGAGGGAGAGAGGCAGACAGAGGCAGACAGCGAGACAGGCAGATAGAGAGACAGGCAGAGAGAGACAGACAGACAGACAGAAAGAGACAGATAGAGAGATAGAAGGGGACGGAGGGTTCCCACGCTTATTTTTTCATTCAACTTCAAAACTTTTCTATGATTTTTCCACATTTGGATGTCTGTATTTCAGTGGTGTCATGAATAAACAAGCTTTACTTTAACGTGTCTGCTATGACGTTGTAAACTTGTTCTGAAAGTTTTACTGTGGCTAGAAGTTGGAATCACACAAAAAATAGTAACCGCCACACATTAGGTCATCATCTGACCTATTTTCACCTTACAACTCCTGTCATTTACATTTTGATATGTACATAAAACGACCAAATTCTGACCATGGTTTTGAATTTCCATTACTTTTCCAAAAGCTAATGGTTATATCATTATTTCCCAAAACATTTCCAGGCCTGGAAAACCTATTTTTAAATTCCATAAGTTTTCCAGAATTTTCATGACCAAGGGAACCCTGCAGACAGACAGCGAGCAGGACAGACAGACAGACAGACAGACAGACATGCAGCAAGCAGGACAGACAGACAGACAGTGACAGTACCGCGGGAAGTAGGGGTGCTGGCGGTGCTGCAGCACCCCCTGCCGGTGGCGCTGCTGCACCCCAAAAAATGTTCCCAAAAATAAATACATGAAATAAAGTGAAAAAAAAGAAAATGCTAAAAGGTAACTGGAAACACTAATAACTATAAATTGTCGCGGTCTGGCTTAATATTCATTATATCATTTGTGTCATGCTAGTCACATGACCATACGTAGTGTCAAGTGTCACGTACGGTCACGTATCGACACTGTAAGTGACACTTGACAATACAAGTTGTAGTCACTGACCACCGTTAAAAAATGGCGCAAAAAAGGATTTCAGACTTTTTTAGGAAGCCTCAACAAAATAAAAAGAGATGCATCAGAGAGTTGGAAGAGGCAGACTCGCAGCCCAGTCCGATCACCCCTGAAACGACCAAAACAGCGCTCCCAGACTGTGATGACCGGGACCGGGAGTGTGTTGACAGAAGCTGTGCGCCTTTAATTCAAACTGCGCACTTTATATATTTTTATCAATGTAGCGAGTTGCGAGTTAAGTGCAGCGCAGAGCATTTTTTTTCTCAGCACCCCCTGCTAAGAACATGTTCCCGCGGCTATGGACAGTGAGCAGGACAGACAGACAGACAGAGCAAGCAGGACAGAGAGCGCAAGCAGGACAGACAGACAGACAGAGCGAGCAGGACAGACAGCGCAAGCAGGACAGACAGATGGACAGTGAGCAGGACAGACAGACAGAGAGAGAGCAGGACAGACAAACAGAGAGAGAGAGCAGGACAGACAGAGAAAGGGTGGACAGGAAAGACAAAGGAAAAAAGAGAGAGAGAGGGCGAGAGAAGCCGGTTGGACGGAAGTGGCCGCCGCCGCGGTGGAGACCCGGCGCAGACTCACTTCCTCTGGCTGTCGGTGAGTGTGACCCCCTGTGGGGACACCTTGAAGTGGACAGGCGTGGCGGCCGGGAGTGGGTTGGTGCTGAGGGTGTGGCCCACCGCCCTACCAATGGCCTGGGGGCCTGTCAGGGACTCCATGTCCACCGAATTGATGTAGAGAACACTGCACGCTGATGGAGGGAGGGAGGGAGGGAGGGAGGCGGATGCGGGGAGATAGATGAGGGTGGGGGGAGGGAGGAGGGATGGGGGAATAGGTGAGGTTAAGGAGCGGGGGGGGTGAGCGGCAGGGAGGTGAGGGGAGGAGACGGATGGGGAGACGGAGGAAGAGGTGGGGGTGAGGTGGAGACAGGGAGGGGGGGTTGGAGGGGAGAAGGAGGGGAGCAGAGGGAGGGGGGGGGGAGCAGAGGGGAGAAGGAGAGAGGGAGGGGAGGAGGTTACTTTGGAGAACATATTGTACACCTAAACACTCTCCACGGCCACCCATTTATTCACACGTTCTCCACCATTCACATACACGTTCACGCACACATATTCACAAGTTCACACAGACACACACACACACACACACTTATTCACTCATTCACACACACGTTCACATTCACACACATTCAGCCATTCACACCGACAGCAGTGTCAAGCATGCAAGACAACCAGTCGATAGTGCCAGGCGTCTTCTTGCACACTTTAGCCAGGAGGAGTCGGTAATCGAACAGGCGACCTCCCAGCTCTAGCCCCTGAGCAAGGCTGTAGACGCATGAGGACATGGAATGCAGAAGGCTTGTGTAACGATGAGACCAAGCTTTAGCTCTGGGTAAAGCTTCAGCAATGCATCATGAGGGTTTCATCATGTGACTACGCTGATCGTGGTACACATGCATTTGTACATCTGTTTGTGTATCGTGCACAATATTGTGACCAATCATGGAGGTAAACTTGAGCCCGATTTTTTTGATGACTCCGCTCAGAGCACAGTGGGAACCACCAATCACAGAGTGACTTTGAGATCACATGTCACTATGCAGGTTTGACTGGTTCCCCTCCCTGTCATACATGAACCGTGTAACTCAGTCAACAGTGACACTACGAACCACAGCAAGAAAAATTGCTAAAGACTCGTTGCCTTGTTGAAAAGTGACAAATTATCTGACCAGGAATTACTACAGTAACAAACAAGTAAGTCATGCGATTAGTGCTGGGAGATTCTCATACATAATCATTTGGCAGGTGAATCTAACATTAAACATTTTAACTGTAAATTCAGATGAATCGACGTAATCCTTTTTAAATAGCAATCAGTCTACTGCTCTTTGGCAAGGACGGCTTGGAACCGTTTAGCGTTTTCTGACAGGGTTAGGAAGTTAACTGTTACGATAGAAAACAAGTCCGGTAGAAAGAAACACAGGTTTGTTAAACCACACCTCCTGACTACCCTGGGAATGCGTGAAGGTGGCGTTATATTTCACATTAAAAACTCATGCAGTTTTCAATGGGTCAGGGCAGCGGAGTGAGAGATGGTATTAACACAGCAGATCACTAGATCAGGTATTTACCGTAAGCTTCTTCCGGCACCTTCTGAGCTACTGCAATGCAAGGGGGACATGAAGGTAAGTCAACTACTAACCAATAATGGCTCACTGCTAACCACTAATTGTTAACTGATAACCGCAAATGGCTAATGGCTAACTGTTAACCGCTTATAGCTAACTGTTAATGGCTAACCGCAAATTGCTAAATGCTAACTGCTAAGCACTAATGGCTAACCACAACTTGCTAACTGCTTACAGCTAATGGCTTACTGCTAACTGCAAATGGTTAACCACAAATAGCTAACTGCTAACCGCTGAAAGCTACGTGAGACACTGTGAGCTCCATATCGATTCATAACACAGTAATCACTGTGAGCTAATAGCCTTCACCTTTAACCACATGTTGTAACCACCTTTAACCGCATGTAACCCTAACCCTAACCACCTGCCCTGAGGCTGAGGCTGCGGTGGACGAGGATGTCGGGACATTTTCACATACTTCAGCAACTCTCACCTGCTGCTTGTTTGAGAAGCTCCACCACAGAATCGGTGGGTGTGGCCAACTCCAGGGCTTCCTCGTTAGGGTCTAAAGGAGAGGAAGGGAGGAGAGAGAAGGAGAGAAAGGGAGGAGAGAGGAGGAGAGGAAGGGTGGAGAGGAGAGAGGAGACAGGAGGAGAGGAGAGGAGAGAGGAGGAAAGGGGAGGAGAGAGGAGGAGAGGAAGGGAGAGAGGAAGGATAGTCACGTGGTTAGGTTGGATTCCCGTTGTCTGCAGTATACCGCTTGTGTGTGTGTGTCTTACCCTTGGTTGGGATCATCAGGATGCAGGGCAGTGCCAGTGGCGTCATGGCGTGTTGATACACTAGAGCAGAGAGACAACCTGCACACAGACACACAGATACACAGACACACACACCACGCAAGCACTTCAATAAAACCAGATTACAGACACAATAATGTCATTGTAAACAACGGACAATATTCACAGTGAAGGAGAGGAGAGGAGAAACGAGTAGAGAAGGAGGAGAGTAAGAGAGGGGAGAAAGGCAGAATTTATAAGAGGAAGAGAGAGAGGAGGAGATGAGGAAGAGAGAGGAGGAGATGAGGAGGAGAGAGGAGGAGAGGAGGGAATGAGGAAGAGAGAGAGAAGGGAATGAGGAAGAGAGAGAAGGAAATGAAGAGAGAGGAGGAGATGAGGAAGAGAGAGAGGAGGAAATGAGGAAGAGAGAGAGGATGAGATGAGGAAGAGAGAGAGGAGGAAATGAAGAGAGAGGAGGAGATGAGGAAGAGAGAGAGGAGGAAATGAAGAGAGAAGAGGAAATGAGGAAGAGAGAGGAGGAGATCCAGGACAACATGGAGTTTATACAGACTGAAGTAGGGCTCGTTGGGACATCCTTTGAGGCGCACGCCTTTGGAGCTGGTCTCGATCAGGAAGTGGCGCACCAGCTCATTGGTCAGATCCACCCCAACTGCAAACAAGAAGCGAAATACACGTCACAAAACCACCGTGAGGTCATCCCTGGGAGCAGTACCGGCCTGCCCTATATGCTGAATACACAATTGCGTAGGGGCCCACAAATCCTTTTTGTAATAAAGAAAGTTGCCCCCTTTATAGATTGCAGGAATGTTGTTGCCACGTTGGTGTGGTTGTACAATATCAAAGGGTTGTCATGTTGTCCTAAAATAAATAATAGTTGTATATAGTTAAGCATCCCCAAAGAAAATCTGGCCTAGGGCCCCTGTTGTCTAGAGCCGGACCTGCCTGGGAGCCCCGCCTCCTTTTATGTGACTGAGTTCTGGTGCCGTGCCGTTTAAATTCTACATTTTTCTACGCCGTTCAATGACAACAACGTCATTACCGTTCAACTACATCATTATGGGGAACCAGCGGGTCATCGCATCGACTTATTGTCGCTGCTTCCATGTGTCCGCTCCTGGATCGGGAATCGTCACGGGAAATCGACCTCAAAACTTCAGCTGTGATGTGTAGCAGGGTGAGGCTGGGGGTGCCGAGGGGGGAGTGAAGCTGAGTTTTGGTAAGCTTTGTAGCTAAATGTGCTTTTGATATCAAATATGTGATAATAAGTGTGGAAAATATATAAGAAATGTATTAACAATAAGGGACATATAATCAATCAAATCAATAGAAGTAAATAAGTTATAAAGATTATTCTTGAATCATAAATGTATGAACAGAATCATAAATGTATCTAACAGAGAAGTGTTGATCTTACAGGGCAAATGAAGACACCATTGTATTCAAGTAAACCAAGAACTATCAAGATCAAAAATTCAGGATGACGTGAACAGGCCCATCTGGTGTGGTGGGAGTAGATACAATTGTAGTTGTACTTGATAACTGGGAGGCGAAGAAAAGAGACGAGTGTCCTTCTAAGATTAATAAATGAGAAATAAAAAGTGTATGAAAATTACACATACAACTGCATAGACAACAGCTTGAGGCACAACCAAGGGCGACGGCATCCACCCCTAAGGTGGAGTTCACAAAAGATATTAATGAAGGTGTCTGATGATTTTTTCAGTTCGCTGTATGGACCGACTCGATTTGTCTTAACCTTGTGTTGAAATAAATCTAATTTTGCATTTGTATCCTGTCCCATCCGACTCACTCCGTTCATCAAACCACAGAAAGAATTCAGAACCTGATGTGCTGAGTTTCTTACTAATGGCCCAAGAAAAAAAAGTCTTCCTACCTTCCCTGGCCTGTAGGGGGCACCTACACAGGGTTCCTACCTTCCCGTGCCTGTAGGGGGCACCTACACCGGGTTCCTACCTTACCTGGCCTGTAGGGGGCACCTACACAGGGTTCCTACCTTCCCTGGCCTGTAGGGGGCACCTACACAGGGTTCCTACCTTCCCTGGCCTGTAGGGGGCACCTACACAGGGTTCCTACCTTCCCTGGCCTGTAGGGGGCACCTACACAGGGTTCCTACC
>JAOPJI010000107.1:14141504-14152081 GCA_027122695.1 Merluccius productus | reverse complement strand
TATGTTTGGTCGTGTTCCCTTGTGGCTATGTGAGGATATTACAGCCTATTGCTATATGTACTGTTATTTTCGTAACACTAGTAGTTACACATTTTGGGAACCATTCACTGTTCCTAGTAGACTTACACATTTTGGGAACCGTTCACTGTTCCTAGTAGAGTTACATATTTATTCTGCAGTGTTGTAATGAATTATCTGTCTGGTGATGTGTTCATTATATTTGTGGTAGCAATCTGCAGACCTACTGTTGACACAGAAAAACAGATGATCAATAGTCATTGCAGATGCTAATTAATTCAAAAACTATAAATAGCTATCCATATCTAATGCTGAGGTTCCATGTACTCTATGAAGTTATTGCTAGGATACAGTCAAAAATCCTGAGGTACTTACAATAATATCAGGAGCATTCCATCAATTGTCCGTGATGGTAATGCGGTGGAGATGTACACTGAGGATGGTAGATACATCTTAGATCAACCATTTCATAACAAACATCTTGATTGCCAAAAAAACAGCAGTGGGTGGCTCCTCTCTCTTTGTTGCATGACAGAGAGATTTATAGATCTGGCATACCCCCCAGCCATCAGACTTTTGAATTCCCTTGCAAATGAGCTGCAAGACAACTGCATTTCTGTTTGGGGAGTAATCAAGTCATTGTTATCTATCTTGTTCCAAAAATATATGGAAGACCAAGTTTTGAGTCCTGTGTTTAACATATTGCCCACAAATATCATGTCACATCCTAATATAAGGTCTTGCATAGTGTTTCCTGGGTTTTTTTAATTTCATGGTGTGTTGTGCGTTGCTTTCTTTTTTTCGTAGATCAATTGTAGCACAACTGCTACCTGGACCATGGGCATTTGTTAATAACAAGGTTAGGGCAATTTTTAATTTGATATGCCCTGTGAAATGTTCTATGTATTGAAATTTTACTAATGAAGTTATTTAAATAATTTAATTTATATGTAATCTAATTATTATTATGTTTTTTTTCCAGAATGTCCCAGTACAAGCAGCAACACCTGACTACGGTGTCTTCGTGCTAATGGTGAGTTCTTAAGTTAACGAAGTAGTGGGATTGTGCACCTCAACATCAACACTTATAGCTGACACAGGTGCCAAGAAAAAAATAATAGTCATAATTTGAATAATAATAACTTTTTTTTTTATTGCAGTATGCCCTGGAGTGGCAATTTGACTTCTCCCAGGTGAGAAATCTTAAAGTGTGAGTTACTTAATGGCCATACTGTATTTAAGGTTTGAAATTGCAATGACATACCTGTCTGTATCTAATAGGGAGAAATGCCACAACTGAGGAGGTGGTGGTGCCAGCTTCTCGTGGAAAACATTGAACCATGCATGTGTGTATTTATGTTTTTATTTATTTACTTTTTTGGGGGGAGGTTGTTGTGCTCAGTGTTCTGATATCTGAGCATTTGCTTTTAGGAAGAGGAAACCTGTGTCTGTGTCTGAGGCAGAAACGGAAAGGTACTGTACCAAAGTGACTGTTAAACCAGGGTATGAACCCAACCGTGATTTCTGGTCCAGTACTCCAATTTTTTTTATTAAATGTTTGTGAGTTTAAAATGTTACATTACAAGGATCTGGTATAACTAATATGACCTCTATTTAAAAATGTCCATGTAGGAAGAGAAGGCGGTTGGAAGAACTAGAGCCACAGGAACCCTCAGAGGAAATAACTATTGATATGGTATTTTATTAATAACTTTACTCACTACTTAATATCTGAACTGGCTCACACTTTCACATTGTTCTATAAATGTATTTTCCAAAAGAAAATATAAAAAAATCATGTTCATTATTTCAGTTGCCAATTCTCCTGTTGGAGGATATCTTTGCCGAGGTCATCCTCAGCGATGGAGATGTGGCCATCCTGACCCTCTCCTTGGTATGTCACCACTTTGAAGAAGTGGTGTCCACCAACCTTTTCAGGCTCATTTTCTGTGGCTCAACAGTAAGATTTTGAAACACCAAACATATGTTATACTCATAAACCACACTTTTTTCCAAGTTAGATGAATTGGTCAAATTTGTTGTACAGGTGTGGCATCTTGGAACAAGTTCTCTGCAGGGTATCGGGCAGTATCGGGAGTTCTTTAAAATGTACTCCGTCGATACATGCAGAGAGTGCAATATGATGTATAAAAACTGCATTCCAGGTAAGCGATTGAAGTGGAACACATTTTGAAACATTGAGTGTGGCCTCAATAAAAGGACTCTTAATAAATTAATAAATCTTTTATTTACCCACAGGCTATGCAGGAAGGGGGAGGAGAGGAGAGCTGCAGGGAATTTACAGAGAGGACTCACACCCGGGCTTTTGCTCAGAATTTTGCCAAATGTGCGCAGGCCTCCCAGAATAAAGTTGAGGATTGGTCAGTGAGTGTTTTTTTTCATCAATCAATCAATCAATCAATCAAACTTTTATAAAGCACTTTTCATACATTAAAAACATAGCACAAAGTGCTTTACATCTTTAAAAGCAGCCCCCACCCCCACCCCAGCACATACACACGCACATACACATTCGGACAAAAACAAGCACACACACACACACACACACACCAATAAAGTAAACTTAGAAACGTGGCTGAGTACAGAGGAGCCAGGTCAGGTAAACCATCACAGGAGGCCGTCTGCACTGGGCGCTGCTCACAGCCCACGACCAGGACGCCTCCACCCGGGCGCCCACTATAGAGCCCACAGGTGGATGCTGGGGAGGAGGTGAGTTTTCAAAACCCCCTAGGCAGCAGTGAGATGTAAGCAGCAGCAGCAACAGCATCGCCAGGGATGAGCAGGTAAGCTGGGGGGTTTAAATAGCCTGCCTTATTTGGATGAGGAGAGCATGTGACTGATCAGCTGATCAGGATGGGTGCAGCTTGAGTCGTCTGCCTGAACTAGTCTTGCAGGCTTTGCATCATGAAGGATGAGTATTTGTTGACAATATCACTGATAGCTTGTAGTCATTCTGTCTTCAAAGTAACTACAATGAACATTCATCTCAAAAATATTTTTAAAGCTCTGACAATATTTTATTTTATTTTTTAGAAATGTTTGCGTGCAATGCTCACACCCAATCCTGCTACAACCATGCTCAAGAATATGCTAACTGGCAAATTGAGTAACATGTTATGCTTTCCTTTCAGGAGTGACAGATAGATGATTCTGAAAATGTTTCCCATGCCCGTGATGCTGTCCTTAAATGGAGGGCACCGGCGAAAATGTTTCTCTTCAATTTAAGTCATCATGGTTACAGATGAATATTGTTCATTTAATAAATGAAAAAAGTATTCTTGAGTCCTTGAGTCATTTTATCTGTAGTTTGTAGTTTTTTCCAGTCTGCTGGCGAGGTATCATCACACACAAAGATGCAAGGCAGCTGGGTAAACTACTTGGTGGTGGAGAGACGTACACTGAAGATGTGAGAGGCCATTCAGAACAACCACCAGGATCATCCACTTCATAACATTTTCATGGATCAAGAAAAAAAGGCAGTGGTGGACATCTCCCCTTTCTTCACTGCAGGATGTAAAGATAATAATTGTACTTTTTTTGCAGGGGAATGGCTTGGTCTGCATTACATAGTTTGATCAGAAGAGTGTTCATTGTTGCTAAATAATAGAAACTTTTATTTTGGTAATGATTTTCATTATTTGCTATCATTGACTTTATTCAATCATTATGATATTCCATGGAAGGGGTTGCATTTGTTTTGTACCACTGACCATAGGACATGATGCAGTATGGGTGAGAAAATAGGTCAGGTATAATAATAAACATAAGATAACAAAAGATGAAAGTACAAAAGATGGTGGTGTACTGGATGCCCTCTATAGAAATGTAATATTTGAGAGAGGGCTGATCAGGAGGTAGGCCTAAAACCGGCTGGCAAAGGTAGCTATTTGAGTAAATAAAATAGTCAGTATGAGGTTAACAGATTGAGGTTGGCTAAAAATTGGTTAAAAAAAGTTTCTCAGTCTAAAACTTTCTTTTAGACTAATGTAGAACTACATCATTGGAAGATATGTAAATCATATAATGCTTTCTTTGACTGATTGTTGTACAATCTGGTGATTGATGAGGCCTCACTTCTCCACTCCTTAACATTGTATTATTCTTCTAACAGGTTTCTGTTAGTGACATAAACGAAACCTATTTGTTAATAGCAAAAACACAATATGTCTATGCGAAAGACAGTGCAAACACGGTTTTTATGTTCACTTAATTTTTATGAAAAATTTAAATCAATCAAAAATACAAATACAAATAGCAATCTTCAGTCAAATAGTCATGTAGTAGACAATAGGCTACATTGTTGCTATAGTGGAATAATGTGTCCTCACATCAATAATCATTTCAAGTAATTCAATATTTCGATTTATCTTGCAACGTTCGTTTAGTAAACGTTTATGTAGTAGCTTCTAGGGAAGTACATGAAATCCGACATCCAGGCAAATCCAGGCGCTGCTTCGACCGAATTTCTGAAATCCCGACTGTCCCTGAACAAACCACGATGACGTAGTGCACTCTAGGCAGGGCTTGGCATGTGACGGCTTGAGCGGCTGGAGGCTGGAGACCTGTTAGCAAAGCTAACTTCCCAACAACGCACCCTTCTCCAGCCCTCAACTGAACAGGAGAATGCCACTCGGGCAAGTTATCGTATTTGCTCCCTCATTGTCCGAAGCGGACAACCTTTCGCGGTGGGTGATTTTGTGAAACAATGTCTGACAGTTGCTGCTGACACCGTGTGCCCAAATCAGAAGCAGGCTTTTTCCCACATTAGTTTGTCACGGAACATGGTCACCCGCCGTGTTGAGTATATGGCTGAAGACATTCGGGGCCAAATTGTCCAGAGAGCAGGTCGATTTTCTGCCTTCTCCATTGCATGTGACGAAAGCACCGATATATCGGACTCAGCTCAGCTGTTAGTCTTCCTGCGAGGAGTGAATGAGGACCTTGAAGTGTGTCAAGAACTCGCAGGCCTTGAAACACTGAAAGGCACAGATGTTTTTATGGCAGTGCAGCGAGTTATGGATAGGAACAGCTTGAAGTTGGAAAACCTATCAGGTATCACGACAGACGGAGCCCCGGCTATGGTCGGTAAGAGAGCAGGTCTCACTGCACTTGTGTCAGACAAAGTCCGCGAGTTTGGTGGGTCGGTGTTAAAATACCATTGTATTTTACACCAAGAACAGTTGTGTGCCAAATCGATCGGCCTGAAAAACGTGATGCAAGATGTCGTTGCCATCGTGAATAATATTTGCTCAAAGGCGCTCTCACACCGTCAGTTCAAAGCTCTTCTGGATAAGATGGATGCACAGTACGGAGATGTGCTGTACCACCAGGAGGTCAGGTGGCTGAGCAGAGGAAAAGTTTTACGGCATTTTTTTGAACTGCGTGAGGAGATCGGGGCTTTTCAAGCAACGAAGAAAAACAACATTCAAGTGCCTTCCAACAAACACTGGACTTCCGACCTGGCTTTTCTCATGGACATTACCTAGCTACTGAATATCCTGAACCTTCAGCTTCAGGGGAAGGACCAGATAATCAGTCAGCTGTATGATCACGTCAGAGCCTTCAAGCAAAAACTCCTGTTGCTCAGCAGACATCTCTCAACAGATGAGGTCTGATTTCAATACTGTAATGAACAAAAAATAATGAATTAGGCTTGTTATTGATCCTAACCATGTTAATTGTGTGACCTATGCATCCATATGTTGTGTCAGTGAAAATTAGGCTGCTTCATTAAATGGAGCACTAATTTCTTGCATCTTACATTGTTCCTTTTTTCTTTGTGTCTCTACAGTCAGGAAATTTGGCACATTTTCCAAGCCTCAGAGAAGTTGGGTTGATGGAGGAAGACAAGCCAAAATACCTTGACATTCTCGGCAATCTTGTGGTGGAATTTGACAATCGCTTTCCTTAGATTTTCAAGAAAATGCAACAGCCTTTGAGCTGTTTGCGCAACCCTTTTCTGAGCTTCAAATGGAACTTCTGGAACTTCAGGCTGATTCAGACATCCATAGCAAGTTCAGAGAGCTTACCTTACAGGATTTTTACAGACGTCTTCCTGCACACAGGTATGCCAAGATCTGCAAACCTGCACAGGTGATGCTGTCCCTCTTTGGAAGTACATACGTCTGTGAGCAGGCTTTCAGCCTGTTGAATCTCAAGTGTAAACTGAGAAATGCACTGACTCTCACCTACATGACATTCTCACTTTGTCAGTAAGTCAGCTGGAGCCTGATGTTGAGAGACTTTTAAAAACCAAGGGCAGGCTTCATGTCTCCCACTGACAGGCCTTCTGCATGTTACTGAGGATTACATGCCTAAAAATTACTGTTCAAGGCAGTGATGAATGTAGCATTTTTGTACCAAATGTCTGGTGATAGTATTTTTTTGCATATTCTGCTCTGTATGGTTAATGTTAATACAGTCCAGTGATCATAAGAAAAAAAATCAAAAGCTGTTGCACAATTATATTACTATTACTTAAAAATGATTGTTAAAGGCAGTGATGAATGTAGCATTTTTGCACCACATGTCTTTCTATGAAAAAAGTATTCTATACTATATAAAAAGTATAGTTTTTTTCAAGAAGAATGTATAGGGCAGGCCTAGGGCTAAAATGTCTGTCACTTTGGAGCATGTTCTGCTCTGTATGGTGCATATGTTAATACAGTCCAGTGATTTATAAGAAAAAATATATAAAGCTGTTGTACAATTATATTTCTATTACCTGTATTATTATTTTTCTGCTTTCAATAAACAGCAGTGTTGATTTTCCAAATTACTTTGTATGACTGTTTATTTTGCACAGATATATCATAGGCATATTTAATTTAATGCACCCCGAGCCATTTTTGGCCCTCCACTGAGAAGAATTTGGGCACCCCTGACGTAGAGTATCCCCGCTCTGGACACGGTGGCTGGGGTGGCTGATCTCAAACACCAGCCTCATGGAGGTCAGAGGCACTCGCTCATTACTCGCCAACGTCAGAACCTGACAGGAAGGGGTCAAACCATAAATCAGTTTATATGAAATGATAATGATTGTCTTTCTGATGCCTGTAGCTACTCTGCACTCTGTCCCGACGTGTGTTGGTTAGCTAGCCTGCACTATGTCCAGACGTGTTGGTTGTGCAGCACTTTTTGTTGTAGTTACTCCAATTTTGATTGCATGCTTGGATTGTTTGCAGCCTCAATTAAAAGGGGCTTTGGATACAATTTAATTAAATAGTGAATATAAATAATGACTACATATAAATATATGATAATGAAATGTACAAATGAAAATACACTCATATTTGCATTCCTCTGCAACTCCTACTGACAGTTTCACTAAATACTGGAGCTAGCACATGATTGCTAAAGCATGAACTTGTGCACGCAATTTTGAGTGGGAGGGTGATAAATATGGTTCTCTGGTCAAGCCACATTGGTGAGTATGTGCTGTATGTGGTTGTCTAAGGAGTGGTTAGTATGTGCTGTATGTGTCTGAGGAAACGTAAGGGAGGCGCCTTGTTGTCATCCATCACTGTTGAGTGATTCAATCCACATGGGATCAATGTCTCCATCCAACACAATCCACTTAGGACCTGGATGGGTAAGGTTGGCCTGCTCTCTCAGCGATGACAGCAGACCTTACACAAGGGAGGAGAGTCAAAGAATGCATCTTTATATGTTTCTACCGCATTGATTACTACAAGTTTTAGTTTGATCAACATCTTCTGTTTTCTCTTTTATTTTCTCCCCAAAGAGTTTAAATGAAAAAATGTTTGCTTGCTAAGCTTTTCGTTTTACCAACTTTTCACTCCCGGGTTCCAGGGTGGATGAAGCCATACAGCTCGTCAGTGTCTACTGCCTTAGGATTCAAGTCATTCCATACCGTCTTCCTCTTTAGGTTAGTGTACATTTTGTTGAAAACTCTCAATATCTGTGCAATGGGAAATACATGACATTTGATGCACATGCATACCAAATGGCTCTGTTCACATGCTTAGTGTACACAACTTTAGAACTTAGTGTACAAAAGTTCTAACCTGACTCTTCCCAGTCCCTGCATTTCCGATCACAAATACAGAATGACGAACCGCCAGTATCTCTTCCAGCTGCACCACCTGAATTGAAAAATTCAATTAAATAAACAAACTTTCAAAGAGGCAGTTTTCAATCTAAAGTAGGCCTACCTATTTCAATGTATTTCTGTATCTAATTCTGTCAGACCTTGAGGATGAAGGCCTCTTCAGGCTGGAGCCGGAGGTCTGCAGTTGTCTACTGGATCTCCCCCTCAAACTCAGTCTCTCCTCCTTTCCACCTCCATACCTGGGAACAAGTCCCCAATCAGGCCCAGGAAGATGGGGATGTCATCGGCCAGTATCTTAGGCATGTTGTCCCTCAGGGCACGCATCTTCAAGGCAGTGTATATAGATAGTATGTTAGAATTAACATTATGAAAAATATGTCTTGTGTAGTAGGAGAGGAAAAAGATATGTCCTCAGTGACCTGATCCTCTGGTCTCATCTTGTCTCCTCTTCTCAGACTTCCAACAGCAACTACCAACACTGATGTCACCGCATGCAAGCCACAGTCATAGTGGTCCTAAAACACATGCCATGATGTTTGAGAAGACAGCAAATAAACTACTATGAATAGCATCATATACAATAATAAAATTAGATAAAATGTTCTTTATTAATCCCAGAAGGGGACTTTTCACAACAAAAGAAAAGGACAGTAATAGTAGAAATACTAAAAAATATATATCTATATATACAATGAGTCATATAAATAAAATGTAAATGTTTTCTTAATAATTCCCTGTTTGCTATCCACCTGGGACAGGCAATAATAATAACTTTAATAAGTACTATAATTTGTCAGGTGGTGTATGTGCTTCTCCAACCTGTCTGGATAGCAGCTCTGCACAGGGTATAGAGAGTGATGAACTCCCTGGCTAAGATCTTAGCACTAAGGAACCCTTCTGCAACCAACCTGATTTCACTAATCAGCTCCATGTCAGGCACCACCATGGCACATGGCCTAGAAGATATACATCATTAACTAAGCATTAGATACATTATTTAACACATGCTTTCATGAATGCACTACAAACAGTATAATCACCTGAATACAGCCTTGAGGTTCCCTGGTAGTTCTGTCCTTCCTGCATGTGATGAAGATCCCCACTGAAGGCTTCAAGGAGATGTCCTCGTCTAGGAACAGGAACTTTAATTGTGAGCTGTTAACCTCGGGTTAAAGGGGCTGTTAGCCCCAGGCTAAGAGAGCTTTTACACGCACAATCCTCACACATTTCAAAGTGGGCTAACCCCCTGGGCTAACTTTAGACCAGGGCTATCCTCTGAAAATCGTCTAAATTTAAAAAAACAGAGTTAAAAGCTGCCAGTGTTAAACAGAGCTAAATCTAACAACCAAGAGCAGCCTAGTCATGACATCATTCTAGAATGTAAACATTGGTCACACGGTTCCCACCGACATTTAACCCAGGGCTAGTACAACTGCAGTGTGAATCGTATATAGCCCTGGGCTTAGGTTAACCTGGGTTAACAATGTGTGTGTTCAAGGGGGCTAAGGATAGATCTGGGCTAAAAATATGCAGTGTGAAAAGCATAATAGTGTGCAACATGTCCTCCCATTTTCTATCTCTTGCATCACAGACCAAACCAACCTTGTAATCCATCTGCTCTGAACAGACGTACAATAATGCCCAGTGCCCTGCCCAGGTCCTTGGTGGTCTCTGTCTTCCCGGTTACTGCTAGACCTACCGGAGCTCCACTTATGGTGAGGTGGAGTAACTGTGTCAAGGTGTAACACCTAGAATTAAGATTAATAATAATAATAATAATAATAATAATAATAATAATAATAATAATAATAATAATAATAATAATTGTAATAATAATTGTAATAATAATAAAATAATACAAATAATAATACAAATCTAAAATGCAATCAAATTAAAATTAAATATAATAATACAAACAATAACAACTGATTTATAAAGTAGACACTTTCACAAATAACAAAAATCACAGATGTTCACAGAGCAGTGGCACTGCTGCCTAG
The DNA here is from genome assembly GCA_027122695.1 of Merluccius productus. Taxonomy (NCBI): domain Eukaryota; kingdom Metazoa; phylum Chordata; class Actinopteri; order Gadiformes; family Merlucciidae; genus Merluccius; species Merluccius productus. The sequence continues at coordinate 14,141,971 of JAOPJI010000107.1, read as the reverse complement.
TAGTGATGGAGCTGAGACAGCTACTGTAAGCCCTGTGAGCTGGACACCTGTGAAGAGGCATAATATAATATATTAGAATATAATATCAAATAATATAACATAATATAAAATAATATATCAAATAAATGAATGAATATAATATATAATATGTCACATATAATATCTAATAATATTAAAATGTAATGTAATATGCATTACATTAACGCAATATATACTAGGCCATTTTGCAATTATTTTAAAATGTAGAAAATATAAAAACATTGTTTTTACATTGAATGGTTCAATGTAAAAACTGTCCGTCTCCTGAATTCAGCTCCCCTAATAGCATGCTAATCAGTGAGTTCAGGGGTCCGTTTCACAAAGCAGGTTTAGTTAAAACCCTGAGTTTAATAACCCTGAAATGAGGGAAACTCTGAGTTTTCCGTTTCACAAAGGGAGGTAACTCAAACCAGAGAAAGAGGGGTAAC
>JAOPJI010000107.1:14064296-14076230 GCA_027122695.1 Merluccius productus | reverse complement strand
GGGGGTTTATTTCCACATTGTTGGCACATCCGCGGTTATACGTTTTACTATTAAAAATGCTTTTATTTTGTTTCCCCCCCCCCCCCCCCCCCCCCCCCCCCCCCCCCCTCGCGCCGCCACCACCGCAGTGACACAGAACCGTAGACCGCCGCCACCGGAGCGCCATTTTTGACTTTTGTCTTCACGTGACGCGGGATTTTTCTTTTGATGTTTGATGACCTTTGTTGTCGCGGTGCGTTTATTGGCGTGCGAGTGACAAGCGGGTTCTCGATCAGACGCAGTCGGCCGGAGTCGTTTTATTTTCTTCAGCATGGACGTGATGTCGTCTTGTTGGCGGGGGCAGGTAAGAGGGAAATGAGCGCGGTGGCGTTTTGTCGCGCACCAGTTTGTGAATATTCGAACTGTGTGTGAGTGGCGCGTGGAAAAGGTCGTTGGCGTGGTGATATTGGGTCGCAGTGTTGGGCGGGATTTCAAATTTGGGGCTCTGGTAGTGACTTTTAAGTGTGTGTGTGTGTGTATTTTATGTTTCATGTGTGTGTCTATCTTTTGTGTATGTGTCTGTGTGCATGCGTATTCTGTGTGTGTGTGTGTGTGTGCGTGTGCGTGAACGTGCTCTAACTGTGTGTCCGTGTGTCCCATCAGGAGGAGCAGGCCGCTAAGCTCAAGGCTGAGAAGATTCGGGTGGCCTTGGAGAAAATCAAAGAGGCCCAGGTCAAAAAGGTACACACACACACACACACACACACACACACACACACACACACTCTCTGATGTCGTGTCAGATTCACGTTTATCTGGAATCTCGCCACTCACAGCTGGGACTCGGCGAAGGGAAAATAGGTCATTGCAGCGTTTGATTATGTATGTGTGAGCCAGTGGGGGGAGGGGAGGAGGGGGGAGGGGGGGTTGTAAGACTATCCAAGCGCATTCTGCCTCTGAAGACAATTTGTTGTTCATCGTGAATAAAGAAACCAAAAGTTTTTTTTGTTTTTTTTTCTGTAAGGGATCATTGCTAGATGATGGATAGACAGATAGACAGGCAGACAGACAGATGTGTGTGTGTGTGTACAACTAGGAGCTAGGAAAACTCATTTCCCTCCGCCGGTGTCTCGCCAGGCTTGAAGGAGGCCTGTCTGCGGAACAGCCCTTATACACCCCCTGCACGCCAGTACATACACACTGTTGACAGGGAGAGAGACAGACAGGGAGGGAGGAGGAGATCGGGGTGCGGTGTGTGTGTGTGTGTGTGTGTGTGTGTGTGTGTATCCTGCGTTACGCTACCACCCATCCCAATGCAGTCGCTAATCGGACGACGTTTTCGTTCGCCTTTTTAGCCGACGTTTTGATCCAAAGTGAATTACGGGGGCACGGCCGAGAACAATCAAAGCATTACCGGGAGCGTGTTTCTAAAAATACAAATAATAAAACAACGGGACAGAGTGAATAATTAGATCTCAGCAAATGGTCCGCAGTCAAATCGCGCTCTAAATTCGCCATCGAATTCGTCACATGTGGTTGTAGACTTTCTGCTACTGGGGCCGAAGTTTTCAGGATTTGGGATTTAGCCGTAACCAAGTAACGGTAGGATTTTACAATGTTTGTGGGCTATGGATTCTGGGGGGGGGCGGGGGGGGGGGTGGTACGTCGGCGACGGGGGGGATCTCTCCTATTAGAAATGTAGGTCAGTCTCTCCACATCTCAGATTTTACGTTCCTCGCGTTCTCATTGGTCGAGGCATCTCGTCTGTCAACTGCATCGACGAGCTGAGAGCGGGCGTCCAGGGAGGAACCCAGGAGGGAGTCGTTGATTTTGGTTGTTGGCACGCAACGCGTTTGTCACGTTTTGGGGCTTAGCCGAAGCTGCGGGACGCGAACTATTGGCCCGATTACAGTGTATTAGTGTTGGTTTACTGGTAAGGGTTTCGAGGAATGGGGAAGGCTGGATTTGCGGTGTGTGCGAATGGGCAAAATGCCCCCCAACAACTGGAGACATTTCTACATGACGTGAGACACAAATATTTCCGTCGGGGAAAGCAAGCAAGCAAGCAGAGCAGAGCAGAGGTTATTCCGGACAATAGAAACAGTGCGGGAAACAATGAAATGTCTCCTCGTGCCCGGAGCCATTTTTAAACACAGAAACATGTGACGAGGTTACCGTCTTATGTAACATTAGCTTTGATCTTATCTCATTCAACTGGATAATAGGTTGAGTGTTTATGCACCACTTGTCATTAAAAACTAAATGGGCAACCTTCACAAAGTTAAATAATGTACATTAGATCAGGTGAGGACACTTTGTTGTGTAGCAGGAAAATATGATACGGTTTTATTTTTTTTTAAAAATGCAATGTCTTGGTAAGTGTGTGTGTGTGTGTGTGATTAGCCATTACAAGCCATTTCAAAATGGCTACCCTCTAGTGACATCAGCAGTGTCCTCCCAGATGGATGATGACTAGATCCGTCTGCCAGCCTAACCAGTGGACTGTACCATCCGGGTGGACACTCCCACTTGTGATGCCACCAGAGGGTCATCACATGACAATTTTGAAACGGCTTCAAATGGCTAATCCCACCCAACATCATCACCCCCCCCCCCTCTCCCTCAGCTGGTGATCCGGGTGCACATGTCGGACGAGAGCTCCAAGACCATGATGGTGGACGAGAGACAGACGGTTCGGCAGGTGCTGGACAGCCTGCTGGACAAGTCCCACTGTGGTTACAGCCCCGACTGGGCCCTGGTGGAGACCATCAACGAGCTGCAGATGGGTAGAGAGGGTGGGCTCAGTGAGTCTGGTGTGTGTGACTCCCAGCCAGAAGGTTCCGGGTTCGATCCCATGTCCTCAGTGCACCTGTAGGCGTAATTCACAGTACCTCAGTTAATCACTCGATGGTAAAGTAGAAAACGGGATAAAGTGATGAGGTAATAAAGATTATATCAGTCACTTTGGTTAAAATAACGTCTGCTCAATGACTAAATAGTAGTAATGAAAACTTAAAAAGCCAACGTGAGTCGCTTCGGTGAATGCTGAGTTTAGTCATAGCAAGCATACTTTGGAGCGGGGAGGTGCCTTGCTTCAGGAAATCCTCAGGAGGAACACTGAACCAATTCTCTCGTTCTTCTTCGTGAGTTTTTTTTTAAATATTGCCGTCGTCCTCCAGAGCGCATCTTCGAGGATCACGAGAACCTGGTGGAGAACCTGCTGAACTGGACGAGGGACAGCCACAACAAGCTGATGTTCATCGAGCGCATCGAGAAGTACGCCCTCTTCAAGAACCCCCAGGTCGGTTTCCATGGCTACGTCACACAAGCGCACAAATTTGTTTTGCGATGAACGTTAACATTTGTGTTAGCAGTTAAGTGTGTGTCGATTTTTAAATGGGGAGGTTGACAGTAAACGCCAATATTACACTTTGTGTGGGCGGATGTATGAAGGACGAGGATTAATATTTAATTTTGTGTGGGTGTGGATGGATGGGTAGATGGGTGGGTGGAAGGAAAGAAGGAGAGATGAACGGAGGGATAGATGGACAGAAGGATAGATAGAAGGATAGATGGACGGAGGGATAGATAGGAGGGATGGACGGATGAAAGGAGAGATAAATGAAAGGATAAGTTGATGGCTGGATGAAAGGATGGATGGAGGGCTTGATTGGGTGGAAGTAGGCCAGTCCTCTATCCAGGAAGTGGAGGTGAATAATTTATTAAACCACCAGCGGAGGTGAAGCGATAGGCTAACTGCTTCTGCCATTCTTCCCGTCAACTAACCTCCCCTCCCCCCCATCCCCCCCCCCAATCCTCCATCTCTTTTTCCTTTTTTTCCTCCTCTTCTCCTAACACACGTGCCCCCCCCCCCCCCTTCATCTCCAGAACTACTTGCTGGGGCGGAAGGAGACGTCCGAGATGGCGGACAGAAACAAAGAGGCTCTGTTGGAGGTGAGCTTAGAACCGCCCCGAAGCATTATCTGAGTCTTTCGACATCTTCGATGTTTTTCATTTTTTTTTTTTCGATCGTGTGATCGATAATTAACACGGGGGGGCCCCATCTGTCTCTCTCTGTCTTTTTAGGAATGTTTCTGCGGCAGCTCGGTTTCGGTGCCGGAGATCGAGGGCGTGCTGTGGCTCAAGGAAGACGGAAAGAAGTCGTGGAAGAAGCGCTACTTCCTCCTCCGGGCTTCCGGTATCTACTACGTCCCCAAAGGCAAAGCCAAGGTCGGTTAGGCCACACTGATAATTACACTATACACACATGCTGTAGCATGCGCTTATAGCTTACGCGAAGCTAAACTCGGGACGAGAAAGAAAACTGTTTTGGCGTCCGATGTGAGAGCCACATTGCCCCCAACCCGTTGTGTGGTATTTCCTGTTTAAAGATCTGTTAATGCCAAAAGCCAGAGAACCAACACGTCTTTGTTTTTGTTATTCAAACGTCGTCGTTCCCCACTGGAGAACGTTTCACGGGGGCTGGTGCGCTCTCTTCTGGCGGCGGCGCCGCTCTACACACACACATTTGCTTGCAGGATATTTTGTCCTATGCCACCTGCCTAATGTTACTAGCCTAGCGTTAGCGTCCTCTCGTCACCTACTTGGAGATAACTGAGAAGTTAGAGAGCACTACCTACCTTGTTAGAAACTAATTAAAATAGGAGTCAACGACAACAAACGACTACAACAGTCCCCACACTTGGCCACCATGATCCTGTACGTCAACTCTCTCTCTCTCTCTCTCAACCTTCCCTCCACTCTGCTCTCTGCTGCCCCCCGCAGGCATCCAGAGACCTGGTCTGCTTCCTCCAGCTGGACCACGTCAACGTCTACTATGGGCAAGACTACCGCAGCAAGTACAAGGCCCCCACTGACTACTGCCTGGCTCTCAAGGTGCGGTCTGGGCAAAGTTACGGGTCAACCTCGGCGCTCCTCGGGTGGGAAGGGTCGAACCGGGGTCCTAACCTGCTAACTGGGGTCCTAACCTGCTAACCGGGGTCCTAACCTGCTAACTGGGGTCCTAACCTGCTAACTGGGGTCCTAACCTGCGCCCCCGCTTGTCGTTTGCTAATTATTGTTGCAATTTTGCGATGACCTCACAAAGTCATTTCATTTTTCCAATAGACTTGGATTGCGTCGTGTGTTAGGGAAGTAGGCAGTAAATGTATTCAAGTGTAATGATGGGTCTATAAAGACTCTAGACTGTTACACAATTTACATAATTAGATTTATTTGGTAACACTTTACCTGGATAGTCCACAGTTGAGTATCAGTTGAGTGTCAGTTGACACTCACTTGACATGTCAACATTGTGTAAGTTGACACAAGGTCATCTAGAACATATTCACATTTATTCAATTTAGTGTTATCTGACTTTTGTTATATTATAATCACCAACATGTCAAGTGAATAGCAACTATCTATAACGTCTTCAGACATGTTTCAGTTGAATATCATGTTACATGATTCAGTATCACATGATTATTACCAACATAAAACCTCACATTCAACAGCATGTCATGTGACAGTTAACAGTGCTTATAATCAGTTGCATATCAAAAAACTATCATTTGGACTATCCAAGTAAAGTTGAGTCATTCTCGGTAATAGTTTCACCAAATGTCTATTGGTCACGTACAGATAAGCGAAGGGAATGTAATTGAGTCTACTGCACATACATCAGTCTACATTTTCAAACAAAAACAAAGTCCATGATGTTACGAATTCTTTAATTTGTCAAACGAAAGTCCATGTTTGTCAAACAAAGAGTCCAAGAGGCGGGAGACGAGAGAAACTTGGTGACCCCTCTCCCCTCTCCCAATTACCTTTGTGTCCCTATATGAACTCATCCTCTGGGTTACCAACCCCAATAACGTCTATAAATATAACGTTTTACAATAGTGAGTTAACTATTATTAATAATGAATGTATAATTATGAATGTGTTATACATTAACAATAACTTATTTATACTTCTTCATTACAGCTGTTGTTGAATACAGCTGTGTTTAACTGTTATTAACTATTATTAATTCTTGGGTTTTCTGTATTATTTCATAATAAATAGAGCTTTTCACCCTAGTTACACTTATACACAATATGTGCATAATGTATAAAGTTGTATTGTATCATTTTGGGGGAAAAAGTAGAAGTCATAAAGTAGCTCAAATAAAAGTCCACCGCAAATGTATTGGAGTAAAAGTACCTTTTTCTATGTAGTGAAGTAAAAGTGAAAGAAATATAAAAACTGATCAATAGACATTTATTAAAATCTCAACTACTACTGGGAACGTTTCACTTTACTTGGATAGTCCAAAGTATAGTTTGTTGATACCAACGGATGGACTGTAGACACTGTCAACATGCCCTCAGAATGTCTGCAGATGGATCAATAGACGTTTAGTGAACGCACTACTGCTCATCAAGTCACACTTGGATAGTCTAAATTATATTTTGTTGATATGCAGCATACAGACTGGAGACAGGCACTGTTACCTGTATGACATGCTGTTGGGTGTCAGGTTATATGTTGGTGATAATCATGTGATACTTATTTGAAGACTTTAGGACACACTGTAGACATTCATTTGAAATACTGTAGATTTTCCATTGATATGCTTGATAAGTCAACGTCAGGTGAAATTACTGAAAATGTGTAGAAATGAAGATGATGGCACTTAACAAATCTCACCAGACACAAAGTTGAATATGTGGATATGTTCTTGATAACCTTATTAAGTGTCAACTTACACAATGTTACACAATGTCAAGTGAGTGTCAACTGGCACTAAACTGATACTCTGGACTATGCGGGTAAAGTGTAACCGATTTTAATTTTACATTTTTTTTGAAGCTGACTTCTCGTGAGGTGTCCATCCATCCATAAACATGATACCAGCTAATGTGTTTGCATCCTACTAAGTATTTGGAATCCAGTCCATCGGTAACCTGAATATGGGCTGTTTTCATCGAAATGCATACAGGATATGAATGAATCAAGCTAGCTTCCACTTTTCTATGCAACATCCTTGCTCATGTAGCTTCACCACGAGCTACATTAGCAGCTACATTAGCAGCCACGTGGAGCGTAGCGCTTCCCTGTAGTATCGGAGATTGGGACAGTGGGTTACAATCTCTGGTTACAGTGGAAATGAAATCTGAACTGGCGCTTTTCCCTCTACCTCCACAGCACCCTCAGATCCAGAAGAAGTCCCAGTATATCAAGTACTTGTGCTGCGATGACGTCAGGACTCTGCACCAATGGGTGAACGGCATTCGTATCGCCAAGGTAACGACTTGAAAAACACACTTTTGCTGTTCAACTTGGGTGTAAAACACAAATCCAAATGTATTTGTATTTGTAAAAGAAAATAATTTTAAATATTGTACTGTTTCTGGAATGCAACATTTTGATTTATTTTGTGTGTGTGTGTGTGTGTGTGTGTGTGTGTGTGTGTGTGTGTGTGTGTGTGTGCGTGTGCGTGCGCGTGCGCGTCTTCTAGTACGGCAAGCAACTCTACGTGAACTACCAGGAAGCCATGAAGCGGACGGAGGCGGCGTACGATTGGTCCTCACTGTCCACATCCTCCATGCGGTCCGGATCCAGCTCTGTCAGCATACCTGGTCAGTTGACCTTCAAACCCATGAACCTTTACGACTACATACCCTCAGAACACCGGCTCCAAAATGGCGGTTAATAACTGAAAAGTCTCCAGCAATTCAGTAACATTATTTACATTAAGTTCTTTGTTTAAAAAAAAATACATTTGGGGACGATTTGTACGAAAACGAGGAGTGAGGTTATGCAATTGGTTGATCACTTGGCGAATATCCCAAGTGCAACAGGGCTACGGCGGGCTAGTGATCAATAAAGGGGAAACATTTCGAAATCTATAAACGTCTAATTCCAAATGATCGGCCGCATAGATTTACGCATTTGTCTAATTTGAAACTCTTTTGCTTATGCATGTCATCGACTTTAAGGTCAAGGGCTGTGATTTGTGCCTTTATTGATTCTCAGCGTGTCACAGCCTTCTCCTGATTAGCTAGCCGCTACTTAATCATCATCCAATCGTATATAACCGCTCGCATGCGGTGACTTGCTGGCGTAGTTGGATTCATCCCATAGTGCTGAGAAAGGCCATTGGACTGATTTTACTTTCAGGACCAAACGGAAGCAAAGACAAACACAACAATAACCGATAGCCTAGCGTTAAGCTAACTATCGCTAACTACCTAGTGCTACCGCTCTCATTCTACTAGCCGAGAGTTAAGTGTCTAAGTCTCAGACGAGCTTTTGAACATTGGATAGACAAAACTTTTCTTCCTCCTCCTGCACTCCTCTTATTCGCTCCTTCTCTTCTTTCCCTCCCCTCCTCCTCCTCCTCCATCGCACACCTGTGTGCTTTGATCGCTTGTTGTAACGCCTCCTTCCTCTGTCCGCGTGCGTCTTCCAGCAGAGTCTCAGTCCAACCACTCGGGCCAATCAGACAGCGGCGTGGACACAGGCTCCTCCCACGGGCGCTCCCAGAGTGTGGTCAGCTCCATCTTCTCCGAGGCCTGGAAGAGGGGCACTCAGATGGAGGAGAGCACCAAGGTACGACGCCCCTCTTCCGTTATCTTCCGTTATTATTTTTGTTTCTCTTATGTTTTTCGATCAGAATTCTTTGGATTATCTTGGTTAAAATGATTTTGAATTTTAATTAATTTTTTGAAAAGAGAGAGCGTTTTCGAAACCCAAACAAAAAACAGAGCATTAGAAAATAAACACGTTTCTTCTTCTTCTTCTTCTTCTTCTTCTTCTTCTTCTTCTTCTTCTTCTTCTTCTTCTTCTTCTTCTTCTTCCTCTTCTTCTTCCTCTTCTTCTGTTGTATTCTTCACTGTCTGTAAACCTACACCAACGTTGTGTATCCTACACGACGCCTGCGATGCGCTCTGTGAATCACGGTACCGATGCGTATCGAGTTTCGTCAACACAACCATAAACCATTGTTTTGGGCAAAAAAAAAAAAAAAGTGAGAATAGAGTTGTCGTGGTTACGGACAGTGCAAACCTGCCCGTATTAAGGTCGACATGGTATTTAGAGACGAATCAGGACTCCAAAAGGTCGAGGAGCTGTCTAGACTAGTTAACGTAACGTCTTACTACTCCCCAAAGCATCGAGAACCTAACAGCTCCCCATGTTTCTCTTACTCTGCAGGGACAGATCCTGTACTAACTAAGTACTAACTAACCCTCCGCAACCTGAAGGAGCAAATGAGCCCCGAGTACTATCTCACCCTGCATGACCTCGACTTACAACACTCACTAGCTCCACACACACACACACACACACACACACACACACCTACACAACCCTATACTAAGCAATACAGCATCTTGCAAGGAGGCTGTATATCTTGTATATGTGTTGATTTGCCGTGTGTGTCTTACTACTGACTACTATTAATACAGCTTTTGGAAAATGTTAGTAATGACGACAATTGACATTGCGTAGTCCAATGTGAGTCTTCAAAAGTAATCTGTACATCAATTGTGTACAGATTAGTGTGAAATCTTTTGATATATATATATATAAATACATTTGTGAACATTACAATACTGACCTGAATAATGATGAGTGTTAAAATAGGCCGAATTTAGGACAATTTCACATCCTCAAATTCTTATAATTGTATTCATTAGAATCCACCTTTGGGAAGGGTACTCCCAGTTGTGCCACTCCACAATGTGAACATGACATCACTTCCAGTCCTCGCGGTCCCGGTCTACGGGGAAACTGAACTGTATGGTTCTGGCCCCAGGGGGCCTCCTGCCAGTCCAGGGCTAACACTACCCATGGCAGCTCATTGTCACCTGGCGGGCACACCGTGCGCATAACTACACCCTCCCCGGTGCTGGCGCAGAGCGCAACAACACCCGGGAATTAAAATAAGGGAGGCGGAGGCGGAGGAGGAGGAGGAGAGAAGTCAGGTAGAGAGAGAGAGACAGACAGACAGACAGACAGGCATCAAAAGCAAAAATAAGAGATCTCTTCTGGAGAGAGAATGGTCTATGCTTTCCCATTACTGGGTAGAGTCGTTGTTATCGCTCCGATCCCTGTTGCGTCACCTCCCCGATGTCACGCTTGTCAGCAGCTAGTCTGCCATGCGAGTGCCGAGACAGAGCTGTTCATGGCTAATGGGAAATCTCTTATCGAACGCATTAGGGGATTATTTGTCTAAACCTTCGCTTTAAGACCATGCAAAAGACACAGTGGTGTCAACGTCCAAAGAACATAGCTATAATGGACCATTGCTAAAAATATATATATTATATTCATATTTTCGTCCTTATGATATCATCTTTAGTCAAACTATATTTTGAGAGACTAATAGCAACAACAGTATTGGAGACATGGATGCTAAAGGGCTAGCATGTTAGCACCGTATTGCCTCTGAGGTCCCTGGGGGGGGGTCTTAGGACGTCGCCGCCGCATGATCCTAACAGGCCAGGAGGTTCCACAAGGAGGCTAGCAGGTGAACTGCGTTAAGGTCACCGCGGCTAGCTATACTGCTAGCACCGCCTCTGGGGAAACTCCACATTACACACAGAATGCATGCTGACAGCGGACAGCCCAGAGAGCCACACCGCACGCCTTCATCAATAATGATCACGGTCATATTTCCAGAGCCCCGCATATGTTCTGTGGGCCGGGGCGCAGGGCACCCTCGGCGCATCCCCACAGCATAGACACAGCGGTGCCTGGGGAGGGATGACACATAGAAACAAGACCCTGGATACCATTGACTCTCTCATTCCCAATTGACTTGGGGAAAAATTAGGATTGAATCGATGCAATGCATGCGTTGACATGGAAACCCATTGGGTAATTGCAGGAGGAAGCAGCCATGGTGATGTCCTGCCAGTCGGTGGCTGTCCATCTGTCCACGCAGGCTTGAGTTCCAGTCCCATTCCTGTTCATGTTTAGTTTCATCACATTTACCTGTTTTACTTAAGGAAATATGCCAGATTACATAAGCGGGATTCACCATGAATGCCATTTCACACCGTCTTTCATTTTCATTTTCCAACTAGATGAAGCGAAACGACAGGGTCACAGTGAAACACGATTCCCTTGTGTCCGATTTACAGATTAAATCTGACCTCGGTAAGGTGCCCACGAACTGTAAAAGATCGGCCCACTTTGCCAGGAAAAGAGCGTATCACTTTGGCGGCGTCTTTAATATTCATCAGACAGATGTAGACCTCTGACACCAGCAGCAGACTAGCGCCACGGCTGCTGCTCCGATGGCACCAGACATGATTTAGAAAGACCTTCGCCGGTGTAATTATCATGCTATATATAGCCAGCAGAGCAGGGACGAAGCAAGACAAAGTGTACGATTAAGACACTGTTTAAAGAGAGTTTAACTTTGGGAAGTAGCATTCAGCAGATATTTCTAACTGCCGTCTAAATAATACACCGGAAACAAATCACTATATGGGATCGGCGTACTATACTATTTGTTTTAACAGCATTTGTAACCTCCCGATGTCGCTCCGTATACCGGCATATCATTTGAGATGAAACAGTATACAAACCACATGGCCTCCCTTGTACCTTGTTACCCCAGCTACCCGCTCTCTAGAAACACAGCATCTGATTGGCTGTCAGGGCAGACAGGAGATAAGGGGGGCGATTAGGGGGAGAACAGAGGGGGGGTGTTTGCCGGTTCAGGGAGATTCCTCAACATGCTGGCTGGGATAAGATTCTTTATATGAACCCCCCGGCAATATTCATATATTACATCATTCACATTTTCTGAGGAATCATTTTTTCTCACGACACACACACATAGGTTCACACTCAGTCATACACATATATATATATATATATAGAGAGAGAGAGAGCGAGAGAGAGAGAGAGAGAGAGAGAGAGAGAGAGAGAGAGAGAGAGAGAGAGAGAGAGAGA
>JAOPJI010000107.1:13995050-14005718 GCA_027122695.1 Merluccius productus | reverse complement strand
CCCCCACCCCCACCATCGCCCCCCCCCCCCCCCCCCCCCCCCCCCGCCCCGCAAAGCCAAGCCTCGCCCCTCGCCGCCCGACGCGTGTGGTCCGTGTTTTTTTTGCATTGACATTATTTTCCCCGTCAAATTTGTTTTCTTCGTGTTTGGTCCCTCCCTCTCTCCGCCCGCCGACTCTCCCTTTTTTCTGCAACGCCTCCCGAGAGGCTCTGCCCCCCCCCAGCCCCCCACACCACCACCCACCTCCACCAAACCAACTCCCTCCTCCAGCTTCCCGAAACGCCAGCGGCAACCCGCCCCGCGTCACCGCCGGTCACCGCGAAAACCATGGCGCTCAACATCGCCTCCATACGTGACACAAAATGGCTGACCCTCGAGGTGTGCCGGCAGTTCCAGAGGGGGACGTGTTCGCGCAGCGACGAGGAGTGCAAGTTCGCCCACCCGCCCAAGAGCTGCCAGGTGGAGAACGGCAGGGTGATCGCCTGCTTTGACTCCCTCAAGGTAAGGACGACGGGAATGATGTGTGCGAATCACTTTGACCCCCCTAACTACTTAACATAAATAGGAAAAAAAAGTCACTCACGTTACGGCGACGTTTAGTCGTTTGTGTGTGTGTTGTTTAATTGTCCGATTAGATACGCTAAGATGCCCATTGATCATCGATCGCTGTTTTAAGACTTTTTTTCTTCTGCAACTGTTGTGGGACGGCAAACCCGCTGCCGCCCCCAGATGACATCATGCATATTGGCAGTATCAGAATAGCATGTGGGGTTGCAGCCTTGCGTTTTTCGCTAATGGGTGTAGGTTATCAGCTCAAATTAGCATGTGTGTGTGTGTGTGTGTGTGTGTGTGTGTGTGTGTGTGGGTGTGGGTGTGGGTGTGTATGTATGGATGTGTACGGCTTGTTGGGTCACTGGAACTGCCTGACCTTTGAGGCAAAAGGTCGCAGTGGTGTGCTGTCATGTTTCGGTGTCACCGTGTGTGTGTGTGTGTGTGTGTGTGTGTGTGTGTGTCTGCATGTGTCTGTCTATATGTGTGATTGATGGAATGTGTACGCACATGTATGTATGTGTGTGCATGTATATGTCTGTATTATGTATGCCTCTATGTGTGTCAATCTGTGTGTGTCAGTCGGTGTATGTGTTCTGTGTATGTGTGCGTGTGCGTGCGTGTGTACATGTGTGTGTATGTGACCCTGCGGACATACAGCTAGCGTGGTCCTCTAGTGTTACCATGCCACGTCTGTCATCTATACCGGTGGGCCACCATCTGATAGCCCCCCCAAGTCCTGCCACACAATCTATTCCTGGTCCCCCCCCCCCAACCCATCAGCTGTCTCGCAGAAATCAACAAACAGCCACCTAAACAGCCACGCAGGCAGCGTGTGTAAGATGGATATTTTCACCTAGGCCTACATAGGCCGGCCGTAGCTGGCTGTTCGCCGTAGCTGGCTGTTCGCCGTAGCTGGCTGTTCGCCGTAGCTGGCGGGTCACCGTAGCTGGCGGGTCGCCGTAGCTGGCTGTTCGCCGTAGCTGGCTGTCCGCCGTAGCTGGCTGTTCGCCGTAGCTGGCGGGTCGCCGTAGCTGGTTGTTCGCCGTAGCTGGCTGTTCGTCGTAGCTGGCTATCCGCCGTAGCTGGCTGTTCGCCGTAGCTGGCTGTTCACCATAGCTGGCTGTTCGCCGTAGCTGACTGTTCGTAGCTGCGTAGTCTGTCGCATCTGTAGCCGCATTTTAGTTTAGAGATGCCTGTGTGGTCTGTGTGACTTGATTTGAACACATCGTTAGCCGTGGTAATCAGACAGAGGTCTGTACACCTGTGGTATACTTTTCATGCATGTATGTATTTATTTATTATATTAATTTACAGACATATTGTGAACATTTTGCCATATTTCCCTTGAAAACTGAAAACGTTTCCATTACCGCCATTGTATCCGAAATGATTGTTAGGCTAGGCTGCCTGCTTTTAACACGCTGGGTTGAATCTTTTAAAAAAAGGAGCCCTGTGAGACTCGTGTCTTTTTCGAAGTCCATCCAATTATAACAAGGTCATCCTGCACAATCCTCCGCGCGCAGCCAGCGAAACAAAACGCAAAAAAAATGTATGAGCCTCCTTAAAAAAATATATAAATAAAGACAAAGCACATAGATGACAGTGATAAATAGCCACAAGAAAGTGGGGCAGCGCACTGCAACCGTGAAGACTTGTTGTTTTTTTTGTTGTTCAAAGTAACGAAGATGAAGCAGAAGTGAAAGTGCAGTGCATCGAGAGTGTCAAGTGGAATTTAAATCGCAAAACAAATAGCTCAATATATAACCTTCAGATCAAACATCAGACAAGAAAGGCATAGGTCATTCCCACTGCGTTACACATGTTGACCTCACTGTTTTCTGGCAAAAGCTATGATAAGCTTTGGCTACATTGGATCTCATATACAGAATTGAGATAGCTATAATAACAGTCCTAAAATTTGAATTTGACGTTTTTCAAATTTATAAACTTGGATTGTAGAATATAATTGGAGACCAACAGTAGAAATGAACCAAACTGTAAAAAACAAGTTTGACTGTAATTGAAGCCAAATCTTCCCGTTGGGCTTTTTATTATGGGTCGATATTAAACTTCTAGGCAACAAGGCTACATGACCAGTTCCCCCCATGCTATAATTAAATTCCAACTGGCGAATTACGAATGACAACGTGACATGCCAACTCTGTTGGATTGTACTCCACTATGTTGACCTTTGCTATCGTTATATTAACAGCCGTTAAAAGGATATTTTGATCCTCCATGTTCTAATTACCGTCGTGCAGAGATCCAACTGCTCTTCCATGATCCAGACGCTAGCGAAACCTGCACACTCTGTGTTTGCTAGCACAAACACAAGCCATTTTTTCCCCCCATTTAATATAAAAAATCCCAATCATAGATCAAAATCGATTGACATTATGGTTACAGCTCACAGTTAATTGAAAATGGCGTCAAATACAAAAAGATAGTCCAAGCGAAGGTATCTCTTTATTAAGACCTAGAGTCATAAAGCTAGCTAAAGCCCACTTTATTACATGTATCGGTCAAGCAGCAGCCAATTCTTTGTCCTCCGCGGCAGCTGAGTATAAACCCTATTTGTTCTGAAGTCCCCCCCGCTCCCCTCTCCCATGTTATTGCATGTAACCGCTGGCCCTTGGTCAATACTGCCGGCACACGGTGCAGAAAAGCTAACAGTATTTACAGTGCGCTCAGCTGTTTTAGCGCGGCGGCGGCTGCGTAGCGGCTCGATGCGCAGTAAGCCTCCGCTGAGTTATTGCCCCCGCGGCCGACCATTGAGTGACGGGCCGGACCGGCTGCCAGCCTTTGTCACACCCTGTGACGGCTTAATGAGTGAACAGCTGACTCCAATTGGGGTTGATTTGTTATTGTGAGACGCGGAAAAGGAAAAGGCCTGACAACCCAATCTCCTTTTTCCCATCACGCGATTCCCCTGTTTGTCAAAGAGGACCCAAAAACGGGATCGGCCGTCCTTGAAAATCCGACAAGGTCCCTGTTCTCCCATCTGCCTGTAAAACCTTACCTTGAACCCTACCTCCCTTGAACCCAACCTCCCTTGAACCCCTACCTACCTTGAACAAGAGGCCCAACCCCATACCTGCTCCTTGACAACTTAAAAAAGCATCTCCCAAATGACTTAAAATTCAGTCCAAAATAAAACCACACCAAATGCGGTCTGCATTTTTGGGCCGGCACAGTGGCACAGTGGCACTACCACTGCCGCCTCACAGCAAGAAAGTCCTGGGTTCAAACCCCCTGGGGGGGGGGGGGAGTTGCTCTCTGTGTTGAGTTTTTGATGTTCCCCCCTCGTGTTCACGTGGGTTTGGTTCCCGGGCGCTACCCTCGTGGCAGGCAGCTCACCGCTCCTGGCTGGCGTAGGACGGGTTAAGAGAATGAGTATCCCCACGGGGATCAATAAAGTATATCATTATCATCATTCATGGGTGTGTACACAGGTACAGCGGAGAGTTGGGTTGCTTCCCAACGCCGCAGTCTGTTTGATGCTGGAGATCTGGGGGAGAGAGACTGGCGCTGTGCCCCCTCCAGTCTCTCAGAGTCAACATCAAACCCCAGGGGCTGATGAAAGACTGAATAAATACCTATCCTCTCTCTCTCTCTCTCTCCCCTCTGTCTCATGCGATTATTCCAGGCGGTGGAATATATATACAGTATGTTTCGCCATCCCTTCCCCTGTCTTACTGTTGGCGATCTGCAAAAAAAAGCGCTCTGCAGCGATCTTCCCGCCTGTTCCCTGAACTCATTGCTGTGTTGCCCCTCTGGGTAGAACCGTCAACCACATACCTGAGCGATTAAAAAAGAGGAGGCTAGTCGAGACTCATATCCCTTCGCTTTCTATCGTCTCTGTCTCTCTCTCTCTCTCTCTCTCTCTCTATCTCCCAATCTCTTTCTACAATCTCTCTCTCTCTCTCTCTCTCTCTCACCCTCTTTCTACCCCATCTCGCTCTCTCTCTCACCCTCTTTCTACCCCATCTCTCTATCTCTCTCTCTCTCTTTCACCCTCTTTCTACCCCATCTCTCTCACCCTCTACCCCATCTCTCTCTCTCTCTCTCTCTCTCTCTCTCCCCCAATCTCTTTCCAGTCTCTCTTTCTCTCTCTTTTTCTACCATGCTCAATCGCTCACTTTTTTTACCTCTCTCGCTCTCCTACTCTCTTTACACCCCTTTCTACCTCTCTCTCGCCCATTATCTCTCTCATTCTCTCTCCCACTGTCTTTCTACCTCACTCTCCCACCCTCTCTCTCTCTCTCTCTCTCCCACTGTTTTTTTTACCTCTCTCTCCCACTCTCTTTCTACCTCGCTCTCCCACACTCTCTCTCTCTCTCTCTCTCTCTCTCTCTCTCTCTCTCTCTCACTCTCTCCCACGCTCTGTCCCCACTCTCTTTCTACCCCCTCCCTCTCTCTCACTCTCTTTCTACCTCTCCCTCCCTCGCTCTCCCACTGTCTTTCTACCTCTCTCTCCCTCTGCAGCAAGGCTATAATTAACGCTCCCTCTCTAAATCTGGCTCCGGCGCTCCTCGGCCCGCGGTGTAAGGGGCTGGTTAGTGGAGCAGGTCAGCATCGCAGGTCCGTGCCGCTGCTCCCCATGCTGTGTTAGACCCACCGACATACAGAGATACTCTGCTTCACTTAGCATGGCTTACCGCTGCACTCGTTAGACAATGTGCGACGACGGCACTAACACACACAGCTGCCCGGATGTGTGGTTAGATATTAGACTTGTTCTCACTTTCGTCTTTAAAAAAAAAATCGTATTATTTATTTGTATTATTTTTTTATATGTTTGTTTTTGTTAAGCACTCTGAACTACATTTGATGTATGAATTGTGCTATAATTATTATTATTATATGGTAAACTATACAACATTTCTGGTCTCAAATGGCTTTATTAGCATGGGAAAGCTAGATTTACTTTACCAAAGCAAGAAAATAGTGAAATTGTAAAACGCTTTTCTTCAACAGCGAAAAAATACAATACAAAACGATCTGAAAAAGTATATTCAGCGAAAAAGTACTCGATTAAGGATGAATAAGATCAGAGAGTGCGTTAGATAAATGACACGCTTTTGCCCCATCACCCGTGGAAAATGGTTGCTCTTGTAATGGTCAGTCTTTGACATGGGTAATAATCTGGTAAGGTGATGAAAGGGGATAATTTAGGGTTTTCCTACTCTGGGAATAGCGTTGCGTTGTGCTGTGTAGCACTGTGATAGTAATAATAAATGAGTTGTGGACTGAGATGGTTTCACATCAGAGCTAGCAGCTACGAGCCTGTAATTAACTGCCTTTTTGCAGCAACTCAACCTACAACTTAGTCTTACAATTTTCCCCAGTGTTCCCCACTGTTGCTATTTATAAGTGCTGCTCGTTAATCTTGTTTTTATCATCATGTTTTTTACTGGTTTTAAATTCATCTAATCTACAATTAGAGTAGATGCTGGCTGGAGTGCTACTCCTCGTAATGTTGTAATTAGCCTTAAATGTTGTTGCTGAGTCTTAAATGAAGTCAACTGTTCCAATTTCCTTATAAGAGCTTTTCTACCTGAGGGAAATAAACAATTCATCTATCTTAATCTATTCCCGGTTTCTTCTCGCTCCTTATGGTTTCTCATGTGTATCTGCTGCGCGGTGAATTGTTAATGCTCAACACGGAAATGCTTGATCAATATCCGCGTTTGTGCCCCAAAAAACGTTAACGTGATACTTGATAGTGTAGATTCCGGCAGTATCATCTAGCGCCGTAATGATCCCGGCCTGCTTCTGTATGCACTGTGCACTCTCCTCCCCACTTAAAATCCTCCTTTAAGTGAAAACACAGTTGTCTCAGTCTATAAACCCCCCCCCTCCCCAGAGAGGGTAGTCACCAGACCAGGGGGGCCGGGGGGGTGGGGGGGTAAGGTCATGTGCTATGGGTGATGGGAGCCCTACCTAGGAGTGGCTGCTGGATCAGATAAACAACCTCCTGTTGAAAGGAAGTGACCCCCAGAGGAAACGACCACCGAACGACTGAGCACTGCCTGAAACGCTTTGACTAGTCTTTTTCGGGGGGGGCGCTCGGCGATGAGAAATCGCTCCTTTCGCGAAAACGTTTGGCGGTCGTCTACTTGTCCTGCCTCTTGTCATAAGGCGCGCTGCTTTCAAATGATGTCAGCCTTTTCTGGAGCATTGATGGGTTTCATGGGAAATCGTTTTTTCTTTTTGCCCCGGAGGTCTTTCCCCGGTGGGCTTCACCATTGAAGTGTCCTGCTTTTGCCAGCCCTGGTAATAGGATGAGCCACTTCATGTTCTACTTGAAAGCCGGATTGTTATTCTGATTGAACGTAGCGTTTCTGGTTGAACGTAGCGTTGCATTTCAGTGAGACGCAGCATTCAAATGGCACAGAAATGAAGGATGTCGCTCCAAACTGAAGTTGTTGGGGTTTTCACAATCCTCTAACCTTACTTCCATGAGCGTTATGTAATGGATGTGGAAATGGTGTGATCCGGGGGCGATGCATATCTGTTGTGTTGTTGTTTGCGCTCAATATAATCAAGACAAAAAAATCGACATTAATGTAGCTATGCTTGCGGCCGTGCTTTCGCCAGGGGCCCAGAGTTCAAACACCAATGACAGAATTCCACAATCAGTTCCCCCACCGTTTCGAACCAAGATGGCCGCTAGCGCTTAGAACCAAGATGGCCGCAAGGTGAATAAGCAGTAACGGCGAGAGGTATGTGTGTGTGTGTGTGTGTGTGTGTGTGTGTGACTCGTCGCAGGCAACCGAGGACAATGTTTCACGGAAACAAATGAGATCAGCGCAGTCATGTGACGATGCCACACCGCCGACAGCGGCCCTTTTGTTGTCGTTTATTAGTCCTCCTCTTCAGCCTCCTCTTCTTCCTCACCTTCTTCCCCCTCTCACCAAAGCCGTTGATCATCCCTACCTGCGGTGTGATGGGAGCCTGTCTGAATGAACAAGGTTGCAGTCAAGTTAGGATTCCCTGTCTGCTTGCCTGATTCGACACGCGTGAACGTGATTTATTTTCCACAACCTTGATGTAATCATACACACGCTTGATGCACACACACAGATATATGGACATTAACGATGGAAGGGTCTCTCCTCTTTCTTGTTGCAGAGGTTGGTAGTCTACTGCAGGGACTTTACACAGAGTAAAGGATGGTTGAATCATCAGAGCAAGACTTTGATCTCGAATGAGAATAATGCTAGTTGAAACTGCATGCCGTTTTTAAAATCCTTTTTGCTATGCCTTTAACCCAAGGTAACCTAAGTTGAAGTTATGTCGAGGTGAAAATAGACAGACGAATATGAAAGTTAAAGTTCACAAAAAGGTCGCTGTGAATAAGCAAACGGCGGCTGTGTTCTTGTTTGACCCAAGGGTTAGCGAGGGAAGGTGAACGGCCCTCTCGCCTGGTGTACAGATAGAGGTGCGGCCGCACAGGGGAGCCTCACAGCTTCAACCACCGATATCTGTGTGTTGTTGCTTTTCTGGTCGACATAACAGTCAGTCAGTCAGTCAGGCTCCCATGCTTCTGGTCCACACCTGGCTGAGAACTGACCAGGTGAGTCCCACGGATGGCTGCGCCTTCTCAGGGGGGGGGGGGGAGCTGCCAGGTCCGTATCCTGTTTCACTCGGCCCAGCTCGTCGGCACTTGTCCAACAGAAAAAGCGGGGTGGGCAAACAACAGCAAGGTACTTTTCTGTGTTTTCTGTCATCTCACTCACAGATACAGGTGCAATCCCCCCCCCCCCCGCCCAACCAACCCCCATTCCCTCCTTCTTTCCCTCCCTCGCTCCTTTCTCCCTCAAGGGGCTAAGGTGCCCTGGTTTTTAGCCCGCTTAGAAAGAACATCTTAATCCGGATTTCGTGTTTTCCCTGTTGAGAGTATAAGGGTCTGTTGAGTGTGTCTTTGGGTGTGGGGGGGGGGGGTCTAATAAGGAAGCGGAGACGGCAGAGGAGGGTAAAAGAGTGCAGGCTTTTATAATGGGAATATGCTCACATGGGGGGAAAAAATACTTTTCCCGGTTAACATTTGGCATTGGCAGTGCCAGGGGTAGGGTGTGGGCAGGGGGTCGGTCCCAGGGAGAGTTGGCCTTATGTCCCTCCCCAAGGAACCAGCGGGCCAGGAGCAGGCCAGCAGCAGGCCAGAAGCAGACCAGCAGCGGGCCAGCAGCAGGCCAGCAGCGGGCCAGCCCAGCCGCGATGCGGTGACACCAGTTTTCCACATCCGGCTCCCGCCACTCATCGCCCTGTCCGCCTTTTTAAAGGTCTCCTCCGGGGAAGCTTTGGTGAACATGAACTTTGTGTTTCCTTGCGCCCCTCCCATCCCCTCCCCTTTGTCGACCCCCTCCATAAGTGGGAGGCCGTCCCTCCCTTTTGTTTTTAAAGAGATGGGCTCGGCCGCATTCCTCCGCCTAAATCCCCCCCCCCCCTCCGACCATGCCACTCCCTGGGCTGAACAAACAGAGGAGGGAGAGGCAGAATGCACATGCAACCACCGTAGCGAGCGTCAGCCACACCCACCCCCGCCCGCTGGTCCCCCATTCCCCTTTGACCCCCCCCCCCCCCCGCTTTGAAATAATACACTGGAAAAATACCAATAGATGAATTGGTGGGTGGATGATTTAGGACCGCTTTCATTGCTTTTATGTATGGTTTTTATTTATGGTTTTTAATGATATAATAACATAATTTATGCCAATTTATGGATGCTTCGATACAGAGTGTCTCAAAATACGTTTATATTCATACCAGGCGTTCAAACTGACAGAGATTCATTCATGAAGGAAACCAGCGACTTCTCCTTAACCTGGACCCCAAGTGTGAGGGCTATGCTGTGGGGTTGGAGCCAGACCGGACCTCAAGACCAGACCTCAAGTCCGGACCTCAAGACCGGACCTCAAGGATCTGCCTTTCAGACCAGCGGCTCCGAGAGTCGGGTCTGGGGACATTATGGCCAAGGGGTTCGCAAAATAATGAATAAAACTACATAGTTTATAAAAAATACAAAAATAAAACCATCGTACCTTTGAGATAATTGAAAAAGTTTGAAAAAGACTTGAGGACCCGTTTTAGATGATGTGTTCATTAACTCTCTTGGCCAGGTCACTCTTGGAAAGGACATTTTGAATCACAATATACATTTTTTTTGTCTCTGGTTAAAAGGAACGCTAGATGAAAGATTCAATAAAAGAATACAACCCGGTATGGTTAGGTTAGGGTTATGGTTATGGTTAAATCTCTCGCGTGTCATCATGTAAATTATTGTGTAATCTTCAGGTCAACACTTCAGCCGAACAACGCTGAGAGTTTGAAAACTCACCAGCCGGTCGTTTCCAGGGCTATGGAGTATAAAGTTATTCTCTTAGTTTAGATAAAACAGGTCAGCTACCATTTTACCTCTCATGCATCTCTAACGTTCAACATTATAAAAGTGAAAGTTGTTTTGCAGTCAATGGTCGTCAATATTTGTACATAATATAATACAATATGGTTAATATTTAATACTGATATTTTGGCTTTGTCAGTTTTGGCTTTAGCTATTTTCTGTGAGGTAAAATAATGTATTCTGTATTTCAATCCGCTAGAACACTAATAAGTTCATAAAATGAATAAATGCATGCAATTATACGACTTTGTAGAAAAGGAAAAAAAAGTATAGTCTATGTGATTGATGTATGTGATATGTATACTTATCTATGTGATATTTGTCTCTCTATAAAATCATAATATTATCCATCATCCAGCTGCGTATTAAAGAAACGGTGAGATAATGCATATTGACAGGTGGAAGAGGTTATACTGTATATTATACTGTATGTTATACTATATGTTATACTATATATTATACTGTACATTATATCCAGGAAGCTAGGGGTGGTTCCCCCCCCCAGGTTTACTTCACATCCTTTCTCTTGAGCAAGACGTATTTCCCGACGCCTTATGTGACACAAACGCTAACAAGCTGTCTCTCCGTCGCTGTGCTACGCACTCAGACGCTACCAGCCCAGCTGCTGCCGGGCAGAGGTGTGTGTGTGTGTGTGTGTGTGTGTGTGTGTGTGTGTGTGTGTGTGTGTGTGTGTGTGTGTGTGTGTGTGT
>JAOPJI010000107.1:13839383-13854672 GCA_027122695.1 Merluccius productus | reverse complement strand
TTTCTACTTCCCCTCGCCCGCCCCTCCTTCCCTCCTCGCCCTCTCTCCCGCCCTCCCTCCTTTTTCCCTCCTCTCTCCCCCCCTCTAGCCCCCGCCCCCCCACCTCCTCCATCTTATTCATGCTCTCTCTACCTCCTCGCATCAAGTGTCTTTCTGTCTGGCCTCTCTCTTCATCAGCGACGCTGCGTTAATAACATCGTCCATCGCCGTGGCGATGAGCGCGCGCGTGTGTGTGTGTGCCCTCTTCCCCACCCACACGCATAGCTGTTAACGACCACTCTGGGAGGCTAGGTGGGTGGAAGCGAGCGCCACCAAGCAAAAGGGTGGGAACGTTTTAATTGGCCGACGTGGCTGTCGACAATGACACATGAACTTTTGATTTGAGCAGACGGCCGCGCGGTAAAGCCCTAATTAGACAAGACGTGTGGAGAGGGAGCGAGCGAGAGAGAGAGAGAGAGAGAGAGCGAGAGGAGGGACATCTGGAACAAAAGATTAGAGGCCCGATAGATCGTGGGTACAACATGTGAGCGCAGGTGAATTTGATGTCGTTATGTTTTCTACATATGTTCTTCATACAGTCGGATGCGGTCGTCAAGGAGACAACCGCATCCGGAAGCGGATCAACGGCGAGGCTCAGAACAATTTTAATTGGCGTTATACATCATGATATACCTTCAATGTATATCGGAGTCAGGGTTTCGGTCTCGGAGACGCCAAACCAGCGCCCCCCCCCCCCTGGAACAATGGGAAGGCTCGGGCGTGTTCGACTCCCGACCGGAAAAAAGGCTCCAGTTTAAACCCCGACATCCACAGTCCACCTCCAGTCTTTCCACCATTTTCTTGAGACTTCACTAAATCTAGCTTTTACATTTCGTCGTGTCTGCCTGGATAAAAGAAGAAGTCTGAACTGAACAGTGTCTAACTCTAAGCTTTAATTATGTGGGGGGGGGGGGGTTTCCAGGCATCCTACAGAGCAAGATGCCCCGCTAACCCCCTACCTGCTCCTTAATGGCGTTGTATCTGAATGCACTGTAAGTCCCTTTTGCACAAAAGCAAATAACCAAATTGTCGATAATGGTGATGGGGGGGAGATCCAGATCCCCCCCCCCATCACCGCCCAGGTGCTCAATTTAATAAACAAGACGAGTCAATGTGAGCTGATCCTGGCTAACGCTAAATAAACACTTTCTTTCTTTCCACGGTGGAGGAGAAGGCCCCACACTGTGCGTAATGGACACACACTGAGCGCGGTGTGTGTCATCAGTGTGTGTGTGTGTGTGTGTGTGTGTGTGTGTTATCAGTGTGTGTGTGTGTATGTGTGTTGTGTGTGTGTTTATGTGTTCTCAGTGTGTGTATATACGTATGTGTTATCAGTGTGTGTGTGTGTGTGTGTGTTATTAGTGTGTGTGTGTGTGTGTGTTATCAGTGTGTGTGTGTGTGTTATCAGTGTGTGTGTATGTGTGTTGTGTGTGTGTTAATGTGTTCTTAGTGTGTGTATGTACGTATGTGTTAACAGTGTGTGTGTGTGTGTGTGTGTTATTAGTGTGTGTGTGTGTGTGTGTGTGTTATCAGTGTGTGTGTATGTGTGTTGTGTGTGTGTTTATGTGTTCTCAGTGTGTGTATGTACGTATGTGTTATCAGTGTGTGTGTGTGTGTGTGTTATCAGTGTGTGTGTGTGTGTGTGTGTGTGTTATCAGTGTGTGTGTATGTGTGTTGTGTGTGTGTTTGTGTTCTCAGTGTGTGTATGTATGTATGTGTCATCAGTGTGTGTGTGTGTGTGTGTGTTATTAGTGTGTGTGTGTGTGTGTGTGTGTTATCAGTGTGTGTGTGTGTGTTATCAGTGTGTGTGTGTGTGTGTGTGTGTGTGTGTGTGTGTTATCAGTGTGTGCGTGTGTGTGTTTGTGTGTGTGTGAGTACTCGACAACGACAATACAGACAATGGCAAACATCTCCCAACTCAGGTGCTAATTTTATCTTGCCGGTATAACCTGCCGCTCTTTCATCCACACACAATGCGAGGCAGCGCAAAAGGTCGTGGAATAAACACACAGAAAACGCAAAGGGAAAAAAAAAAGCAGTTGGCCGTGGCTGCCATTTTATATTTGTGTTTACTTGAAAGAAAGACGGAAAAACCGGTGGGGGTGGGGGGGGGGCGGGAAGAAAAGAAAACAAGAAAAAATACAACAAAAACACAGTAGGCTGGGTTCACATCGACACAGCGCTTACATCGCCGCAAATAGGCCCCTGAGTCACTCCGTTTGCTCCCCCCCCCTCCTCCTCCTTCTCCTCCTCCTCCTCCTCCTCCTCCTCCTCCGCCTCCTCCTCCTTCAGACCTCGACATAAGCCTTCTTTAGTGTCATTGAAATAACTTGTCATGGCAGCCGGCGCCCGCAAGCCGAGCAATGAATTTCCATTATATCAAGGACCAGCCGGGCACCGCTACTGGACTTGAGCACTGTGAGCAATCTCCCTGACCGAGGGTGATGTGTGTGTGTGTGTGTGTGTGTGGTGTGTGTGTGTGTGTGTGTGTGGGGTGTGTGTGTGTGTGTGCAGAGAAGCAGAGTATGGGGTTGGGATTAGAAGGCAAAGGAGTCAAGGGAGCTCTTGTCACTAATACAGGCCTTTAACTGCCTTTCTCTCTGCTGTCCTGCCGCTGTAATACCAGCGCACCGCCAGTAGGGGCACCAGCGCAATGCAAAAAATTACGCAAAGAGATTTTTGAATGAAGAAGAAGAAGAAGAAGAAGAAAGACAAGCTGTTATTTGTGCGTTTCGCAGTCATTTCCTAATTGATGATCACACCGTTTACCAGGCTCAAGGTTTTCGTCTTCGCACTTCACATTCCACACAAGGGAACGGAGCATCGTTTCCAGGTATAAAAGAGACGTCGCGAAATCGCCAACGTGCAAATCAAGGTCGCCGTCGCTACGCGGAGCTATGCAGCGTCATCCGTACAGCCGAAGAGCATCTTTCCAAGATTTTTTTTTTTTCTTTTAAAATGCACTTTTTGTAAAAAAGAAAAAAGAAAAAAAAAAAGAAAAAAGACCAACGCGAAAGTAATTAACATCAGAGTAATTTATGCCACGAGATTGATTTTGTTCCCTTTCGCTCTCTCTAAATTATGCAGCGATCCGAGTTATCTCTCCGACGGCATCTCAGATTGACATGCGGTGTAAACGTCCTTCACAAGCTCTCTGGAAACAGCCAGAAAGCGTAAAGACAGATGGAGAAGGGCAAAGGAAAGGTCCACAAAGAAAGTATTTTGGTAAAACAAAGTACATTTGAAGTGCATACGATAACTATAGGCACTGAAAGTGCCCATAATTATAGTTATAGTTTTTTTGCTAACATTAGGCGACGTAGAGACAGCATGATGTGGAAATTGACTTGTTTTTAATGGAAATGTGTTTTCTGATTCTGAATGTCATTTTTTAGCTCTGAACGCCATTTCCTGACTCATTCTATTTAGAGACATAAATAGTCTTCCACTTTTTAAACAGTGTTGGCTCCAAACAAGGAAACCACAAAAATAACAACTAATAAATACATACATGAACACAGTCATGGAAAATGTAATAATTATACATGAATAACCCTTTTTATGACTAAAACATCAGTGTTAGGTTTAGGATTTAGCATTTAGCATAGCTAGAGTATCCCGTGGCACCTTTTTCCAAACCTGGCAAGGTGCAACGTGAAAGGTAATTCCATCTTCACTAGTTTAGCGCTAATTCTCACTTCTCCAGCACCGCGGCGCTAAGTGAGTGCTAATTAGCCCGGGTGCAGGCATTAATTATGTAGCGCGTCATCTTAATTAGCAATCCCAGATGCGCACCGTGTCGGAACAGCGTTTCGTAAGTACAGTTGGACTAATTGATGTGCGTTTGACAAGATATGCGCGGGGAGGGGAAACCCGCCTAAACCCGAAGAGTGAAGAGAGAATTGTTTTGGGGTTTTTTTTGTTTTTTTTTGCCTCTGAGTCAACAGGAACTTCATTAACCTTATTAACCCTGGCTTGTGTTTCAAGGCCAGCCTGGGGGACGAGCAGCATTGGGATGCGTGGCCGAGTCCCATTGAAACCTTTCACCAATCTACATCCATAAGAGGTTCATTTGCATTTCATCCATATATGCATTAAACATCATAGAGGAGGAGCGCTTCAGCTTTGCCGTACTGGTAGCTTATTTCTACAGTGACATTATTTGACGATTCATTATTGATATGAAATTCTTTGGCTTGGCCTCTTCCAGATGTATTAGATCTAACTTGGCGGTGCAATGTGTAAAATGTTGTGGCATCTAGCGGCGAGGTTGCAGATTACAACCAACTGAATACGACGTAGGAGAAGCAAGGGTGGCCTGTACTGGCCTGTAAGGTGCCAGTAGGTGCTAGGGGTGCAACAAACACCAGAAAACTGTAATTGAATACACGGTCCAAATCTCAACGAGTATTCGTATACCTTTTGTCTGCGATAGTTTCCAACAATGCACACATATCCATAGTCACCTGTATTTTATACAGTCTATGTGCATTACATTCGCACCAAAAGCTCTCATTACATTTTGTAACGTGAGACGTCTCGGTTTAATTACGCAATCACTCACAGCTGTGATCGTGTCTTTAGTTCCCCGCGTCAGACCGCTGTGATTCGGAAGCGTGGATATCTGTTGAATATCCAATATCTTTCTAACTTAAAAAAAAAATAAAAACACTTTCAAACGCCATAAATTGCTATAGAGATGTGTGATTATTTTAATACACCACCACAGCAGCGCTATGCTGCTATAAATGTCACATTCAGTTTTGATGGTGGGACGTTTCTGGCGGGCGGACATTATTGTAAAACTTGTCGGGTATGTGGGGTAACTCCACCCCCCCCCACCTCCCCCGGGCCAGCTACTAAACGTTGGAGAACGAACCTATTTTAGTCTCAAACAAACAATATGCAACGGCAAATGCATTATTTCTCTATACACTAATTAAAACATACTTACTTACACGTATACAATATTCCTTTTCTGCCAAGTCTGTTCTGCTAGACGCCACTAAATCTGACACCCTGGACCTTTAAACATTTCAACCAATGATGTCTGTTTCTGCTCCCCCTCATGTGATGTCACATGTCATGTGTCAACCGCTAATAACATGTTTCCGCTGCTCCTCATATTAAGCCTGCAACGGGCTTAAACGGCTAGCGTGGTTTGTGATTTTTGCGCAATCCAATACGATTGCCCGTGTTTTTTTCCCTGTGCTAATTTTACTCGGTTTTACTCGGAAATATGTCAAATAAACAGAACAACAAAAAAAGAGACAAGCTGAATGCAATTTGACGTTGTCTTTAAGAGATGTCCTAGCTAAAGCAACTAGCGAAACAGCTGCATTAGACTAGCAATTATGAACTTAGCCGCTGTAATCCAATGACCCCATTTTAATGAGAAAGGACTGTGTTACAATAAAACAAACAAATGGACTAAAAAACGTAAACGTTTCAGCTAAAAAACACAGTCAGCCGGCTGGAAAAGCAGCGGCCGACTCGGGCCATCTGACCTTGCTGCATGCGGCTCCATCTGTTAAACCCAGACCACATCTGCTGCTCGGTGTTTATCTGGTTCTCGTTGGCCTCCTCTCACAGGAGAAATTACCCATCTGAAGGAGATTTCCTTTGCAATCCAATTTCCATACTCATTATATTTGTATTTATACATATATATATACATATATATATACATATATATATATATATATATATATATGGAGAGCTGTGTGTCAATTAACGCTATTTGTCATGTGCCCACTTCATGACAAATAGCTTTCTTCTTCTTATTATTATTATTACAACAATACCCATGTGTGCTATAGGAGTCATGGACAGATGGGCATGTGCACAGACAAGCCACTAATGGCTTGTTGTGTGCGATCATACAATATCTGCAGATTGACTAAATGCCTTTTTTCCGTTCCGTTTGCTCTATAATTATGAATCGCAACGCGTAGGTGAAATGTGTCAATTCGTTATCGATTTGCCGTGAACATTTTTACATTTTTTTTTCTACCTTTCGACAACTTTGCCTTAGTGATATTGGCTTGTTTTGATGAGTCCATGCTAATTGTTCATTTTGCTATTTGGTGACATTTGGGAACCCGTCGAGTTTTCACAATGGATCTTCGGGGGGGCCAAAGCCAATAGACTTTGCCCTTTGTGATATTTCAATTAGCAAATGCACAAATCCAGTTTGACCTTGACACAGTGATCACAAAGATGATTTTCACAATTAAATCGAGTCAATTAAATTACAACATTTCAAAGCATACTGGCTCTAATAGGCATCTATTAAAGACACGGCTAATCAAAAAGAGGAAAAAAATAGTAGGTTATTAGGGGTTGACGGTTTTACGTGGGTAAGATGATTTAACGACGATGAGAGGTTTTCAGAAGACATATTGTTGAGGAATGTCAGTAATAATATTTTGCAGTACCGCCATTCCCTTTGGGTTGAACAGAAAATAATAAAACAGCTCAGTGATGTTCTCCAACCAAATTCCTATCCTTCCCCTGAACACCAGAGTGATGAGTTTAGTCCGGTTTATGTCTTCATTCTGCACACTATCAGAATTCCACTTCCCATGCTTTCTTTTATACGTTATTTATCGTTATGTGACGGTATAAATACTTTATCCCTGCAAAACCCGTACACATTGTAACATCAACGGCGTGTTCTGGCCAAAAATAATTGTCTTGAGTTTGACATTTACGCTTTTCTCCAGCTTGTGTGTAATGGCATATTTAAAATATTCATATTGTGCACATGTTGAGTGCACTTGGATCATTTGTGGGACACTCGCTCAATGCAAAAAACAACAAAAGACAACCCAACGTCAGCCCCATTCTCGCAGAATGGTGTCATCCGACGTTTCATTATCGTGGACTGTTGATTAGCCGTCGTCATTATCGGTGATGACAACCCAACGAATCACAGCACTCCAGCAAAACAACGGTAGCGTTGTCGCCGTTAGGGGTGTTAGCGCGGCGTTGGATGCGACACAGGTGGCATTTCATTCATTTTGCTTTCATTATTATGTTTATTATCATTAAATTTGTCAAAACAAAAAAGTGCTCCCAGTTTAAGCGGTCACTGAAGTCAAGGAGACTAAGGACAAGGAGACACTCTTGATACTTTTATCGAATACGGTCCCCCGCTTACGTTTAACCAGGGTTAGATGTGCGTTCTGTGGGTTAGTCGATGGTCTTGCGCCAGTTGCACACATCCATGGATGTGTGTGATGCGCTCGGCTGGATGGCGATTAATAAATAGACAGACACAAACATTTGATCATAATATATACCATTACACCACCTGCAGCAGTGGTCTCTCCCGCCGTCTCCGATTCAGACAAGGAAATATACGCACTGTGAATTTCACGTTACCAGGAACCGCGTGTGTTCTCCGGCGCAAATATGTCCACACCGTTGCAACGCTAGCATGTTGAACCCTTTATTCAGCCGGTGCCTGGAAACGTGCTGCTCCTAAAATTAGAAGACCGTTCAAAGACACGAAACACCTCACGGCTACCGGAGACACCAAAGAAGAACATGCCGGATGTTTCAATTTCCATCGAACACGGATAGACATTTTACGTCCGGGAGATTTCGTCTTCTCATCTTCTCCACCTCAACCCTCGACGTCTTTGAGGCATTTGAGTTCTTTTTTTTTCACGCTTGCCCCCCAAATAGCCAGTTTTTCATTCTGTTCTTCGCGCTGATGATCACAGTCTCATTTGCGTTGCCAGGTGTAAGAAAAGAAAAAAAGGTAAAATCAGGTTAACGATATCAGTCTCGGTTGATAGGCCGTGCTAACAGAGGACATTTTACACACCAAAGCCAAGCTCTCGCAGAGGCTTCCTCTCTATTCTGATCCACCTCCCCAACCTCTTCCTCCTCCTCCTCCTCCTCTTCGGGGGGGGGCTGTGTTAATGTGAGACATCAAATGGTGGTGCCTTGCAA
The DNA here is from genome assembly GCA_027122695.1 of Merluccius productus. Lineage (NCBI taxonomy): Eukaryota > Metazoa > Chordata > Actinopteri > Gadiformes > Merlucciidae > Merluccius > Merluccius productus. The sequence continues at coordinate 13,846,671 of JAOPJI010000107.1, read as the reverse complement.
AGCAGGGAACAAATCCTTGCACCGATTTCCGATTGATTTCCGTTTGATTATGAATCAGACAATTCTTTCGACACAGCCGGGGTAATCATTGTCTTATTATTGTAGTGGCGCTCATTACAGCTGAACGCAATCGGGCCGTTGGTGGTGGGTGGATGGAGAAGGCAACAGAAGGGGGATAATCAAAATCCTATTTTTTGCTGATATTGTTGTGTACGTTTTTCCGATAGTAAGAAAATGAAGAATGAAAAGAGTAGTTGGTGATACCTCGTGAGAATGACCCCAAACCGGGGGTGTCTAGGTCATGTGACCTAGGTCATGTGACCTCACAAGCCTCAAGTCTTCTCTACCCCAGCTGTTAAGCAACCCTTAACGTCCACAAACTAGATGGCAGATGCGCCAAATAGGAGAGGCGCGCACACGCACACGCGCACGCACACACACACACACACACACACACACACACACACACACACACACACACACACAACCTCCTCCAAAGAAATTCCAAAGTGCTGTTTTCCAACGAAGAAGCACACCGCAGCCCATTTATGGCTTTCGGGCCACCAGTAAAATCTGGGCACGCTACTAAGCCAGGTTACTTTTCTTCACTACACTACGCTAATATACGCAATGCTAAGCTACGCTCGGCTAATAAACGCTAAACTATGCCATGTTAAGCGATGCTAAGCTCAACTATGCTAAGCTCCACTAAACTATGCTAAGCTACGCCGTGCTAGCTGTCCGCCATTGGGACAGAATTTAAGGTGACATTTTAAGGTGGGTGAGAAAATGATTTATAGCCCAGTTTAGCCTTTAAGCTGCCGAATGAAGACACTGAAGTCTTTGTCTTAAGGGGGCTATAAAGGAGCAATCAGGTTACGGTTAAAGGGGCCAAATAGGTTTGTTTGACCCTGTGTTCCATCTGCAATGTAGCCTACAATGTGTAGTTGTGGTGGTAAACGACACCCACAAACCGTTCAGGTCACAGTACCACTATTCTTGGATCCAGCAGTCCTTCTATGTTATAGCAGAACTTCTGGGGGGGGGGGGAGACAGCAGAGCCTGGGCCAGGAAACCAGAAACAGCAAGGGGCGGAGCTATGCCTTGTTTCCCGTTTCCCGTTTCGTTAGGGGAGATATTTTACCGAAGAAAACTCATTTGCGCGAGTGGGTGAAGTGTATTTCTACAGTGGCCAGTCTACACAGTGTTGATTTGAAACCTTTACAGACAATTTCTGTTTACTGTTTACTGCTGCTGCCCGAGTTTGTCTTCGCCAATTACACGCTTGCGAATCGTCGCTTCCGGCAACACGATTGGTCGAAAAACGAATATGAAGTGAAAGAAATTGAAACGCCCTGTTCACCCAGATTCGAGCTCGTCTGCCGTCAGACATCACATGAAATCTAAAGTCTGATTTGTGAGAGTACAGTTCCACAAACTCTGTTGTGATTGCTTTTAAATTGATCAGAAAGATATCATTCTTAGATGTCATCTTGACATTGTGACATTGTGGGTTTTTATCCAGGCAAATCAGGCAAATCCAAAAGCTAGTTGAACAAAGAAAACGACACAGCTCCAACAAAGCTCAACTGAAAATAGTTCCCATTGAAAAGGGTGACAACTTGACGTTGACACAAATGTCAATTTATGATAATGTCCAACCAAACAACCCCATTTAAGATCCAGACAAAGTCGCAACTAGCATAACTAGCTCTGAAAAGGTTAAGAAAACGCAGGAAGTAGGGAATAGCAATGTTCTCCTGCACTTCGTCTTTCTTATTCTGTCGGTGGTGATGGGGGGGAGGGGGGGGGAAACTTGAAAACCATCACAGTGACGGTTGGTGGCAAGCAATCTGTCACAGACTTAAGGTTCAGGCTTAAATATTTCAGCAGCTATGAAAAAGTGCTGAAGTAGCTCAGTGTGAATTCTTCTACTTAGCAATTAAAGTGGCCTAAAAGTCACAGTGACAGCCGTGCTGCTATTGGCTGTCACGAGGGAAAAAGGTGCAGAGATCAGCTCTTAAAAGTTTTGGATTTTGTCTTTTTTTTATTCTTATATTCTCACATTTATTTAATTATCTATTTTTAAAGAGCCACATGCAGACCGTTGTGTTGTTGAATGATAATTGTCTCCTACATGGAATAAATATAGAGGAAGCGATAAACAGCTTCTCTTTGTTATTCAAGGTTTCAGGTTCAGGTTTTCCCCCTTTCAAAAAACGAGAATGGAAATGCCGCAGAACCCAAAACAACCGAAGCAACCGGAAAAAAAAACAAATGTCAACCCCGTCCCCGACGATTTTGTGATGTAATAATAAAATAAAAACAAGCACTCGGCACACACAGCGGGAATCCGGAGAACGCTCTTCCTACCTGTGACGGATAACTCGGTCGTCCGCCGCACCACGAAACTCCCGAACTGTAGCTCGCACGTGTAATTCCCAATGTCGTCCTCGAGTACCTCTTGGATGGACAGCGTGTCTCTGCTCCGGAGGACCGTCGGCCTCCATTGCTTCGGCTTGCACTCCTTTTTCAGCGAAAGAAAAAAAACGACAGACACCAAACGGCGATGTGTGAAAAGAAAAAAGAAATCCACTGTGAATAGTTTTCAGTTAGGTAGTGTTTCAATGTAATGTAGTATTCGTATTTGGGGACTGTAACCTGGTTAAATAAAAGGTTAAATAAAAATAAATGTGTAATGGGGCAGGATAGTCTCATGGTTATGGTGTTTAACTCCCTGCTGAAGGTTTGTGGGTTTGAACCCTAATGTGTGTCGTCTTACCTGTAGGCATCTTTGAGCAACATGCCTCCGCAGCCAAATTCACTGTAAGTCACTTTGGGTAACATTTTCTGTGAAATGACTAAATAGTTGCGGTAAATAGTCATTTGTGCATCATTGAGAACTGAGAGTTTAACGGGAGATGTGTATTACTGGACTGGATCAATAACAACCGAGGCAGGGGGGACATGGTCAGATTCTTAAACTGCTTGTGTTTGAGAATAGCTTCAATTGAACGGCTAAACCCATCAAGGACTTTGAATAATCAATATTTGTCTACAACGAAAAACTTAAGTGATTTAAAATGGTTGGGAAATCCGAATAAAAAGGCATAATTTAACAACGCCGCGCGTTTAGAAACAAACTGCAAAGCCTGGACGGACGATCCAAGGTGAACGCCACGCGTTACACTTACAGGCGTGTGAACCGTTTTCTGGATGGCCGCTTAAGTTGTTCAAAACACGACAAAACGTCTCGATATTGCTATCGAATGAGTTGAGCGATAACGCAGTGTTTTATTCCACCTATACCACAGTAACCAACAAGGTATTCGTTACGTTCACCTACAATGTTATTGGGTTTTTTATCGACTTAATCAGCCGCAATTAAAATATTCTCACGCGGCGCTTTGAGCATATTGTTTTTGCGTTGTCAAGGAAACATCCGGGGGATAGAGTTGTATTTGGCCGCTGTTAATGATGGATTTGTAGCCGACGTTAACGTGCATTATTTAAAAAATAATGCACACTCTTGCAACGTTATTGACCGATCAGAATCAAGTATTGCTGAATATAAATAATACACACGCACATCGCTGTTGGTCATCAAGTTTATGCTATAAAAAAAAGCGCTGTCCAATGAATCGCTGCCCCGACCGGTCCGGGACCGCATGTCCAAACCTAGATCGGCCAAATCTGGGCAACCCCGCTGCCAGAACAGACCAAAATCGGCCAGGTTAACAGAGCATGGGCCAAGCCCCGCAAAGCCCAAGTGCATTCTGGATTTACGAGGCTGTTGGCTCGGCAAAAATGTGTGTGTCCTCTTACTTAATTGCTGATTTCTTGCCATAGGAACGTCGCAAAAAAAAAGTATATGCAGTGATTCTGAGACAGTTGTTGTCTGAGTCATATGAGAAGGAAACTTACGGTGGACGCTACAGCGACTTGACGACATGCTCTCCTATTAAACCCCATTGTTGCGACTGCAGCAATGTCTCCGCGTGGCGTCGTAGCGTCTACAGAGATTGAGTTTAGCCGCGGGCAAAGTGAAATACTACCCAAAGCGGTAAAATAGGAATCTGCGTTTTTACATCACCAATAGACATATCTTAACAACGTCACAAGTGTTTATGTTGTATTTATTCCTTTTAAGAAGCGAAAAAAAAAAACGAGACTCTCAGTTCATTCCTCGGTTATGAACGCTTCTGTTATGAACTCCACCGCAGTTCTGCACCGTTATTATTTTCAGCGTATTTTTATGGCTGTAGCAAGACTGTGGCAAGAGCATATACCTTCCTGCAGCAGTTCAGAGGAGTCTGTCAGAGCTCGTAGCGAAGGAGACTATATATATATATATATATATATATATATATATATATATATATATATTAGGACATTCTGGCATTTCCTGTGATGTAGAGTCACCTTTGAGTTGGTGTTTGGACTCACGTTGCGATGAAGAGATGCCGTGTTAAGCTAATTAGACGTTAGCACAGGAGCGCAGATGACCTTCGCATCGGTGTTGTTACTCGGGAAGAATAAGAAGAACCGAATGTTAACCGCATCTCTCTTTCTCTCTCTCTCTCTCTCCCTCTCTCCCTCTCTCTCGCTGGGTTTGAGACTGATGTCTCGAGGAACTCTCAAGGAGAAGTACGTTTGATGCTTTGGTTTTGAGGTCTTGCGGTTCAACAGTTCACCCCCAAAAAAAGCAAACATGATCGGTTTTAATTGGATTCTGCTGTGCGCTACATTACACAGAGAGAGCGGTGTGTGTGTTTACTTGTTACGCTGTCGTAGCCTTGAACTAAAAACTTTACGATTTACTAATTTATCCAAATTGCCTCATAGGCTAGTGAATTCAGATTTAGATGAATTTAGGAGCAGGTAGGGGGTTAGGCATCTTGCTTAAGGATGCCGAGGTAGGCTGTGGACATTGGGGAATCCAACCCAGAACCGCTTGATTCTAGTGGTTATGGTGCCTCCCCTCTGAAAGGTGCTGGGTTTGACGTCGGGGGGGATCGAACCTAGAACCTTTTGGCTGGGGAATCAAACACCCAACCACGGCTAAGACTATCCACCCTGCTGAAGGACATATGCTGCAGACAGTGAAGGTGTGTGTGTGTGTGTGTGTGTGGGGGGTGGTGGGGGGGGGGGACCAGAAGGCGTACCTTGTACCAGGTGATCTCAGGCTCCACCCCCGGTTGGACGTAATCCTCGATGCCCGGACAGGTGATCTCCTTGTTCTTGCTGAGCTCGGCCTTCTCGAAGAACCGCATCATGGAGTTGTAGCAGAGGTCCGTGTCGTTCTCCGCCACCGTCAGGGACATGGACACCTTCATGCAGTACGTCGAGTTCCTGCAGGACGAAAAATAAATAAATAAAAAAGAGGATTGATGATGACATATGCCTCAATATACGCCGGTGCGCTGACCACGCCGTTTCGATGCTTTTCGCTTGCTTTTGGAGGGGGGGGGCGTCCATCGTCAACATTTCCTTGAGAAGATGTGATGATGACACAAGTGTTGCGAATTAGCACTTGCGCTCAAAACACTGCTAAACAATGCATCTGGTCCGTCCAATGTAATTGCTATGTCCATGTTTCTGTTTGTGATTCTACATTCAACAACGTATGTTGTTGCTCACTAAGCTCACAGGAAGAAGAAGAAGAAGAAGAAGAAGAAGAAGAAGAAGAAGAAGAAGAAGAAGAAGAAGAAGAAGAAGAAGAAGAAAAAAAAGTAGGATTTTCCTAAATAATCCCTCTCAGTCATCACTTATGACCCACTAGAAGTGTGCGGCGGTGTCTCAGTATCACAGATCCCCACCCCTCTGCCTGTGTTTTCTTATTTGACATTGTTTGGGACGTTTTTTTGCGCATCAATCTTTGGGCATCTTTGGTCGGTGTGTGTGTAGCCCCCCCCCCCCCCCCGCCAGCCAATCGAGGTAAAGGGCGTGAGACGGGACTCGTAAGCACGTAAGCACCCGGGCACCGAAGAAAAACCTAAAATATAGCGAGGCAAAAGACAAAGCGGACAAAGCTCGTTCCAAAACGAGGGGTCGATCCGGGGTCGGCTTTCACCCGCCGGCGAGCGCTTCTGGTGCCGTTCGGCCGGAGATGGGGGGGCCAACTTTGAATGTTGTGTACACAAACCGCAAACCGAGAAATCCTACCCATTGTGCCTTTTAACTTCGTAAGATATTAACTCTTTTTCTTGTGTGTGCTAAAAAAAAAAAGATGAAATAAGAAAACACGTAAGAAAAAACCACAGATCAGCCTCCGGTATTTCAACAGAATCAATAAAGTAGCCAACGTCCCTGGGATTACGTCCAAGCCTCTGACCTTTTGACATTTGATCCCTGACCTTTACCAACACACACACACACACACACATATAACGCAAACACACATACACAAACATTTTCCAAATCCATCCAATAACAAGACCAATAGACAAAGTGAGTGCCTACAAACGATTGCACTGCCAAAAGAACAAAGACACTCGGGATTAGCGTGTGCACGTATGTGTGTGTGTGTGTGTGTGTGTGTGTGTGTGTGCGCGTGTGTGTCCGTGCACACTCGCGTACATAACAAGCGGGGACAGAATCTCTAACGGGAGGCGACAGCCCTGAATGTCAACCGCAACAGGAGATTGATTGAGGGCTCCTGGTTGTTGTGTGCGTTGTTATGCAGATATAATGGAAACTGGTGGAGGGAAAGAAATGACTGTGTGCCGCTTCCCCTTGTTGGGCTGTAACCAGGCAGGTCACACGCATTTAGACAATAAGGGAAGGGTAATGAGCGAGACGGCCCGGGTATGTAAGATGAGAGATTAGCGGCGATGTTCGCGAAATGTAAACGCTTCCCCCCCCCGAACTATCCGCCTTGTTTCTCCGACGCAAACCGCCGCCGCATTGTTCTGTACATATTGGTCCGGCACAGCGATACATCACTGTCCCAAAAGCAGACGACGGGGATTTAGGGAGAGAGAGAGATCCTCTCCCCTCTCTCTCTCCCCCGTTGTACCCACGAAAACAACAAACAACACACCAACACACACACACACACACACACACGTACGTCTGATTTTGTCAAATGTCGGCCTACACTTTTTGGCGGTGGAGGGGTTAGGGGGGAGGGAGGGGGAGGGGACGAGCAATCAATGAATCAATCGATCAAGAGGCTCAATAAGGACACCTTTTCCCAGCTTTAAAGCATGTTGATAAGAAAAAAACACAATTGACATTTGGCAGTCCCCTGTCCCGAATCCAAATGAAAATCCCCCTCGGTTTGAGG
>JAOPJI010000107.1:13809258-13823106 GCA_027122695.1 Merluccius productus | reverse complement strand
GCGCGCCACACCCCCCCACACAACCCTGGCCGGCCCTGCTTCGGCCGCGGGCGGGTGTTGGGGCGGGGGGGGGGGGGGGGGGGGGGGGGGGGGGTGAGATGAATTGGACGGACGAGGAGTGCGTGTGTGTGTGTGTGTGTGTGTGTGTGGTGTGTGTGTGTGTAGGGGTAAGGGGGGGGGATTGGGGGAGTGAATGACAGAGTGTTCCAGACGCTCCGTGCTGACTGTCACTTTCCCTGAGAGATAACCCCGCCCGCTACCTGCTCGCCCATACTAATACACACCTCCTCCACACACACACACACACACACACACAGGGGGAGAGAGAGGGGGGGAGAGAAGGGAGGGGAGTGACGTATGGGTTTTTTGTGTGTTTGTGTGAGTGCGTGAATGAGTGACTGTGTGTGTGTGTGTGTGTGTGTGTGTGTGTGTGTGTGTATAAAGAACTGGATGTATGTATGTATGTGTGTGTATGTGTGTGTGTGTATAAATGACTGGATGGCGTCTGCGTGTGTGTGTGTGTGTGTGTGTGTGTGTGTGCGTGCATATGTACGTATGAACAACTGGATGTGTGTGTGTGCAGTGTGCAACAAAACGGCGTTGTGCGCATTCATGCGGCTGTTATACACAAAATAGCAGACAATACACAATAGAGCAGTTTACCTGTCTGCATCCCTGCATCTAAAAATAGACTATTAGTGGCCATGCCACCGACACCATTGTAAGACTGCATACTTTTCAGCCGTGACGTGCGGTTTGTTATGTACGTCTCGTACGTGTGCGTTGTTCTGTGCTTCATTTATCGACGCCTACGTGTGTGTGTGTGTGTGCGGTCCCCCGTGCATACACACAAACAAGACGGCGCAGGCACACACACACACACACACACACACACCTATTGACTCCTAATGCATGATTCCATAATGTTAGTCATCTATAATTTAAAACAAACACAGCTCAGAGCGAATCAATGCAGCTAGTTAGCATTCAAACAGGAAGAGATTAAAATCTTAAAGGAAATGATTGAATCTCTAAATGATTAATAACATGGGACGCCAACAGATTTCCATGGGGAAGACAACGACACAAGCGATGGTTGCATTAAAAAAACAACATCTTTCTAGCTCCTTGTGTCCGTGTGTCGACCGGAGCTAACGGTACGCCTCGGCCTTCACCTGGAAATGATGGCCTTGTTTTAATCGTCCATTTCCATGTGATGGTTTAGTATTTTGGGGAATGGGATGACACGTGATGCACGCTTGTCTTGAACGTTTCTTTTATATGAATTACAAGCCGGTAATGAAGAGGCGACGCAATGACCTTGTCGTCAGTAAACACCTGCTGCAAGAGAGAGCTAGATTGAGTTAGCTAGCACCAACAGCTAGCCTCATGCGTCCTTTAAGTGTTGAAACAACCGACGCTAGCGCTATGGACTCCTTCTTATAGGTTTTAATCTCCAGAACCCAAAAGACTTCTGATCTGAAATCGGTGATCCTTTCGTTGCTGGGTGCTGACCCACCTCCGACTAAAACACTAGGACAGCACCCCCCCCCCCCCCACACACACACACACACACACACACCCCTCTGTCACTGTCAGTGCAGATGTTTGAACTCTGGGTACAGATGTCTCCAGGGCACAGCGTCTTAGCCAGCTGCTGCCATTCCCATGCTGTACGCTTGTGGCAATGTGTGCGTGTGTGTGTGTGTGTGTGTGTCTGTGTGTGTGTGTGTGTGTGGGTGTGGGCGTGAGCGAGAGTCTGTGAGATCATGTATGTTCAAGATTCATGATCATGTATGTTTATAAGGCGCGCTTGTCTGTGTGTGTGTGTGTGTGTGTGTGTGTGTATACAGGTGGATGCTGGCGAGAGATCAGAGGCCCATTAAGGTTCCTGTCAGCAGCAACCCGCCGCCCCCCCGCCCGCACACTACTCACACACAAACACACACACACGCACTTACGCATGCGTGTGCAAATTGAATGGGATGCAAGGTGTACATTTATTCTGTGCGTGCGAACGGGATACGCCCAGAATTGTGTTCGCTATGAAGAATCACTAGACGTGTGCTAAACTAGTCCCTTAACCACTCAACGTGAGAGGCAGAGAGAGAGAGAGAGAGAGACAGAGAGAGAGAGAGAGAGAGAGAGAGAGATTAACTGCCATCGAGTGGCAAGTGAGAGATGATTCATTTGTGCCTCGATCGCCCCAACTTCCCCTCTCCTCATTTGTTCAAATGTGCCGAGTGCTCCAATTGTCTGGTGTTCCTACCATCACTCTCGGTAAAGAGAGGGCAGGAGAGGAGAGAGGGGAGGAGAGAGGAGAGGGGAGAGAAGAAGGAAGGAGAGACAAGACAAGAGACGAGAGGAAGAGAGAAGAGGAGGGAGAGGAGAGACGAGAGATAAGAGAGGAGAGACAAGAGACGAGACGAGATATGAGAGGATGGACGAGAGACAAGGAGAGACAAGAGAGGAGAGAGAGGAGGAGAGAGTGGTGAGACAACAAACAAAAGACAAGAGAGGACAGGAGAGAGAGGAAATGAGAGACAAGAGACAAGGAGAGACAAGAGAGCAGAGGGGAGAGAGGTTAGGAGAGACGAGGGGTTTTGGTTTTCAAAATCCCTATATTGAACCAATTCCAAGAAGAATCCAAATCACTGTAACATGTATTGAGGGCAAAAAGGGGAAAAACATTCCTAAAAAACATCAAAATCTGCCAACCAAACACAGAAAACGTGTTTCTCTGATCAGAAAGTCACATTCAACTAGCTGCCCCCCGCCCCCCCCACAGAGCATAAAACCCCCCCAACATCCCATATGTGACTGAAGGCCTGCACATTGTCCATCATCTGATAATAAGCGTGTTCCACCCTCAGTCTGGCCTTCAGCAGTCCCTCCAGAAACAGCACCGGCTTTACACTGCCGGCACTCTGAGCCTGGTTCCTGCGTGTCAGCCAGATGGCCAACTTGGCAGAACCAGATAAAGAAAATCACTGTGTATCAAGTGTGCACAATCTTGTTCTTAGCACAATATTTGGGCCCAAAAATGAAAATACCAAAAAAGAAATCCTCCCCGAGACCCTGATACCACCTCTTTAAAAGCTCAAACAGCGCTGATAGCCGAGGACAATGGATAAATAAATGTACCAGGGTCTCAGTCTGAGAACAGAACATACACTCCTACCCCTGCTCTGGATCCAGGTGCACTCTGTATCTGTTGTAGCTATTACTCTGTGTACAACCCTCCACTGGAGGTCTGCTGTCCGCTTTTCAATGGGCAGCTTGTACAGGGACCGCCAGCTGCCTTTCGGGGAAACGTCTGGACCAAAAAACTCAGTCGACCTCGACTCCGTCATGCCTGCCAAAGAGCGCAGGTTCAGAACCTTAACGCAGATTTGGTAGATTGCTTTTTTGCCTGCAGCCTGAAACTTCTCCAGGTGCAGGGTTGCAAGTGACAGCACCTGACCCCCTCCCTCCTGCCACTCCCCCACAACTGGGGTGATAGACAGAAAGGGGAAACTATTTTCACCCTCTTCACTCCACTGGTCACACAGAGTACGGTTTTCTGCAAATGCTGTTAGGGGTTGTGGAAGGGCAGCACAGACTTCCTCCACCACTCTGTTGATCAACCTGGTGATGTTGCTTTTCTTTCTCAGGGCGTCCAAAGCTGCCATCATCTTCATCAGATGGCCCAGCTTGGTGCAGCCAGCCTCTCTGAGACTGGCTCGCAGGCTGGCAGACTGCAGTGTTTGAGTCTTTATGAGGTTGTTAAAAAACAAAGGTTCCTTAAACAACCATATGCCCGGATTCTCAATTGTGGAGACTTTTTACAGAGCTGTAAAAAGGTGTCAGTCCAGGTACTCAGGTGTCAAAAGAAAAAGCTGTTCATCATAACCTAAACGCCAAGCTCTCCTCAGCAGCAGTCGAGCTGTGTCGAACCAGCTTGGGCTGCAGTTGTACAGCAGTCTTTGTGCAGTCTGGAGTCTAAATGAGGCGATTTTGGACTGGATGCTGATCACTCCTTGCCCCCCTTCAGTCATGGGCAGGCAGAGAGCTGCTGCCCGGACCCAGTGCCGGCCAGACCAGAAAAAATCCAGGATGGCTCTCTGAATGTCCTCCATCAAGCCTCTTGGTGGCGTCAGGGCAGTGAGTCTATGCCAAAGAGAACTCTTCCCCATTATGACAGCTGGGGTAGCAACCATTTCCATTTAGACAACCAAGGGCACACTTTCTCCTTCACTCCCTCACAGTTCTTTGTTTGCCCTCAGTGCTCAAAAATACAACCAGCACTTTCAGCCCCTCCTTCCCCCACCCAAGACCTCCAGGCAGACTGGGCACTGCCCTATCCCTTCACTGTCCTACCAACAAGGCTTCGCTCTTTGCCCAGTTCACCTGTGCAGATGAGGCCTTTTCATACAGAGACAAGGTATCCTGCAAACACTGAACATCCCCCTGATGACAAATATTAACATCATCTGCATAAGCAGAAACAGTAAGAGGACGATCCAGATTGGGGGACCCAGGCAGTGAGAGAGCACTGTGCCAACCTCCCAACCTGCACAGCAAGGGCTCAATGGCTAAGCTATATAGTTGGCCTGAAAAAGGACAACCCTGCCTTATCTCTCGCTGTACAGGGATTGGCCAACTCAGCCCTGCCCCCATCTTCACCATACATTGAGCACCACTATACAACAAACCAACCCAAGCCAGAAAACCATCACCAATACCAAAATCCCTAAGTGCAGAGAACAAATAAGAGTGACCCACTCTGTCAAAAGCTTTCTCTTGATCCAAAGAGACAATACCAAAATCAACATCAACATTATAAGATTTACACACATCAATGACATCTTAAATGAGGAAAATGTTGTCCATGATTATCCTGTCAGGTACACAATAGCTTTGATCTGTTTGATAAGGCCCTGGAAAGTACTTTGTCTGTAAAAGGGAAGGGCAACCGGCCTCCAAGTAAGGCCAGGTTCCCTTTCTTGGGCAGCAGGGAAAGCACCGCTCGTTGACAGGAGACAGGAAGAGATCCTGTTCTGACACTCCAACAAAACACTGTGTAAATCAGGTCCAAAATTATTCCAAAACCACGTATAAAAGTCAGTAGAAAGACCATCAATCCCTGGTGCCCGTCCTGATGCCATTTATTTAACAGCGACTGTCAACTCCTCCATAGTCAGCTCACAGTCCAGACCAGTTTTCTCTCCCGGGCTGAACTGAGGAAGCCCCTCCAGGAGCTCCTCGCGGCACTCCATGCTGCACTGTTCTAACCCAAAGAGGTCAGTGTAGAAGTCCATAGCATGGTTCCTCATCTCACCTGGACTGGTGGTCACTCTGCCTCCAGGAAGCTCAAGGCAGGTCATCTGCCTCCTCTGTGCCACCGATCTCTCCAGATTGAAAAAGAAAGAGCTCAGGGGCATCCATGTCCTTCAGCTGGAGGAAGCGAGACCTGACAAGAGCTCCCTTCACTCTCTCCTGCAGGAAGGAGCTCAACTCCAACCTCTTCTCCTGCAGCAGATGACCCGTAGTGGTATCAAAGTCTTTATGTAGGCCCCCTTGAATATCCCTAAGTTCCTGAACTGCTGCCTTTGTCTTAGAAGTGGAATGGGAGGTGTATTGCTGGCAAAAAACACAAATTTGTGCCTTACCCTATTTTTAGGCTCCGTTTATAGAGGTCAGAGAAGAGAAACAGATAAGATGAAACAAGCAAAGAACAGTAAAAAGAAGGAAAACACAGTGTGATACATGATTATTTTACTTTTTAGTCTTTTTAACAGCTTTACCTTTTGTTGCTTTTCACAGAGTAGTGATATGCTTTTTGAGGCGGAAGCATTTCTTTTCATCCAAGAGGTCAAAATCGACCAATCTTTTCAGTACGCCAACAGATCTAATTAACTTGTCTGTGTCGCTGAAGTAATCATTCAATCTAACAGACTTTTTAAAAGTTACATCCAGAAACTGACTTATTTCCTCTAAAGAATAGAGATCTCTGTTCCTGTTAGAAGCTTCACCAATAGATACTGTATCTGTCTCAGAGTCATTCTCCATGTGTCCTCTTTCACATGATACCTGACTACTGAACCCACTGTCCTTCCTGAGTGATCACAGTGTGATCTCTGCCTGCAGAATTTATAGAAGCTGCTTCAGTGTGTGCAGACTGAGAACTACTCAGGTTCTCTGCAGCCACAGAAGTCGGTTCCTTCTCAGGCTGGCTCTGTTCCTCCCTATCCAAGTCATTATTCTCAGAATGTGAACCAGTGGCACCAGCTGTCCCGCCCAGAACACAGCGATCAGCCACCGCAGGCCCATCCTGCCCTGCCGTGGACTTGTCCACAGACCCGGCCACGGACCCGCCAGCCACGAGTGGAGCCGCTGCGGCCCCCTGCTGTTCTTGCAGACACGAAAAACGTTTGTGTCCCACATCTCCACACTCGAAACATTTCAACTGTCCTGAGCTGGCATACACCATATAAGAGCCATCACCGTACTTTCCTCTGAAAGACACCTCCAGTGTTTGTGTAGGAGAGTCCAGGAACATGAACACCTGCCCCCTCAGAGACAGCACGTGCTTAAGTTTGGGATCCTTACATCCCAAACTAACTGTTTTAAAGCCACTGGCAAACTTACTAAACCTACGGAGCTTGTTCTCTAATAACTCGTTAGGGATAAACGAGTCCCTGATAAAATGTCCCTGATAAAGACGCCACTCTCTATCAGCTGATAAACACCACCAAGAACACCACCACTGCTTTGTTCATTCTTGATGCAAAGGATAGTTTATTGTGTCCTACCTGCTCACCGGCAGCCAGCACAACCTCAATAGTAATGTTATTATCCGGCGGCACTATCCTCACTCCCTGCCGGAGGTGGCGTCTCAGAGGACGCCATTCCTCCCGAAAACCACCTGACAAAACCACTTACGCTCACTCGGCCAACACAGTAAAAGCATTAAGAAAGCTTATCTGATCATGTACATAGGACGGATGGAAAATTCAGCAGGGGAAAAACCCAAAACAGGGACAGAAAACCATTAAAAACTCCGCGCCACTCACACGTTCACAACCGCAGCTGACACTCACCGGAAACGGAAAGGAGTGGAGAGAGGAGAGAGAGAGGAGAGGGAGGAGAGGGAGGAGAGATGAGACAAGAGAGGATAGATGATAGACGAGAGGCAAGAGACGAGAGACGAGAGACGAGAGACAAGATACGAAAGAGACGAGGAGAGACATGAGATGAGAGAGGAGAGCGGAGAGAGGAGAGGAGAGGCGAGAGAGAAAAGAAGAGAGACAAGAAAGAGAGAACGAAAGGAGAGAGAGAGGAGAGATGAGACAAGAGAGGCAAGAGACGAGGGAAGAGGAGAGACGAGGAGAGGAGAGGACAGGAGAGGAGAGAGAAGAGAGACAAGGAGAGACAAGAGAGGAGAGGGGAGAGACGACAGAGGAGGAGATGAGAGACAGGAGAACAGAGAAGAGACGAGGAGAGACAGGAGGGGAGAGAGGAGAGGAGAGGAGAGAGGGGAGACAAGAGAGGATAGATGATAGACGAGAGGCAAGAGATGAGAGACAAGATACGGGAGAGACGAGGAGAGACGAGGAGAGACATGAGATGAGAGAGGAGGAGAGAGGAGAGGGGAGAGAGGAGAGGAGAGGGGAGAGAGAAAAGAAGAGAGACAAGAGAGAGAGAACGAAAGGAGAGAGAGAGGAGAGACGAGACAAGAGAGGCAAGAGACGAGAGGAGAGGGGAGAGACGACAGACGAGGAGACGAGAGACAGGAGAAAAGAGAAGAGACGAGGAGAGACCGAAAGGGAGAGAGGAGAGGAGAGGAGAGAGGGGAGACAAAAGGGAAGATGAGATAGGAAAGAGGAGAGAGGAAGGGACGAGAGGAGAGAGGAGGAATATAAAACCCTGCCAGTAGCTCCCTAATCCAGACGTGATGCGCTAACATGTTGCCAAGAGCCATCATCATCCTTAACACCAACTGGCTGGAAAATAAGTCAATAATTTAGATTTCAACAGAGAGTTGAAATGAGTCGCCTCAACGTTAGCTTATTTGCCGTCCCTTTTTTCGCTTTTACTTCCTGTTCGTCCACTTAAGTGAAAGTGCTTGTGCAATTGCGAGCGATGTATAGACGATGTAATATATGTGTTAAGGTAAACGCCGACGATGGAGATTTTTTCTTTTAGGTTTTTACTCACTTTTAGTCACTATACATGGTCAATAAATATGTTTATATATATATATAGCTATATCTACGACAAGATTTTAGATAAATATATACATGATATATTTTAGATACAGATATACAAGATATATTCCAGCTACAGATATGCAAGGTATCTTTCCGATAACCATAACCGGCTCTATGTACTACACATAAATGTATTTGAGCTGCACATTAATCCAACACTTTGAAAGCATAAATCATCTGCCGCGCGCGCGCGTTTCATTGCTGTCGATGAATTTGATGAACCGTCTGAAATCGAACTTTCCTTCGGTCGCCTTGAGTGTGCGCTCGAACTTTCGGCGGAACTTTTTTGCTTGGTAAGCCGTTCGACTGCGAAGACGATTCGGTTTCTTCTGTGTCCGTGTCTCAGAGCGATGGCTAACTTTCCCCGTGCGCGCCTCATAAATCACGGTGAATTGACAGGAGTATTGTGTCTGAGCTGCTGTAGCAGCGGGTCGTCGTTTTACACGCTTTTAAAAATCTGCCGGGCTTCCTGCGTCGCAGTGACCATCTGCATGCACACGCACACACGCACATACACACTTGTACAGAAACACATTTGTACAAAAACACACACACAAAAACATGCACGCACACTTGAGCACACACACGCACACATTCACACAGAGGCAAACATATTCACACGCATACATGAGCTTACACACATGTACACCTTCATGCACACACACACATGCTCTCTTACACACACACACACACATCACATTCATACACGTAAAGACACGCACACAAACATGGCTATACACACACATACACGCCCACATACACACAGACACAGATACACACACGCATGACGACTGCATCGGCACATGAGCATCATTGTAATTCCCGCCTTCCTCTTCCGAAGCCTCCATATGCTGCAGGGAAGCCAGTGACGCAGCCATGAAAAAGAAAATGGCCCTAATCCAGGTTATTACTGAAGAATTATGCGTACGCACCACATACTGCACCATAATCTGCTCACAACGCAGACATCCTCTCGTCTGTTTTTGCAATATATTAATACACAATTTCATTTATAAAGAATCTCTTATCTCGCAGTATGTAGCCGCAAGTCCAACTGCCTTAGCGGATAAGAACCACAACCAAGTTCTGAGCAACTCGCTGTTATAGCAACAAGCTAACCATAAAATCTGCAATAAAAGCTGTGTGATATTACAATTTGAATTTGAATTAGGATAAAAACAACAAAGCATTAGAATTTTTCCCATGGGTCACGCGCTGTATATTTGAAATAGTATGCCTTCAAACGTTAAATATGGAGCGTTTCAATTTGCTCTAATCAGCACAGCTAGGTTTGTGATTCCCTTTACAAACTTCGAACCCCAATGTCTGCAGCCTAACCTGTAGGCATGCTTGAGCAAGCTGCCCTAACCCCCTACCTGCTCCTTAATGATAATGAATGTTAGCGGCAGAAACAATGAAAATATCGTCCTCCCGCATCCAACCGCACGATACAATTTGCCGGTGTAAATCAATGTAGCGTATTTTTCGCTGCAAATCATTACCAACGCTTACAATAATGAGTCATTTAAGTGAACAATGGTTCGAAGAGCGATTGTCTCGGGTTAAGAGACGCATGTGTTTGCTATGTCGAGGAGAAAAAAAAAAAAATGCTTTCAGTAGCCATAGAAACTTTACCGACTTAATGGTCCCACATAACCTCCGTATTAACAAAACCCTCTGCCATTATGAGCATAGATTTCTCCCCATTAATACCGTCATAAATCAACCTTGCCGCGCTACCGCTGCCACCGCAGAAGCGAAAGAAGAAAAAAAGAGCAGAAGAATTTACTCATTCTCCCTCTATTTTTCTCCTCGTTTGCTATCCGAGCGCCGCCGTTTTTCGTTTCCGTCCCGAACGCCTCGCCGCCTCGTTCCAGTTTCGCCAACGACGAACGGACGGGCGAACAGAGTGATGGCGCTACTGATTACATACGCCCTAATGGCTTCACCCTTCCCCAAAGAATAATAAAGAAATAATTAAGCTAGTTAGCTGAAGGAAGTAGACCTGGTGGCGCGCTCGGGTGACCCCTCATGGAGAAGGAACAAAGGGCTCGGCTCCTTCAGAAGGAGAGATTCAATCAAAGCGGGTTCATAAACCACTGATTTGTGAGCTATACTGTAGATATTTGAGGTAGAGGAGGAGGTAGAGCAGGTTGTCTGGCAACCCCGAAGATTGCTGGTTCGATCCCCGGCACCTCCTAGCTAAGTGTTGAGGTGTCCCTGACAACTAATTGCTCCTTGCATGGTTGACACCGCCATTGATGTTTGAATGTGCGTATGAATGGGTAAATGTTTATGTAGCACAGGAAAAGTGCTATATACATGCAGTCCACTTACCATTTACCATTATAACCTGTATTTAGTCTGCTTACTGAATCGTAAGCCATGAGCAAATTACTGCTTCACTGGGACAGCGATATTATTATGGATGTTGATAGCATAAAAAATATGACAAGAAGTTGTCTAAAAATCGGGTCCCTCCAAGTGGGAAGGTACTGGGTTTGATTCCCCCAATGTCCGCAGCCTAAGCTGAAGGCAGCCTACCGTCTCCTTAGTCATCTGTATCTGAATTCTGAATTTGAATTGAAGGAATTGAAAGTCGCTTTGGATAGAAGCATCTGCTAAACGAATAGTAAATAGTGGAATGGCAGAATTCCCAGTGGGACGCAGGATTCATGGAAGTGGTTACAGCATCATCATAGCCAACGAAATATATAAAAACATATAAATATATAACATAATCGTAATGGCATCAGATAATACCGAGAACAGAATTACCCCAACACAGAAGTTATACACAAACGCTTTCACCCCCCAATCCAACCACAATCTCCCCACAAAACGCCAAAAGACGCTTTGTTTTTTTACCCGGCAAAATCGCCACAACTGTTTTTTTCCCCCAGAAACCCTGGCGCCTTTACCTGAGAACGCAGGAGTAGTGTCCGACGTCTTCGAGCTCGGCCGGCCTGAACCATATGGCGTCCTCCTCCTTGCTGGTGCGCGTCCCGTCGAAGCTGATTGGTTCCTCAAAGTCCCCGTGGCCCGAGCTCTTGTACCACATGAGGCTGAGTCCGGCGCTCTGCGCGTGGGTGTAGTTGGCCCGGATGTAGCCATAGAACAGCGCGCACTTGATCCGCACCGGTTCCCCCAAGAGCACTTTGTACTTCAAGTAGTCCACCGACCAATCGGTGCAGCCGGCCACTGGAGAGGAGCAAAAGACAAAGAAAAAGGAGAGAGCAAAGAAGAGAAGGAGCGAGGGAGGAGGAGGAAGAGGAGGATTAGTCGTGGCGTGGATTGGCCTTAAAAGTGTTTTGAATGATACTCCCGTTCTTTGCGAGAGGAAAGGCAAAGACAATTTGTATCATCGCAAGAGCATAACAAAGGGGAATTATGTAAATCATCAGAATGGAGTTTGGCAAGGCAGCGAGAGACACTCTCAACACTGGCATTTTGATGTCTATTCATGTGCACTTGCCAGTGTTGCTTGTAGTATAATCAATCAAAATGACATTTTCCTTTTTTTTCCCCTCCCTGTGCAGCACAATGGAGGGCCCACTGTTCCCGACAACATGCAGGATTCAAACCGGCGATATGAGCAAACTTACTTTATGGCGAGAACGCAGTGTATAGATTTGTCAGCACACAGTCGTCGGGAGTCAATATAAGGCAGCTAATGTATTTTTTATGAAAGAACAGAACATAACACTTTTCTGTTATGGTGGTTCAGAGCCCTGTTCGTTTTTTTATCCGACAGAAAACTGTCAGGAAATTGCTGCAGATAAACATAGTAAGAGGCGAAAATGTTCCATTAGTTGGCAATATGTTTTTGTTTTTTTTCATTTTGGCTGAACAAACCCCCTTCCAAATAAATCAAATTTAACTTGACTTAGCCGTTTCCTGTTTCTTGGCGCGCTTTCCCAGTAAGGTGCACGTGGATTTCCGTTTTGATTTATGCCACTGACTCAGTCGTCCGGATAAGTCTATTGGCAACGATCGTACACACTCCTGTTTTTTACGACGTATAGTTCTCGACATTCATCTCGATAGATCGGGATCGGGATCTTTAAAGTCGTTGGAAACGCAATTAAAAAATGAGCTGCGTCTATGTTCATCTCCGGCTATAAGCTGCTTTGTTCTGGTCTCCAGTGATGTTACCCAGACATGGAAATGTGCCTTTTGCTGATAGCGCTCCACATTTTTTACATCGACCGAGGAAAAAAAGCGACCAAGGTCTACTCGGTCAGACGTATAATAAAGTCACCAGTCTGTCCGTCAAAATAAAGAAAGAAAAGCATAGAAAAATGGCTGAATTATTCATGAGGATCAAGAAAACGTATTGTCTCTTTCCCATCCATGACTCATATCTGATGGCAGTCCTTCCCCCGTCCAGAAACCAAAGTCTTACGGACAAGGACTCAAAGTTAATAAAATGCAACACTGGACCCCTCGTTGCTCAAAATGAAGAGGGGCAAGTGTAATACCAAACAGGTGTGGTACAAGTGAGTCGAATTAAAATGACCTAATTGTACCAGATGTGAAATGCTCCCCTGGCAGTCCGTTTTGTTGAGGTTTTGCCAAAAACCTATGATTTTGAGTTGAAGTGGACAGGACCTACCCATCTTTAACTCTTTCTGTTCTACTGTTTACTGGTATTTAAGTCTAGATCGTCATTTAGCCCCGGCACTAATGACTCCATACTGCCCAGGCAACCATATTTTCTGTTGATCAAAAATGACTTCCCTTATGGATTCGACGAAAAGCAGGATCTCTATCGTCTTACAAGACGCCCGCTACAGTAAAATGGCAACACAGATATAATTTAAAGGAAACGAAAAAAGCAACATGGCTTTGGACGTGCCGTCAGAGCGCGTGCGGACGGGGAGGCTGTGTCTACACGGAGGCTTACAAAGTGTTTGTGTCAGGGTTGTGTCCGGAATATTTGCCCATGGCAACAGAAATGTTGGTGTGAGTCAATACCGGCGTAGGTTGGGAGAGAAACGCGGTTCTGGACGCGCGGCTCAAAGGAGATGACTCGCAGGCGAGAACACTCTGGGATATTGATATTGATTACGAGGTGGGGAGAGAAGTTAATCAAACGAATTTCATCAAAAAACGTACACTCGCACGCTCTCACATAGTCTTTTGTGGACGAAGTCTACAAAGGGCTTTAAAATACACCATGAAAACAATTACTTTTGTTTGAATTGAAGGCAAATGGATCAATAGGAGGAAGCTAACAAACCGATTCCTTTTGTTCCTAGACATGATAAACCATCGCTGTCTTAATCACGGCACGTATCATTGTACTTCATTACACGACGTTACATCTATATGAATAAACATACGAAAGTCTTTTTCTTTTTTTTTTTTTGTTTTCTCCGTGCATCACTTCTGTGCATCGCTGCGTAAAAAATAAATAAACAAAATGGCAGCTGGCGAGTGCAGCTGCGAGCATGCTTGTTGGGCGCCACTAATTGAGGCTGCATGAATGTTTTATTTACCACAGAAGAAGAACTGTGTGTGTGTGTGTGTGTGTGTGAGAAGTGTGTGTGTGTGTGTGTGTGTGTGTGAGTTGTTATCCTCAGCTACAGAGTCG
>JAOPJI010000107.1:13626519-13654231 GCA_027122695.1 Merluccius productus | reverse complement strand
GGCGAGAGTGAGGAGGGGGTAAGGGGGGGAGTGAGGGGAGAAGGTGTGGGGAGAAGGGAGGGGGAGAAGGGGTAGGGTGTTTTTTTGGGGGGGGGGGGGGGGGGGGCAGATTGTTTGAAAAACTATTAACAAACTATTAGAAATGTGTTGCACACAAGCGCTGTAAACAAACACATTAGCTACTAATACAGTTTAAAGGACTGCCAGCGGTGTGCACCGAAGTGTAAAACTTTATAGTCGCAGGCGTGAACCAAAAATGATGTAATCACGGCCCTTGGACATGGTTCATAACGGCCAATTTTTGAGCCGTGCTGGAAGTTAAAGCAGCTGAATAGCTGTATGGCTCTCATTGGAAACACGACCCACTTAAGTTTCAATTAGGACACGCGGCTTTGAACGTATGCGGATACATCAAATGATCTAAAACCACAATATGGTGGTGTGTACATTGCGCAACGTTTAAAAAATGAAATTGCACCTCAGCACCAGCGCTATTCAAGAGCATGCAAAGAAAAACACACACACGCACTATTCTGGATGACGAGTCACCAGAAAAGGAACATTTAAAAAAACATTGGGAGTCTATTACCTGATTACCAGCCTGTTATTAATATGTAGAGCTTTCTGATATGTTATGCCCTCGGTAGTTGGAAATAACTACCTGGGAGAACCTGCGCCACCATGTATAAAAATCCTGGGGAAAACCCTGAAAGACACTAACTTTTCCCAAGAACTGGGGACTTGGAATGGGTGTGTGAAGGGAGGGGTGGCGTTAATTATTGTCAGGGTGGGGGGGGCGACAAAAAAAGTTTGGGGACCACTGGGTTAGGCTACGGACATCGAACCCGGTAACTTCCGTCTGGGACTCGAACTACCCTAATGCCGTGTTCACACCAAACGCAAAGTACATTTTTCCAGGCGGGTGACGCGAATGGCGCAAACGACTGAAAGTGAAACCTTGGTCAACTTAAGCGGAAAATTTGCGAGTAAACACAAATTATCCCGCGGTCAAATTCACGCGACTAAGGCGACGTGGAAATGCGTTTGCCGCTTTTCGTTTGGTGTGAACACAGCATAACAACAACCGCACTATCCTGACACCCGTGATGACAGGAATCTATCGGAGTCATTCTGCTGAACACCTTTGTAGGGATTGAAAGCAATTACAGGGAAAGACACCAGAGGTGCAACTAAATATGAATGTATTTATTTTTACTTTTTCCGGCCTTATCAATTCATCTTACGTGTCTGGCAGGATGCAGGCCCGGAAGCTGTCTAAGCCCTTGGGAAACTGAGGAAGACAGACAGAGAGAGAGAGAGGTAGGGAAAATGAAACAGTTCTTCGTCACAAGACCCCACCAGATGTTGGATGTTGCTCACCCGTCAAGCATGAAATTTTGTCTGCGGGGAGACGATTTATAATTTTAGTCTCACAGCCAGGGGAATAGGAGTCAATGAGAGAGGACGTCAAAGAGAGAGAGGGAGAGGGAGGGAGAGAGAGAGAGAGAGAGAACACAAGATTCACTATTTAGTAATTTAGCAGCTGCTTTCATCCAAGGTGACTACGTCTTTAAGGAGCAGGTAGGGGGCTTTGGGGAATCTTAGCTTAAGGATGCCTAAAGGGTAAGACTGTGGACAGGGGGGATCAAACTCAGTACCTTTTGGGCGGGAGTTGAACACACCCCAACCCCCCCCAAACCCCCTTACTGAATGGTTTCCAAGTTTTGGATTATTTTTCACACTTTGTCCGGACGATAAAACTCGTAGGGAGTGTGGAAAAGAGAGAAGGGCTGAAACAAAGTGATGAATAGCTTGGACTTCAGTTGTCGGGCGCTTCGACGCAATGGCCCTTGTTGCCGTGTTTGCTTGAGTCCGCAAAAGTCACTGCTTTTGTGCGCTAGAGGGAAATGGCGCGTGATGCAACCACCCTGCAATTTTGGCTCCGGAGATATCACCCATTCATCAATATCTGTTCTGACAAACTCTCGTGCCCCCTAAAAATAGATGCTGGCGGTCAACGCGATAAAGGAATTACACTTAGATTCATTGCATAGAAGCCAGTGTTTGTCCCCCATTGGAATCGATTCAATGCATTTTGGTTTTGAATTAGCGGTTATTATGATTCATTATGGTATTGCAATTTTGTTGGCGGCATACGACTCGAATCAAATCAGATGTATGAATAAAACAAATTCAATCTCAACCATTCGGTTAAGTGAATCAAAGTGAGGTAAAATGTTGTCGCCAATTATTCTTTGTGGCTCAATCACATTTCAGATAAACAACAGCACTGTCCCCTCAAAATATGTTAGGAGCACCCATCAAACCAAAGTGATACGGAGTGTGATGTAGTCTTGTGTTCCCTTGCAGACCCACGGAAAATTAATAAACTTGCCTCCAAAGCACTGCAGCCACAAAGACGTGACCAAAAATACTTTACCTCGTAGATTAATACCCAGGGGTGTAAAGTTACACTTGTCGACTACTCTGGTTACTGTGGTTGAGTAGCTTTTTCATGTAATTGTATTGCATGTGAGTCATTTTCAAATTTGGCCGTTTTAGCTTTAAGCTGAGTAGGTTTTGAGTTAAATAATCTACTTTTCTACCATTTAAAAGAAAAAGTTTGTTACAGAGTACACATTGTATAGGCTCTCACAGAAAAGAGAGAATATTTCATCATCATATTTTCATACCAGTTGGCAACGTTTACTTCCACTTGAGTACAATTTCATCAAAAGAACGGTACTTGTACTTGAGTCGGATGTTTCAGTACTCTCTCCTCCTCTATTAATGCCCCCGGTGATTGTCAATGGGATTTGGGATCCATAATCCTCCAACTCCTTGACTTCTTTCAACTTCTCATCTCTCTCTCTCTCCCTCTCTCTCTCTCTCTCTCTCTCTCTTTCCTCCATCTCCCCAAGAAGGTTTCTATTTATACGCCCTGGCCTAATTAGACAGGCACACATGCAGAGGCCTCTGCAATTATACTGATGGATGGAGATCGAGAGACAGACAACAATAATAATAATAATGAAAATATATTGCATTTATATAGCGCTTCTCTAGACATGCAAAGACTCTTAACAACGACAATGAAATACAAGAATAAAAAACAAATATCAATAAAGATGGCTAGATAGATAGACTCCCCGGCTGAAAGGTACTGTGATCGATGGCCAATGTCCAGTCTAACCTGTAGGCATCCTTGAGCAAGACGACCCTAACCCCTTACCTTCTCATTAGTGACATATATCTCTATGATTCACTTCACTCTGGATAAAAGTGTCCGCTAAATAAATAAAAAGCAACACGTTAATAATAGATGCATTAAGACGGCGAGATCAGGAAGACAGAAACATGATGAAGAAAGTGTTTTCTTTCGAGAGAGAAACAAAGATACACGATTTCGTCTGACGTTTTGGTGGGCGCCTTCATCCAAAGCATCTTGCAATACCATACAATGCGTACGTTTCTTTGCGTGTGTGGGAATTGTACCCCAGTGGGAGTTGAACCTACCGCCTTTGACCTTGGCAGTGTTAATGCCATGCACACGCAATTTGATCTACACAGGAACCACAGAATGGTCCAACTGGATCTGAAACGGTACAGTACGAGCAGTGTACTGGGGGTACTCGGCGGTACTGTGAAATGACTGTGAAACGCGAGCGCACCGTTCGGCGGGCTGCATTTCTCAGCCCCCACCCAACGGACGTCTTTATTTTTTCATGTATCGTAAAATGCGTTTGCCCTGTGGCTTCTGCTGTCTTTGCTGTGTCACTACCAATCAAGACGAGTGTCACACTAAAATACTGGTGTACACTCGGTTTATTCTCTGCTCCGTCACTGTAATTGACCTTGGGCAAATAAACAATGAAGAACAGGAACAGAGAAATGGGATTCATAAAAAGGAAAGTCAGTTGTATTTTTTTTGTATTTTTAGTGTAATTGTATTTTTCAGTGGCCATTTGTTTTGGTCAGTGTGTGTGGGTAGTGTATGTCCTAACAAAACCCCTGTGTGGATTTTTTTATGATTTGCTTCAAGATGCATCTCACAGTATGTTCAGTGGATGGAGACATGTGTTGAATACAGCACTGTATCCTTGCAGTTATGTCATGTCTTCAATATCACACATGCCACACTCATGAATTTTTATTTGTTGTGTCGCATCACTGACTACATTTGGATCGCAGCACATCTATCATTTACATTTCTTGAACGTTGTTATATTGTCTTGTGTGTCACATTTTACGTGCTTCCTCTAGACAGCGTGGTCTTAAGCGAACAGGGATCGTTCGCTTCAGACAACCAACAACCCACGTTAGGCTGTAAATATGTCATTTGCTTCCCACATACATTGTGCATCAAATTTAAAGGAGATTTTTGAAGGCCTCTAATTGCCAAGGGACAGAAAGGTGAAAAAATAACTTAACATTTACGAATAAACGCACATCAACCAAAATAAATCGATTTTGACATGAACATTAGGTACAGTGCATTAATGATAATAATTCATAAGCTTCTCACCTGTCCACCTGCACTTTACTTACCATAACTCAATGTCATCGTTGTTGACACATTGCATGTATATATGAATCTTAACGCACCGCTAAGAGTCACACGCAAATCTGTTTGAAATCACGAGACGCGCCATCGCATGCATGATGCGTCTGATTTTATTTATTTATTTTTTACAGTTCATGTTCATTAATGCAATCGATAGACTGTGTTGTTAAACATGTTTTCACTCAGGAGTCCATTGTTTTTTGCGATTTATTTCGCACAAATTTCCCAAATGTCTGCAGTCTACTTGTAGGCACCGTTGAGCAACATGCCCCCTACCTGTTCATGAAGGATATGGGGCTGTGTCTTATGATCTGTTTTTTTAGCCCTTGTGTGTTATTACTCTGTTACTGTCTTACTGCTTATTTTTTCATTATGTGAAGCACTTTATAACATACATTTTTAAATGTGCTGCTAGATAAAGTTGACTAATTCTATTATGTATCTAAAAGCAAATGACTTTGACTCACTTCGGATAAAAGCCTCTACTAAATACAAATACAATATTTTGAAGAAGCTCATACATATGGTTTTCTTAGCAATTTCTCATCAATGACATTATGCCATGCTGACATGCCCTGACAAGCTAATGGAGATTTTCCTCTAGTTTAGATGGGGCTCTACACAACATGTAGCTACAGTGACACAGGGTGCAAGCGCTTGCACGATTGGCTGATTTATTCCCGCAAGAGTTAACAACTTGTGCCCGAAGCTAAACGCAAACCCAAGGTCCTTAAAAAATGAGCCGAGCTTTTCCTGCCTTCCTTGTGATTCAGCACAGAAGAAAACAAAAACTCTGGCTAAATAAATAGGTCATTAATTAACAGCTAACTACCACAGCTGTGCAAAAACACGAAACACACCCCACACACTAATAAAATGAAATGTCTTCACTGCATCAAGTCCCACACACACCACACACACATCCACCTTTTTTTGTAGTTGAAATGACACACACAAAAACATCTTCGGTCTCTGGTGGCGGTGCTAAAGAATCCACACAGGCCCAGTCGAGCGATTATGTATAAATAAACATGACTTTAAGTTTTTTTTTTTTTTAATCTTAAGAAACTTTGGCGAAAGACAAGAGCATGACCGCTGTTGAACTGATCTTGCTTCAAGTTATGCAGATATGCGGGTCAGATCTGGTTCGTCCCTTATTTAAAGGGTACTCTGAATGCGCTGTACCTGATGCAATGTCACCCCTTTTAAAAAATGACGTTTTTACCCCGGGAGACAGACACGGCAGGGGTGCTCGGGACATCTGTGGATGATTTCCCTCTCCTAACGGGCATATGGTTTGAAAAAGGATGATAGAAGAAAAAAAGCCGGTACATCAGTTAATTTTGAAGTGAGGCGACCGAAACCACACCCGAAAAATAGGACTTAACTCATGTTTATGTAAAGACCTTACAGATGTCAGGCGGTTCCGAGCGTGACCTGTGCTCAAAGACAGAAAAGGTGACACTGTAACTTTATGTGCACAAAATGAAAAAGCGGCGAGCTTTCTATGAAAGTCATTAACCACTTTACACTCTCTATGTGACGGCAATGATGATGATGATGATGCACTTTTGAAATATGCCGAGAGCGCCCAAAGTTACTGCGGCAAACCTTTAAATCTCCCTTTCAGAATGCTGACATTGTTTTCTTAAAAGTACTATTTTTACTGCACTAGTTTTCCCTCTGAAACCTTGTGGGACTTGCGAAAATAACTTCCCTAATGTCTGTGTTTTGTGTGTGGCACTTTCATTAAGGCTACGCCAAGTCTGGCTTCTGTTTAAAATGTACGCACCATTTCCCAGGAAACAAATATGGGGGACAGGATAGTCTAGTTAGGGCACTTGACATCCAACTGAAAGGTTTTAACATCGAACCCCAATGTTAACAGTCTATAGCCCACCCCCTTACCTTCATTAATGGCATGGGTAACACTTTACAATAAGGGAACATCAACGTTAACTCATGTGTCTAGGAATAATTTACCAATGGTGTTCATTAAAGATGTGCTCCATAGACTTGAGGTACAGTGAAAATGCTGTGTTGATGATGCTGTCTGTGTGGGCAGCCTCACACATGTGAGCTGCTGCAATTCAGTGTGTCCCAAGCGAAAGCGTTTCCTCTTCCAGAAAATGGTACTAATCGTGTTATTGAATGTGTTTTAGGTTTTAATTTCTCACTCCTTGGATCTTCGATTTTGCCCGCGTGTATGTGACGTGTACGTGTGCAAGGGGAGCATCTTCATAAATAATTCAATAATGTATAAATGAATACCTTAGCTCACATGAACACCATATAGTAAATGATTGCTAGACAGTTAAAGGCACAATAGGTAGGATTTTCATAAAACAAACAATGTATAGACTCATACAAAAATAACAACCCAATAATGACGCACTAGAAGTGTGTGGCGGTGTCTGTATCTTCAGGGACGCTGCCCTCTGGCTGTATTTTCTTATTTTACTTTGTTCAGGATGTTTCTGGGTGTTTTTGGGCAGTCGGTAGCCCCCAGCTAACAATGTTTGAGTAGCGACCAAAAAACCGCGCCGCTCTGGTCCCAGATCGTAAGCACGTAACCAAGCTACGACAATGGCAGACACAGCGCCGGAAAAACAAAAATATAGCGAGGCAAAACACCAAGCGGACAAAGAGTCAATCTGGGGTTGGCTTTGACCCGCTGGCAAGCGCTTCTGGTGTCGTTTAGCCGGGGATGAGGGGCCAACTTTGAATGTTGTGTTGTTAAAAAAAAAAAACACCCGACAAATCCTTCTCATTGTGCCTTTAACTGTTATTTAATGCGCTTATTACTGCATTAACTAATGTTAATAAATAGTACCCTTATTGTAATCGCATGTAGCTAAAAACATGCACATAAGCTAAAAACATGCACATAAGTAAGTCACTTTGGATAAAAGTGTCGAAATGAATGAACAGCAAACTATAGTACACACGGCCAAAACACTTAAGCTGTGACATCGGTAAGCTAGCAGCAGAGCAAAACAGAAAGAGTTACAATAATTACATTACAAATTACACACATGGCGAACTTGAGCGTGGGCGCCAAGTGACGACATCCTCCGCAATAATTATGTTTAAACTGGGGCGTCCCTGGGTGGAAGTAGTTCAATGTGGAGAGGGGCTTAAGAAGCACAGAGGCCCTGTCATGTCATAAGAAGAAAGTGTACGCAAAGAAGAAAAAGAAAAAAAGCCGAACGAGACAAACTTGTGTTTAACAGCGGGGGGTGCCTTTTTATTTTTTTCTCTCCCTCGGTTAAACGAACGTTGACGGTGGTGTTACAAAGACAGATCCTTTACATCGTTCCACTGTGTCTCTAACATCCCTTCCTTTCTTTGTGGTGCGTGCCCTGCTGAGCTCACCGCTATACACAGGAAAGAAAATAAAGAAAAAAAACCTAACAAAGGATGTGATTCACATCCAGAGAGGAAGAAAAAAAGGATATAGATTATCACGGGCGGCCTTTCCGAGACTTTTAAGAGCTCATCTTGTGGCGGTTGCACATGATGCGTACACAAAAAGGGTGTGTGTGTGTGTGTGTCTATTTTTTTTACACTATAATATACAACATTCAAAAGAAGTTAAATTGTATTTTTTTTATTTCAATACATTTCATGGTATTTTGCTGTAACCACACACATGCAGGCAGGCACACACACACACACACACACACACACACACACACACACACACACATTCAGGACTTTCGACTCTGACTGAGCTGACGTCCGTGGCGAGTGATTCGATTAGTTGGATTTCACGCGACAATGCTTTCAAAAGAGAGAAATAAATCATATTGAAAAGGGAGATAATTGTCAATAAGTTTAAAAATAGTTTTGAAAAAAAACAACACTTCTCGCTGTTTTCAAACCACCTCTCCATGTAAGGGGTTGAACTGGGATTGTTAAAAACAAAAAACACCTTTATTTTAATTTTCGCTGAGTTTCTAATCTGTGGGGTCACGGTTTTTCACACAGTTGTGTATCTCATAATACAAAAATGACAATCGACAGTGTTTACAGAGGGCACAGAAAGGGTGGTCAGGGCTTATTTCATTGGAGCGTAATTGGTTTGTGTGTTTATTTTCCTGATAATGATGAATGCGCAATTTGATGTTGCGGTAAAGTGCATTGCTTGTGACTCAAGGGCATTTTACACAAAAACCACTCAAAATATATTTTGTAACACGCATTTCTATTGAGATCTAGACGGCGTTGGGCCCTGAACATGTGCTCAGGCAGGGCAACTGATTTAGCCCACATCTGCACTCGCTGAGTCAACCATTGTGGAAATATTAAACCTATAAAAAAACATTATTGCATATGAAGCATTGGAGACATTGGAGATGAAACAAAACATAAAAATATATCCATCCATCTACTGGTCTGCCAGCCTCCCTCCTACCTGCTACCTGCTGTCACTTTGGATAAAAGCGACTTCTGAATGACCAGATAGCTAAAACCACAAACAAGACCCTACGTCCACACACGCGCTGAGAATAATAACAATTTATGAAATTACGAAATGCATTGGAATAACACATGAAAAGAATAACAATTGACGACTTCATGAGAATCATTCACTAGGCTGTCTGTGAGGAGATAGTCTCCAAAATGCGTGGCTAATTCACATGGATGGCCTCAGGAGGAGAAAAACCCGCCAAAAATGTGCCGTTTTCTTTCTTTTTAAAACGGCACACAGAAACCCTCCCAAATTGCTCTGGAAGCTTGTTAAAAAATAACACACCTTGTTTCTTTCTCGCCTGGCTTAGGCCTTCAGTGGGTAGTTAGCTTAGCCCTTAGCCAGCCTTACACTGAGTCACAGTGAAACCAGTTTGAGTTTGGAGAGCAGGTAATGTGACAGCTAAATGGCAGCTAGAACATTGCTAGCATGATAGAATATGCTACTTATGCATTCACGATTCCCAGGCTCACAGTTTGTTGCAAAAATTGAGTTTGGTGGGGATCATATGGTCCTTTCTAATTTAATGACGGGCAGGTGGTGGTAAGAAAGTTGACTTGTGAAATGTGGACTTTGTTTCTTGGTGATTTTTGATATTGCTTTGTTGTGATTCACTCACTACTTATTTAGATGTGAAGAGGCAGGAAACGTCTGTGTTTTTTGTTTTATAGATACTGACGACAGTTACTACTAAACCTCCTATTGCTGCTCTGCACTCAACGGCAAGTTGTATTTCAGAAACCTGCTTGTTCAGTCAGCAAACGTTTCTAGTTTGTCCAATATTGATCACAGGCTTTGATTGGTCTCAGTCTCACTTGTAAGTCACTTTAGATAAAAGGGTCTGCTAAATTGCTAAATGTAAGAAATAAACGTTGATTCGTCATGTATTCTATTATGTTAGTTCTACTTAGATAAAAGTGTTTTTCCTTTTCAAATGGATATCAAAAGACCCACCTCAAGCACCGGCAAAGCTTGTTCCACGATTCATTTCCATAAAATATATTTTTCATTGACCTTTCAAAAAAGCAGCCACGATACTGTTGAATTAACTATATTCGTTTATTCATTTTTTTCAGTCACAGTTGGTAGCCACTATAAAATGTAAACACATTTTTATTGTTATGGAAGATAACACAAATAGTCTGTTATCGTTCATAACGTTCCTTTGGGAAGTGTAGTTTTTAACATGCAAATAGGACAACACACTTGGCTATCATCAATCCAGCAGAAGCACTATGATCACATTATGTAACTCTCCCAAGTATAACTTTTTTAAATATATTTTCTGTGACTGAGTCATGATACAGGAAAAAAAACAAACAAAGCAACATAATAAGTTATATTGGAAGTTAATGTTGCTTGTTGTGCTGGGTAATGTAGCTTATTATGCTAGGTAATGTTGCTAGGGTCTACCGTCGGTTTGGACCACTACTGTGGAAGTGTAATCTCCGATGGCCGTGGGATATTGGAAAATAGTGTTCAGCACTGCGAGAATCAATATCCTCTTTTTTTCCCCGCTGTATCTGGCTGGCAAAGGTCACGCTGTGCGTGGTCAATATCATTTTGTATCTGGACTCTTGAAAAATGATGGGGAACGTGTCCTTTTTCTGATGACATTGTGAGGATCCAGACTGGAATCGGATGAGGATGACTCCATTTCGAGTTCAACTTTGATGTCTGACTGACCACCTCCCCGCTTCTAAACCCAACAGTCAACCCTTGTTGTGAGGCGTCCAATGGCCGCTCGGTGTTTCATCTTGCTTGGTTTGGCTAATGCAGCTCTGCTATCATGTCGGTGGATCAACGCGGGGGCTAGTAATCAATATAAATAATTGGAGGCCAGGTGCACTTGTGTCATCCAAAAGACACAGTGCACATGCTAACACATGCATCACCATAACGCAGCTTGGAAATTAATCTTCATCACGCTATTGACTGTGTTAACACTAGGAGAAATTAGGATCAGGTGCCAATTAACACTAGTGCGGTCTGCAGTGCTTAGAATAGGGGTTGCTCAAGGTTAATAAAACAAAAAGAAAACTTGTATTGTATGATATCTGTAGTGATGTTTTGTTGTATATCTAGGATTAGATATGACTCATATCACATGTGACGTTACTTACGTGTTTACAGCAATGAATGCGAGTTTGATATGCATGCTTAGAGTTAACAGCATGGCTGTAACGAACCACATTGTATTTCATGTCATCAGTTACTAAAGTGTGTTAACTGAATACTGCCTCCGAGTCTCACTCCCTTATTTAGTTTTATTTAAGAAAAGTAAAAGGCCCAAAAACGAGATTACACAATAATGAAAATTATGAGAAATGTAAGACGCGACCCCATTTCTATCAGATGAATTGTACTCTCCAAGTTTTGAATAAACAGCGACACCCTGCCCTTGCTTGTGTTTCAGTACTCCAGGCCCAGCGCTTTGAAGGAATAAATAATGTGCATTTTAACTATGTTCAGTGCTCTGCACAACCCCTGGCAGGCGGTTACAGAGATGAAGACAGTACAAACACAAGGTTAACCTTATAATCCCTAGATAAATACAAGTGACGACAGGGGGGAAAAAATACTTAGAAAAATACCAGAAAAAGGTAGTCCTTGGATTGATTTGCCCGATGACGCTTCTCTGCTATTTATGTTTATGACTATGAATTCACCTTTTAATGAAACCAATGTTATTTTTATATTTCTTCCCAAAAACACTGAACCAAAAATCGAATAATCCCATTTATCTCCGCGTTCTTAAGAGACCGTCTTTTTCGGGAGATTTATTTATTTTTCCGTAAGGTCTGAAGGGCAATTGATTTCCAAAGCGTTTTTGGGCTTCCGTCGGGATTTCCCATGACCTTAATTGACCGCAATGTACGGATCGCTTTGGCCCTAATTCATCCCTCGGGCCATCACTCGGCGCCTCCATCCATTTCCTCAGCTTGAAGAAGCCTCACTCCACCCACAATCCCCCCCCCCCCCCCAATTCCTTTTCGCTTTCGGTTTCGTTTTCAGACCCTCCATGATTGACAAGTCCGATTTTCTCCGTGGCATGTTGACATGATGGAGATAGGCCGACGGCCTGCCGGAGTCAACATCACAGAGACAGACAGGCAAATTGAAATAGAGAGGTGACACTGAGTGTTCAAACAGTACCCTATCGAGATTTTGATGTGTGGAAGAAAAGAGAGGGAAAAGAAAAAAAAAAACATGGCAGTGGCCCTGAAATTGTTTTAAAAGCAAACCGTTAAAAGTTGTTAAAATAAATAAACACACGAATCACACTAAGTTATAAAATCATTAGAATTATTTGGCCGTAATCATTTTTATAATTATTATAATTAACAGTATTTAATTGTGGTTATGCATCTATTTAATTGTTTTTCGAGGACTGAACACAGGTGTGTTAGCTGAAAATAAATAATTGATACATAATTAGTAATAAAAAACTAAAAAACCCTTAAGCACTTCTTGCAGGTTCATATGTCCTGGCACTGACAATTAGTATCTCAGCAATTAGCATTTTAGCACGTAGCATCCTACCCTAGCTATCTCTGTTGTATACTAGCAATGGGTTAACTTAGCAACTGGGAATGCTTGAAACTTGTTCTAGTGACATCCTGTACCAACAGTGAAATATTGTTTCACTTTCTTCTGACAAATGTACTCATTGTAAGTCGCTTTGGACAAAAGCGTCTGCTAAATTCCCTGAGTTTAAATGTAAATGTAGAAACTAACAAAGAGCTTGTGGTTTGCAGAAATGTCGGAGGCGTCGTCTGTCTTTGATAGACCTGAGATTGCGGCATCTGTGCTGGCAGCAGTCACCTTGACAAAGTCACGCAGTAAAAAGACGCTGTGCCTTCGCTGTCAACTTGTGCACAATATGACTAAGGAAAACTTTTTTTCCCCTTCAACACTGATACAGCTTTTTTATAATATTCGCCCCCCCCAGGTCACTTGTATTTCTCTCTCCCTCTGCCTGGGCTTTTTTTTTAAATACATGTTGGTGTTGGAGTTGACATGTGTCTTGATGCGTGACTATAGAAACAGCTTCTGTTACAGCCTCGTTTATAGTTAAATAATTTTTGTCTTTCTATCCTTTCATCACAATAACATAATAGCCCATAATTAAGGGGGGTTAAAAGTGAGTAGTGGCTCAAATCTGAAAACCATAACGTCTTTCAGAACTTAATCAAGGCTTCAATACTCAAAAATGATTTTTTTCCTCAGACTAGTTTTTCCACAAAAAACATATTTACTCAAAAGTATTTACCATTATAAACTATTTTCTACCCAATACAAATCGATACAAATCTAAATAAAAAGAAAAGCAACATAGAACAGCAGTTATTCTGTAAAGTCTTGCATGCGTGCATGCTTTTTGATGGAGGTCGGCTGTATCTTGCGCTGACAAACAAAAGCCATCATTTTTTCCAGTCCATTATACAAAATAACAGCAAATACAGTTATGAAAGTGATTTAAATAATACTAAATCATATCACGATAAACCAAAATCAAACATATCTGACAGGAGAAAAAACGTGTAGGCAGAAGCCTAAGCTTATTGTGCCTACCCTTAATACCAAGCAAAGCATTATCCTTGCTCTACCCAAAATAGCTGTGAAACAAAACAAACACAAATAATAATAAAGAAATGTAATAAAGAAACAGCATAAAACAAATAGATCATAATTGTCATTAATTTCTCACAGTTGCTTCCATGAAGAAGAAAATAAATTGCTGCAGACGATTTTTGTGACGTCTTGTTGGTTCATTGTATTCGTTTCATGAAAGTCAACAAGCAAAACAAAACATCACCCATTTATCCGTAGCAGGTCCTACATATCTGTATATCTTCCATGTGAATCCACAACGAACACAGCAATTCAATCCAAACAAAAAAACATGCATTCACATATTCACCCACACACACATGACCAGACCAATGGACCTCCATTCATTCCTTCTGATTACACAGTATATCCTTTTGAATGTAATGCACAATTAGATGTTGTTTGCCAGCTTTCACTTTTCACATCACACAAGCAACTTTGTGTTTTGTGTCCGTCATCGCACAGTGAATACTTGGCAAATTTGTAGTTCAGTTTACAAATACAAACTTTTCATTTACTTTATCAATCAGTGCACCACGCTGTGACAGTTTCAAACACAGCAATGTCTTCCCATATAGACAAATAATATCACAGCTAATTACTAAAAAAATGACCCAAAAAACTCCTAACATAATAACTAACATTACAATGCTTCCAAAATGGAGGCGGCCATTGCGATGTGATGTTGCAAAGTACAAGCCCTACCTACTTACTAGTTGTTTATTCAGCTAAATGTACTGTAGAAGAAAAAAAAGAAAATACAACATTCATGTGCCATTTTCTTATTTTATACTGTGCTTAATGTGTGAAATACGTGACGGATCTTGAATTATTGATTATATTTTTTGACTGAAATATTATATGAATATCACGTCTAGCAAAGACATTTATACCCTAAAATTGAGTGATGATCTAATTTCAAGGTCACGGCGAATACAATAAAATCCAATAATAGCTTCTCCTTGAACACAACACCGCTACCATTGTTTACCGTACAGTGGGGTAAAAGAACGAGAGAGAGAGAGAGAGAGAGAGCTAGAAATGGAAAAAGCTGATAACATTGGAAAATGAGCACCAATCTCATAAAGAAACTCTTCCAATACACCCCCCCACACACACACACACACACCTCCATCCCTCTCTCTCCCCAATTAAATGAGTGAATCTCTGCCGAGCGATAGCAGCGTATATCAGAACCATCCAACAGGTTTCCAACTGTTTCCACAGGAACCCCTCTGAGTTTAATCACATTTTTCGCCGAACCGTTTGATTTGCATTTCATTAGAGATATTCCACCCAAGCAGAATTGGTATGAAACGCGGAACATTTGTTGTTCAGCGAGCGCTCAAACTTATCTCCGAGACACATCGACCGAAAGTTTCGACGCGAGCCGTTCGCTGATATCTGGCGCTTGAGTCACGATTCATTATTCTCAAAACGTGGCTTTGAGTTTGTCTCGCTCATTGTGGTTCGGTCTCTCCCGGGAATAGGAGTAGAATTGGCGCGGTTCTGCAAATGTTTTCCTTTCTCCTTCTGTTTTTTTTTCTTTCTGTTACACCTGGAATTGGGTAACCGTTTTTTTTTTTTACGCAGGATTTGTTTTATAGAATGATTGCCGCTTGTTCGCTTGTTTTACGACCCGTTTTCGGCGCTCTGTAATCATACGGGCGCCATGATTGCAAATCCTACTCAATGATTTATTTTCTTTTAAAAGAGATTAGTCAAGTTGAGGTTGAAGGTCGAGGTATGTGACATATTTCAATCACATTTGTCAACATTCACGTTCACATGTGCAGTGACACAAGGACATGAAGTTTGCTATTGGTTTTCATTGTAATAATGACTAATAAATACATAGAGGAAATCTAGTGGTCTTTAGGGGGACCCGTTGCAGAGGAACATCTGGGTCACTGTTGCACCTATTTAAGCTTTAGCCAACATTTGGAGACCAATTCAAACAGACAAAGATGATGTAATATCTTAACTACATAAAACGACAGACAACAATAAATTACGAATCAATCTCTTCATCGCTATATTCTTTATCTATACAATAATAGCGGCAATCTGCAGCAGCATAACAAATATACGTTCAAACCAGCTACTGGTAGAAATGATCACATAGTATGCTGTCCCAAACACATACACATACTGTACATGGTTATTGTCTTCCCGTATATGCACAATTAGTACACACATAAATGCTTACTGTCTTCCTATACCCAATTATTACATTATTACATAGTAAAGCTCTCCCGAACACATATGCATACATGGTTATTGTCTTTCTACAATCTCTTCTTCTCTTCTCTGCCATCCACAGCAACACACAAGGCCACAGATACAACAAACCCTCCAGTGGGTCATTATTGAGAACATGTCCAATCAAGCTTCCCCCCCCCCCTCCCAGTACACGTTGATCCTGTATTTAAAAAAAACGGTGAAACTGCATTTGATTGGTGGCGGCGTCAGCAGGCGGAGATGGCAACAATTGAAAAACACTGATTCGGCCATAAGTCAAAGGAGCAGAGGAATCGATGCTGCTCAATGATCAATTTCAGACGTGGACGTCACACACGCATGCACACACACAGACACACACACTTCATACTCTAGTGCTGCTGCCGCAAAGCCATTCACAATTCATAACCCCAATGTCCGCAGCCTGAACTGTAGGCAACTTTGATCAAGATACCCTTAACCCCCCCCCCCCCCCCCAACTTGCTCCTTAATGACACGTATCTCAATTTACTGTAAATCACTTTGGATGAAAAGCGGCTGCGAAAAATGACTTAATAGCAGTATCGGTCAAACACAGCAGTGACTGGCTTCGCCATGCGCTGAGCAAGAAGCGGCGGCAGTACATAGAAATGTTAAAAGGGAAATAAGAAAGAGCGGGAGAGTGAAAAAAAAACGTCTGCAGATGCCATTTCATTATGTGGCAAACAAGGCTCTAATGCTAGCCATACTTCCGAAGGAAATGAACAAAGAAATTGTGTCATTACGTGGCACAGTAAAGCCACCATAATGACTTCTGCAACCCAATGCACTCACTTGGCTTTCCAAGCGAGTGAAATAAAAAAATAAAAAATACCGTTTTAAATTCTCATTATCTGTGGCCAGTCTGTAATTTTTTGAAAGTGATTCATATGCTAATCTCCTTTTTTGGTGGGTGGGAGTCGCAGTAGTTGGGGGTGGGGGGGGGGGTATTTACCATATGGGAATATTATGGTGGGCGTCAATACATAACACTGGCTTTACTAGATACGAGGAGGCAGGGAACATCTGTTTATTTGTGTTTTATAGATTATAGATGAAAACGGAAAATCACTGACTAGCGAAAATGTATTGCGACTTAACTTTTTTTTGGACGCCTATTGCCACTCTGCTCTAGTCTCTATCCAGTTTGTTTAGCACCGTTTTTTAGTTGCTCTAATATTGATTGCATGCTTTGACTGTTCTCACCTTGTAGTCGCTTTGGATAAAAGCGTCTGAATGTAAATGTGTTCCATAGAGAAAAACAGACCAAGAATATAAATAACTAAATCACGACAAGGAAATGTTACCGCTAAAAGGCAAAGTCAGGCTCTTCATCATTTAGTTTTTATGTGAATACTGCATATCACAACATATGGTTCGGTCTGTGGTCTAGCAGTGAACACTAGTCTAGGCCAGGATAGCTTAGTGATTTAGGTGATTGTTTGACTCCCAGCCGAAAGGTACTGGGATCAAACCCCAATGTCCACAGTCTATGTACCTAACCCCTACCTGCTAGAGCTTTAATCGGCCTGAAAAGTTGACCCCGACAAGGCCCAAGCCCGACAAAATTCTGTTTTTAAGCCCCAACCTGATTACAACCCGGAGTTTCCCCTCTAAGAGCCATAGGAGAACAAAAAATATGAAAAAACAGCCTATTTTCACCTCATTAAATATTTAGTTTTTGACAAATTTGCATTCAACAAGTATGTGCGCGAGTAGTCGATATAAGCATATGCTTATATGCATATGCATATAAGAATCAGACCATGCTTTTAATAGGCCCAATTAACCAACGTTAAACGTGTAGTTTCCCAAAACATCTAATCATCATAATCATCCAAAACATTGAATCATTTATTTTAATCTGGTTCACAATTCTCAACAGCACTCCTCAGTAACGTTAGTAACTGCGGTCGTGTCAGGTGCATTGCCACGATCAGTTGGTCTTTTCATGACTTCATTTAAATAGCTGTTTTAATCAGACAGAATAATAACCATGGATGTGTGAACGAGCTTGTGCATTCGCTGAAGGATTAAACTCTGCTGCGCGCACACGTGGCGCTCAGCTGTTCTAGTCGCTCTGGATGCGCATCATTGAAAATCACATTTCAGTCCATGAAGAAACCATGATCTGCCTGATTATATTTAGCCTACTTATGTCTTAACTTTCTTTAGGCCTACTCAGTTTGAGCTAAAAAAATTATTTATTAATTAATACAGCCCGAACCCGACGTGAGCCTGTGAAATATGTGACCCTGTCGGTTCGGGCAGAGATCTCAAGCTCTACTATCTGCTCCTTAACAACGTGCATCTAAAATCACTGTCATGGACAAAAGCGCTTGTTAAATTACTAAATAGTAAAATTGTGACCACTAAATGACTAAATAGTAAAATATGAAGAACGCAAGTTTACAACAATCCTCATCGTCGAACGTCAGCTAAACAGGAAGAAGCTCTCTGCGTATAACCGTACATATTAATAGTGTTGTGTGTTTTTGTACTGTAATTATTCTGCCTTAGGGCTACACCAGCTTGTGTGTTTTATCAGCGCGTTATTCTTTAATCTTTACACTTGCAAACCTACTCACAGGGGAATTCGTAATGTATTTATTTTGTGTAAATGTAACGTTTGAATATTTTGGATTTTATTTTTATTTTCTCCTTCCGCTGGCTCGTACGTAGTCCTAGCTAGCCAGTAAATGGTGTTTATGCTTTGAGGCTCGTAGGCTAATGCAGGAACGCGGTAGCAACGCAACTGCTCTCGATTTTTATTTCCCAATCCAATCTGAAAGCGGCATGTTGAAAGATTGGACCCAAGTAAACTCTGCTGCTTAATTGATAGAAAGTGAATATTCTTAAAGTTACATGTAACACTTTCAAAATTGACCCTATAGTGACTACCAGTCTAACCCGTGGACTGTACCAACGGGTACGCTGGTCTATCCGCCATACAAGTGGGTGGACACTCCCATGTGTGATGTCACTATCGCCTAGTTTTTAAAATGGCTAGTCAACATTACCCCTGGTGTTCCAACTTATACTACCTACAACTACCTTATAGTAAAAAGAGATATTTTCATATACTAGCATGGATTGCATTTGTTGGATCAGAGTTGCCTTTAGGGCATTTAGCAGATGTTTATGTCGAAAGTACAATACAATAAGACATTTTTCAGTTGAAAGTAAAACAACAATATATCACTATCGGTACAGCAAGGATGTCAATAGAACAGGTTTCTGAGTGCACCATAATTGGTAGGTTTAGCTCTCCTTTCTGGTATACAGCATGGATAGCTAGGGCAAAATGTTATAAATGTTTTGTCTAAACTGCGTTATTCAACGATAAAAGGGGACTTTGCGCTGTCTGGCGTATTATCCCATCCTTCCCTCAGAAGTGTCCCGAGGAGCAGTTCTGAACACTTACAGACTGACATCCAACACAGCACGCTATCCCCCTACTTAACCAGCACGCCTCCTCACTGTTGCAAATTACATAACACGCAGGGTTAGAAGTTCACAAAGCCATTAAACGCTTTTCTAATTATTATTGATCGAGGGGCCACGAGGAATCGAAGCAAATCGGTAGTGCTGGCGAACAAAGTCGGGACGGGGAGGAGGAGGTGGGGGGTGGGCGGCGTAGGAGGAGGGGGAAGAAGAAATAAGCACAGGGTTTTTTCAAAAATCGAGGGAAGACCTCAAATAGACTTTAAATGCGGCAAGCTCAGAGGATGGCTGTATCTTTACGAAGCAAAAAAAAGGCTGTCGTGAGAAGGCGCTTTTCAGAAACGGGGAAGGAAAGAAAGCAAACTCAAAGGGACTTTAATGTGTCGCTGTATCTTTACGAAGCAAAAATGGCCTTTTCATTGCCGCTTATCTGCCGCTTTTCCAGGATCCCTTGCAATGGCAAATAATATATACATTTTTCCACATCGGCATGCAAATGAAACATAATCATACAGTCCCCCTCGAGCTGGGGTATTTGTGCCGAAAAAACGGGCGCTAAAAATAAGATTTCCATCTCTGAGTTTTTTTTTTTCCTTTCTGTGTGACCTTTGCAGTCAAGCTACCAACGCAGAGCGTCTTCAGAATTAAGGGCCATTCCAGTTCTGAGATGAGACTGATATATGAGATTGGCGAGTATGGAGAGTAAATTACAGTGCATACTGAACAGTCAATTTCTTTGGCGGCTCAAGCCTCTTTCCCTATTGAAGCCCTTCCACATTTATAATTGAGAATACCGTCGCACTTCTGGAAACTGTGAGCGGACCATGTTGGGTTTGTGAATGAGTTGAATTATTGAGATTTAATTGATCGCTTCATTCATGATAACTGCTTATGCTTATGATTCACAGAGCTGAATGACAGGGTCGCAAAGTGCAAATTAGCAATAAAGTTACTTTATTAATTAGTGAAATGAATCATTTTGGTAATACACTATTACTGCGACATCTCGTGACAGATATATAATCACCACTAGGACTGCAGACGTATGCAATATTTTCTTTCTCTTCATAAATTCATCAGGACACAGGGTTCAAGGGATTTATTGCACGATTATATGCAGGCCTGCGCGCAAATATTCTCACTGTTAATATTGAAACCACCCCCTTTGTTTTTGTGAAAAATTGTATCTAGTTTTTTTCTCTTATTTTTCAGTGCAACAGGGCGACAACACAATGCAATACCTTAAAAATAAAAGCCCTCCCCTTTGACTGGGCACGTATCGCGGCAACAGAGGTGTACAGTAACTGGAGCATATCTATCTTATCCATCAGGACGTGACAAAGAGAGTC
Source organism: Merluccius productus (assembly GCA_027122695.1). Taxonomy (NCBI): domain Eukaryota; kingdom Metazoa; phylum Chordata; class Actinopteri; order Gadiformes; family Merlucciidae; genus Merluccius; species Merluccius productus. The sequence goes on along the minus strand of JAOPJI010000107.1, from coordinate 13,633,527 downwards.
AATGAAAACTCATTAGCCGGAAGCATCCAAGGTGAACTTAATTTTAGACGCTGGGAGAGGTCGGTACCGATGGGTGTGTGAGGGGTTGGGGTGGGTGTTACAGAGAGAGAGAGAGAGAGAGAGAGAGCAGTTTCCGTGTCTCTCTCGCTCCGTGAGCCTAATGTGTCTTTGTATGTTGTAATCGGGTTGACCGTTCGAGTGCTGCGTGGCGTGTCTTTGTTGTTCCCAAACTTCTGATTAAATCCGGATCTGGTGATCACAAAGTGAAAAAAAAAATAAACGAAAAAAAACAAAACAAATACAATATTTTCTTGTTAAAATGCTAATCTGCCTCTTTGTCTCTCTGTTGTTTATTTTGTGTCATTTTCAGTCCTACAATGCCAACTCACGGCAGCATACATGGTACACATCCAATCCAACGTTACATTCGATTCCTTGCATTTTTTGTTGTATGTGTACAATTTTATTATCTTTATGTAACTAATAATGACAATGAAAAAACGGTATTATTTGAAACACACACCGCCAGCGTGTTTCAAATAAAAGCGACCTCGTAAAGACACACACACGGAAAAAGACCCAATCTCCGTCTTCGACTTCGGCGTGACCCCCCTTGGGATATCTTCTCCAAATGAGAGGCACTTGCCCACTTGTCAATATCAATAACACAACGTCAGGACGCGTCAAGTCATACGTCGTCGTGTTTTTAGCTAAGAGGCCCCTCGGGTGGGTTGGGGGACGGAAAGAAAGCGCTCACACTCACACACACAGACACAGACACAGACACACACACAGACACCCAGACACACACCCAAACCGCCGTGGTCTTTCGTTTCCCGCTGGTGGCGTTTAGTCCATTATTTTGTCGGGCCCCCGGAAGAGGGGGGACGTGTTTTTCCTGCCTTCGAAACCCCCGGCGGAGTGCGTGAAGGCGGACAGCCGATCGTAATACACTTGCCGGTGGTAGTGATTGATTGTTTGCTCAGCAGATAAGATCACCCCCCCCCCCCATCCCGCCAGCAGCTCCTTCAGTCAAGACAGTCAGTCAGGCGTGCACGCACATCTTAAACCCCCCAAAAAACGTAATTGTATTTTATGTTTTTTTATCAAATTTGTTATTTTTTTAATGCTGTGTGGCAGACGGTGTACAATTTCACAACGAAGTGTATGTCGGCTTCGGTGTTATTTGCCCGAAAAAGACAACCTGCTGCTTTAACTTTGTCGCTTCTTTTTATGACTTGAGCGATTTTGGCTTGGGTTTGGCTGAGCTCCTTCATAAATATGTAAGGAGTTGGTAATACTGCTGTTTATTCAGCCCCCCCCACCACACCACACCACCCGACCCAGCAAGCTCCCCACACACCCCAAATACACACCTCAAATACTATAAATACACGGGCACATATACACACCTCAGACACACACATACACACACACACACACACCTAGAGCGGCACACACAGTCATAAACACACCTCAGACACACACACACAGACACATACACCTTGCACACATTCAAACACACACGGATCACACACACATGCACACAGCTAGACACAAGACCACACACACACACATACACATACACACACGGCTAGATGCACATACACACACGTACACAAAAAGCTCCACCATAGGGAGTATCAGCCGAAAGGTGTGTCGGCCATGTTGTGTGACATACGCTCCAGCACTGTTCCTGGTCGTCAAGGGCATCGCAAAAGGATAGCGTTGCAGCTAGGCAACTACTCCCAGCTCAAAGGTACTGGGTTCGATACCACCTATGTCCACAGCCTCACCTTGAGCTAAGATGCCCTATTTAGAAGAAAGGTAAATCATATATTTACATTCTTAGACAAAGGCACCCCACTCGCAGTTTCATTCGTTTTAGAGGTTTTAGCATTTGTCAAAGCAATTGTCATGTGCTTCGGTTTTAGAGCCAGTTTGTGCAGTTACAATGCAAAAAGAAAAAACAAGTTTTTTTCTGAAGAATGTTTTGCCTTTGTCTTACACCCAGTATCTTACACACAGTTGTGGGTGTAAGATAAATGCAAACCGTTCTTCAGTAAAAACGTGGGGGGGGCGTTTTTTTTGTGTTGTAACTGCACAAACCGGCTCTAAAAACCGAAGCACGTGACAAGCACGTCTGTTGTCCTTGCAATGCTACAAACCTTGCATTTATCTTACACCCACGACTCTCATAAGGAAAAACTAGAGTGCTGCTCAGTGTTTTTCCCACTCAGCCAATGAATTTCACGAGAGCCTCACGTCTCCCCTTGAGAAGCCCAATTTTGGTCAAATTTTAAAAATAGTTAAAGCACGATTTCACCCCTGCTGGATGTGTGTCTTTCGGCCAACTTGAATCAATAGTGCCCCTTTAAACTTGCTTACTTTTACACCCAGCCTTATAATTTAAGGTGGTTGCAAAATGTATTCTGAGGGTGTTCGGCTGTGATGGCATTTGCTATTATTTGACATTTTCTAGACTAAATGATTAAGTAGGGGGGAAAAAAAGAGATCATTAGATTAATCGACTGCAAAAATAATCGTTAGTTGCAGCCCTACTTAAATCACTGATAAAGTGCCCAATAAGGTCGTCACTGTTCTTGATGGATTAGTGACCTCCTCAAACAGCCACGAGTGTTGCTAAACCAAAATGACCTTGCTGGTAACCATCCTAATGCAGAACACACATTGCTTACTTTGTTTTTCCAACGGGAGTAAGGGCACGTCTATAATTAACCGAAGTCCACCCACCCCCCCGTCTACCAACACGTCGAGGGAAACATGTCGGACCCATTCTATGCCTTTTAGCGCTAGCAACTTGTGAGTTCCCCCCACACACACACACACACAACATAACACCACACACACACACATATCACACAGACGTCAAACCAACCGACCGGCCGACATTGGCGTTCTTATGAACCCTCCCCCAACCGCCCGCTCCCTCGCCAGTTAAATCGGACCTCGACCCTGAACCGAAGACCTTGCTGAAACAGATCTCTCTCTCGCGATCAATGCCCACCGCCTCCGGCCACCCGCCCACCCAGCACCTATCAGCGATCCAATCACCCAGCAAAGCCTCACTCCCCGACCCTGTGTGCTCCAGCAACAACAACAACAACCACCACCACCACGATCAGAACCCACTTGTTAGCCAAGCTGTAATCTGGGACCCAGTAGTCCCTACTTTAGCAGAACTTCTGGGAGGGGGCGGGAGGGGGCGGGGGCGGCGGCACAGAGACCGGGGCCGGAAACCAGAAACTACAAGGGGGCGGAGTTACGCCTTATTTCCGGTTTTGTTACGGAGATATGCTACTGTTACATAAAAGACATGTATATACATAAAAGTCTGAACCACACTTCCGAAGCAATGCATAACAGAAAAATACACGCACCGTTCTTTTAACAGCCAATAATACTATAGAAAATATATGCATTTTATCTTCAATTAACTACAACAAATAAATATGTATTATCCCCTACTACACAATTGGAAAAATACACGACGCACGGCACATTTACACAAACGGCATACTAGGCGTGCGTTGTCCAATTCCGTCCCCAACTGCCGTTATTCATTGAACCTTAAATGCACTTAAATACTATTCACTCTTGTCACACACATAGTAGTTATGCACCTACCAACACATTTAACAATCACCATATTCCTTAAAATGTAACACATCGACATTGCTATTGTAAACATATAATACAAAATAACCGTAATACAGACAAACCCCGCTACAGCCGAGCCAACACTTAAGTGTTTGGGCTAACTAAATTAACTTGCTAAAACTACTTGCTAAGATCACTTTTGACGCAGATATTTTACCATCGGTGTTTTTCATGTAACATAGACGACATATGCACACAATTAAACATATTCCAACCATTGTTCTTACCTGTAAAGGGGAAATAGAAAGAAATGAAACAGACACCATGTTGCTGGCTTCAAGTCCAAGGTGTAACGCACGAGCCGCGAACAACACGCCCCGCTCCCCCCCCCCCCCTACAGGAAAAACCCGGAAGACCAACGCAAACCCGAAAATATGTTATTATTCATCTTCTTACTAATAGTTGTACTATTTTGTGCTGTTTTTCTTGTCTCCTGGATCTGCGAAACGTGGCATTGCTTTGAAAAATGACACCTGTTGGTAAATGACATGACTTAAAATGCTAAATAAGTAGTTAAATACATGCTGCAAATGTACAAAACTCAATTATATGCCAAAAATAAGGTGTAAATCATCTTCAGGCCAAAGACAGAACAGCCAGCTTAGTGTGGTCATTCAAGGCGTCATTCGAGGCTGACATTCATTCGATCTTTGTCTCCGCTGTGATTGCAACAGTGAAGTTAATCAAAGAGGAAAAAAAACAAAAAACCCTGCTAAATGTTGTCGGGGGTATCGTTGTTAGTGATGAAGTACTGCATTGCCTGGAGCCACAACACGTACACACATGCACATGTATGTGACCGTGGCCTAGACAAATAAAAATGTTTTTGTCAAGGTCACATGTAACGAGGAACATGTGTTGATTGGCTGCTAAATGAGAGTCTGACTCCAACTGTGGTTCTGCTTTTATAAAAAAAACCTTGCCAAGGGGACAAACAACAGGGCGCCAGAACAGCCTCAATCAACAGGCAAGCAGGTAATTAACCTCCGATCACCTAGCTGGAAACGGCTCGGCGGTTGGCGTCGGATGTCTGTGGCTTTCCCGGGTGTCATTGTTCAGCGTACGAGGTGTACCGGCAATGTTGCATGCTGAGACGTCATACTTTAACCGCGGGGAACCGGCGAGGTTTTAAAGGCTGTGTTACAGTAAAGTGAAATACTCGAAATACGTACTATCTAAAAATAGGCTTTACTATGTGGTTATTTTATGAAGGATATTCATGTATTGAATTACCAGAAAACGTAGTATATCGTGATATACATCGTTATCGAGATATTAAATGACCTATATCGGGATCGAGGCTTTTCACCGTATCGCCCGGCCCTACCCGGCATGAGATTTACCATACAAGCCGCGATGAAAGGTCGTATGCCGCGCCCTTTTCGCTAGCCCATGTGCCTCTTTGCGTGTCCGTCAACAAGAAATTCTTGTAAAGTCATTTAGGGGTAAATATATAAATGTCTTCTTCTTCCCTCTTTTTTTTTTTTTGTATTGTGTCTAAAAATGTGTCTCACAACTCTAAGAGTGGTCCGTAATGTGCCTGTTTTATATTTTTGATGTTATATTTTGTATTGTATCATTTGTGAAGTTACACTTCAACACTTACACCTAATATTTACCTACCAACCTACCCACGTATTCAAAATGTGTTTGAATATTTTTGATTTACTTAACTAAAACAGAAAGTACAGGAACATTAAACTTAAAATACGACAGAAACATTAGAATACAGTACAGATAAGGACATCAACTTAAATGGACTAAAGGACAAAGACTGAAATGTCAGTAGTACATAAAATACAATACATTTATGCGTGTGCGCATTCATAACACATGTAATGTAAAAGAGTAAGTTAACACACATTAAGACACGTGTACATATAGAAGAAACTGCCCTAGAGGTGCATGTAATTTCATTTTGCAGGGAAGGCTCTGGGGGGGAATTAGGATTTGAACCAATATCCATTAGAAAAGACAACGTATTGATCTGATTGGTCCACAGAGGCTTAGCTCAATCGGCGAGAACCCCCCCGCTGCCATCAATTACATTGAGCAGTCAGTGGGCCCTTTGACTGATTCCCATTGATTGACGTCATTATGTTATTTGTCTATAATGAAGCCGGACAAGCCCAGCGGACCCATGTGGTCCTTAAAAGCAAGTTAGTCACTTCCTAAGCAGAGCGTTCGCTGGTGTAAGATGTGCTATTGATTTTGGTGATTCAATGGAAGGACGCCCTTCTTGCATTGGTTTAAACAAGTAAGATGAATAAAATGATTTGCTTCTATTATTTTCCTTACCACTGTCCATAGTGTATATATCTCACCTATAGTCTATTCATATTTATACTACTGTCCATTCTGTATATATTGTCCATAGTGTATTTACCGTATGTTCTTACTGCAAAATAAATGATTAATTATCTTATTCATTATATATTCCACTATACATACTCTGCACCGTACTGCTTTTTTGCACTTCTGGTTAGATATTAAACTACATTTCGACCCAAGTAGCAACAACTTTGGTCCGTCAGTTTATCGATCAATTCCCATCGTCCATCTGCCCATCCGTTCACCATGAACTCATCCACCCACCCATGAATTCATCCACTCATCCGTCAATCGACCATTCATTCATCCATCTATCCACTCACCCATCCACCCTCCCACACATCAATTCATCCATCCATCATCCGTCCGCATGTTAATGAGTGTTGCCATCATCCAGAGCCCTCATCCATCCATCCATCAGACACCAAATGCCTACACACCCCCCCCCCCGCCCCCAGAGTCCATCAAACAAACCCGCACTACACTGCTGGAAACACGTGCGCTAACATGGCCGGCGTACCTCCCTCCCCCTCTCGGGCTGTGTTTCTTGGCAGAGATGGCTTGTCAGGGACGTGGCACCGCGTGCGCTCCAGCCCTTGTGCCGCGGCGGGGGGAGGCGGTTTGGGTTATGGGATGGCATTCATCAGGAATGCAAGGCTCCTCACGCGCTTTGATCACACCTCAGCCACCCCCAGGGAAATGTACTCGAGTACAGCTGTGTGCCTGACCCGCCCCACCACACCACCACCACCACCCCACACACACAAACACACACACACACACACACACACACACACACATCCCCTTTCCACGCCCGGCCCACCTCTTGTGACAATGCCACCGACTCCGTCCCATCTGCCTCCGCCCGCATCGCCATACGCTCCGAGTCCCTCGCCTGTTGGCCCCCCCCCCCCCGCCCCCGCTCCCCCCCCGCCCCGCCGCGGGGGGTGGGATAAAAAGGGATAATAAAATTATCTTCTGTTAATTCAAAAAAAA
>JAOPJI010000107.1:13583735-13596722 GCA_027122695.1 Merluccius productus | reverse complement strand
TGTGTGTGTGTGTGTGTGTATGTGAATAAAGGCCTCCGGCAATTACACCATGCGGACGTCCCAGAGCAAGATGCCTAACCCCTACCCCCCGCCTGTTGCCTCGTGTCTGTGTGTGCAACTGCACATCGCTTTGGTTGAAAGCCTTCTCCGAGTCGACTGTGTAGTCGTTGTTGATCACAAAGGCGACCCAGTATGCCAAACAAATGCCTTTTTTGCTGGTGAGCCTGTTGCTGAGTATGAAAGGCATGTCAGATTTTTGTGTGCGTGTTACGCAATCACTGCACACACATCACAGTGACGGAGCCCGTCGTCGCGTGTCTCATCCAACTAGCTCCCCCCGTCCCGTCGCCGGCTTCTTCGCTCTGACGGATACACTTTTTATTTATTTAGTTTTGTTTTTTTCTTCCCGGTGGTGACAGCGATACTGTCGGAGCCCCAGCAGGGCGTCGGCGCCCGCGTACCAGCGAAACATGAGATCAAATCAACGTCTCGCGCTCGTCGCTAATATGACCCAAATCGCTTCGCCCGGGCATCAAATCAGAAAAAGGGGAAAGACAACGACAGCTTCAGTCGTCTCTCTCTCCTAAATGCCGCTTCTTGTTTTCGATTAAACGATTTTGTGGAGCGTTTGAGAGTTAAAGGAGCGACGTCTGCCGAACCAAAACAAAGAAATAGACAAAAACAACACAGTACATTGCGCTATTACCTTCTGGGATTGCTTCAGTCACCGGAGCCAACTGTAGTTTTTCAAAATGTCCATTCCATTAAGTTCTTGGACAATTGACTTCCGGGCAATTACGACAATTTCATGTACCTGTGCAGACATCATTTAAAACGCACACTGCAAAACAAATGACCGGCTTCACTTGACCAGCTGACAAATAGTTTGTTGACAGTCTCACTAAAGAGCTTTGTAATGAAAGTCGCTCGGCTCATTAGCGCTTTCGGCGGTTTAAGACAAAGCGCTGGAACGAATGTGTACCAATGAAGCTCATTCTGTAAGAAAAAATGTCGTCCACCAATATGTGGTTATCATTATCATTATTATTAATATATAGGCCATTGGTTATGTTACTTTTTTTGCAATGACAACACTCAATGGGACGTGAACCATTCATCGAAAGAAGAAACAGAAGAGACGAACAAAGAAGTCTCAAAACGGGGGCACTTTCCATTTTGTTTGGCTTGCTGTGCTGACTCCTGCGTTGCATACAACCACTTGCCATGCATGCTGTGTGCTTGTGTGTTGTTCTGGTGACAATGGGAATATTCAGTTACGTGACAGAATTTAACGACAGCAGTGCCCAAGCTGTTACGTTTTTTAAACTTTTTTTTTTGTTTGTTTTTTTACAAATCACGACTGGGCACTTGTCTGTTCAGCATAAAAGCGCTGGCAGAAAAAGTCAGTCAACAAAATATTTGCTTCCTAAAAATGTGAACATTCGGTATTTTAATTAACACAAGGAACGTGCGCAATGTAGATGGGATTAGATTTAGTAAAAGCCTGTGGCAGTACAACAAAGATACACAGGCCACAGATTAAATGGCAGTGCAGACTGGTTTCAAGGACGTTTTAGCTCGTCTTTTCTCCGGGAAAAGTTTAGTTCACCGGCGCTGGCCGAGTTTGCATTCGCTGGGCGGAGGGGGAGACGATGCTATCGTTTTAGTTATCAGTCCTCTTCTTGATCCGAGATTAACGGTCGGCCGTATCACCTTTATCGTGGTTCTGCCGGTCAGGTTGTTTCCAGTAGAGGCCCATTTCGTGTAACACGCGTCTGCAGAGCCCCGCCCCCTGAGCAACATCGATTGGTCGAAATACATTTGAAGGGAAAGGAAATGAACCGCCTCATTCGTCCTGATTTGAGCCGTAGATGTTGACTAGTTTGAGCCTCGAAAGCAGCGTTAGCACACTTTTCACACATGTGGAACTGCCAACACCTCTTCACGTGACATGACAGTTGACAAAACAGCTATTTTTTTGCCGTAGATGTTGATTTTTAACGCAATAAATGTTGTCAGGCATTGTCGACATGTGTCGACAGATTCGATAACACACAACAGCGTGTCTGATGGCTCATTTACCATGAATCTTTCAATATATAAAGAAAACACTGCGTCAGGTGACCCGATTTTTTTTACATGAAAAACGGGGACATTTGTAGTTTGGCGGTCCAAATATCAATGTTATTATTTCTGAAATAAATAAAAAGGGACAATTTATATTTTGCCTATTTTTATCATGGAAACTGTAGTACTAAGAGATTGGGCAGTACATGCTACAAGGTTTACTATGATGTGTTTTAACCTTTGGTAAACCAGCCAACAAGCTAAAATAGCTACTAGAATCATGGTGGTACTGTTGGGTCTCTGTAAATGTTATTAGGAGTTCGGTCTAGACCTGCTCCATTTGAAAAGTGCCCTGAGATAACTTCTGTTATGAATTGGTGCTATACAAATAAAATTGAATTGAATAAAATTGAATTGAATAGAGAATCGCTCTATATTGTATTGATAGTCTATTGTTTATGATCGGTCGCGCCTGCTTATGGTATAATGCCAATAGATAGACCCCTGCTAGCGAGGTCGCGTCACAGTCTATCAGATAGACACGAGACTCATTACCAACTGTCTTGAAGTCAATATTCATGAGCAAGCTAGAGCTTTTGCCATTTAAAAATCTATTCACATATTTTACAAATCTTTTTATTTTATTTATTTTTAATCTTTTTTTTTTAAACAGGGACATTTCTGGGGACGGGCCACCAGAAACAAGGAATGTCCCCCGGATAATGGCGACCCTGTTTGAGCCAGCTATGTGTGTTTGAGTGTGTGTGAGAAGGAGATAACTGTGGGTATCTGTGTGTGTGTGTGTGTGTGTGTGTGCATACACGTGTGTTTGTGTGTATGTGTACATATCTGTGTATCTTAATATATGTGTATCGGAGACTATGAGAGTGTGTGTAGGTTCACATGCGTTTTTTTGGTGTAAATATCTGTGTGTATGAATATGTGTGTGGGAGACTATGAGAGTGTGTGCATATGTCTGTGTGTATACATGTGTTTATTGTGTGTGTATATGTGTTTGTTGTGTGTGTGTATATGTGTGTATAGGAATATGTGTGTGGGAGACTGCAAGAGTGTATGTGTGTGTGTGTGTGTGTTATGCGTGGGACTATCACAAACCAACAACAAGTAAAAAACAACAAGAAAAGGATAATATGAATGTCTTCAAGGATACCGAAGATTGAATACACTATACACAGAGGAAGAGAGTGTGTGTGTGTGTGTTACGTAACACCGGCTTGTGAGTAATTATTAACAGCACATACAGCTTTACATCAGCAGTGTCACTGCGATGGGCACGGGGGGACTCTGGCCTTCCCCATTCAATTTAAAGAAGCGCTTTGGCAGTGTGTGTGTGTGTGTGTGTGTGTGTGTACTGTATATGTGAATGCAGGTATGAATGTATTTGTATCTCGGTTACACAAAGGTCAGTCTGTGGTCCAGCCTTGAATGTGAACTTGGATCTGTGATCGGATTTCACTTTCCCGCAATAACAACAAAAATTCTGGTAAAATAAACCTGCTGAAATGGCGCTGGGTGTAGGTGGGGGCCCCCACCAGATGTGCATTGTATTGTTGAGAATTGTTGAGGGGAACGCAGCGGAGGGGAGCGCAGCGGAGGCGAGTGCTCTATGCATGCATAGATCTGGGACCGTCCAGACCTGACAGATAATGCGTCCTGGTGTGATCGGATGATAAGTGTAACCGAGGCCCATGTATGCATGCATGCATGCATGAATGCATCTATACATCTACGTATACATCTACGTGCATCGGATGCAGTGCATCCGATGCACTATGTTTACTTGATGTATGTATGTATTGTTGTCTGTATGTAGGCCTACTGTATGTATCTTGAGTACATATGACGCTCAACACTACTTACTAGAGCAGTGTCATTTGAAAAGGAAATGAAAGCATCAACCTTTCATTCAGAGGTCTGTAGTTTCTTATTACACCACGACTGTGTGTACGCACATGTATGTGCGTACACACAGTCGTGGTGTAATTGGCGGTTTGTATGTGTTCATCATGTACAATGGTGCATGCGTGTTTTCTATTCAAAGTGCGCACCGTATATATGTGCGTCATTTCCATCAGCATGGATGAAGGTACTACTTAGAAACTGTCCAAAAACGCACATTTTAAAGCACTCTGCCTAAAAGCAGACCTTCGGATACTAGACTTCAGCACGTTGACAGACAATACATTCGAAAAAGAGAAAAATAAATTGAGATGAGGAGCAAGGCAAAAGGACAATAATGAAAGAAACAGCCGTCAACTGTCGAGACTGGGGGGGAAACAGGCTCTACCTCGGGGGACACATTTATATTAATAACATCTCAGTGCATGCTATTCCATCTTAGCCACGCATCAAACTCTCGCAATTTCACCCCTGCATGTTTTCCCCGTGTATTGTGGAAATAAGTGTGTGTATATATCGAGGCCTATATGTGATATTTATATGTATATACACGTATGTTTATATGGAGACATTTTTTTTTTCTCCCAGAAGCAAGCGGAGCGGAGGATTGTGGGAGGAATCTATTTCTTTTTTCGGGTGTAGCTTTTCGCGGCGCCCAGCGTGATCTAGTTCAGGGCTTGTGGGAGAAGCACTCAGTTTAGTCCTCCGGTTGAAGGGTTAACTGAATACACCCTGGCCTCGCCTTCATGTCAGGCTGGGTGCTTTGGGACATTCAGGGGAAAAAAATAATAAAAATAGGAAGAGAAAAAAAACGGTGTCTTATTAACTATTACGTCGAGCTCTACTTTTTATTTAAGTCGCCGCCGCTCAAAGCTATATTTGGTTGTGCCGTTGCTGCTAACCTTCAGTCGATTTGAGTAAGTGCTAGGCTGCTTGATTGCTTAGTTGTTAATTTTAGCGTAGCGCTGAAATCGCATAGTAATTGAAACAATTAAAGATTTCCCTATGTAGCCCGTTGATGGTCGTAAATAGCAAAGTTTATACAAGGTTTACGACGGCGATAAATACAGTAGGTTTTATGTCAGATGTCAAAATGCAGTCCCCAAGGTCACCCAAACATCAAATCAGATGGCTGAAGAAAAAAATCTGAACACTAATGTGTACTGTCACCAATATTATTAAAGTATCACTGCACTATTACACTGCATGTATGTCGGCCGGCGTTCTCCTCCCCTTCCGCTATCTGCGTGTCTTCAAAGTCCCCGCCACTACGTGAAACAACGACTTGTGCCACTGACATTGACTCGACCAACGTACCGATCCGTTCCACTTTACACGAGCTTCTGTGATATCGGCTTAATAGCGTTCTGCAAGAGCTACATGCAGCTATTACATCGTCTGTGGCTTTAACGAGTCCAGTGAGCTCCTCCAGGGCGAAAGTCTAGGCAGGTTTCACCTCTAGGTCACCGATGATCAAGCGATGTTTGTCTTTATTGCTAGTAAAACTTGTGTCACACGGTCAACATACGCCTTTTACTTTTTATGTGGGGATTTTGCAATTTTAATGCCGGGTCTTGCCTCGCCACCTGCAAATGTTACAACAAAACAAGTCCCCCCCCCCCCGCCACCGACACTATTTTGCAAGGGCAACGCCGCTGCATCCTGGTGCTTTGCCGCTGCACAAGACGAATGCACAGAGCGTTTTTTCCCCCCTATACCAGAATGATAGTGGGTTCAGTCAGACCTTTCTCCAGTGCTGGCACAGCGCTAAAACGAAGTGTGGAGATAGGTCTGGCTATGCGAGACTTAGACATACATAGTTAACATTTAAATTAACAGTGTCATTTTATGCAGGCAATAAAGCCATCGCATTATAGGTTGTAATTTTAAAAAAACTGCCACGCTTTTATCCAATCAAATAGAACTAGTGTGATGAAGCCAGAGGTAATCACCTCATCCTACACACACACAACAGCAAAATAAGGTGCAACCACAGCGCTAAAGCGCATATTTCCCGTCACTGCAGTTTTGCACATGCTAAGCAACGAGCTTCATCGCAGCTTGTCGCTGTATATTTGGCAGGACCAGTAATTAGAGAACTAGGCCATATTGCAATGGGAGATAATTAACGTTAGCCTGTTCCTGGGAGGTTGACGGTGAGCTAGGAGTGGGGGGCGCTGGGGCGGGCTTGACATAGCACCATTCAATTATGTTCGTCCCCATGGGTCCGGAAAAACCCAGAACATGGGATATCTAAATTAGGCATATGACAAATCTCTCACGGAGTCAAGATGGGAGCGGGTCACGGGGATAGCGCGCTAGCTAGCTTAGCGCGCTCGTTTGTGGTGGTAAAAAAAAGTCGAGTGTCGACGTGGGTGGACTATTACTTTTTGTGGTTTGATGGGGTGCGGGTGTGCCTACTTATTCTTTTTAATGCACCCACATTAGTTTCTGGGGCTTGTTGAATCTCAAATAATAATGAAACCCAATTACGACGGCGCTCGCTGAGTTTCCGTGTCCTTAAATGCCTATTATGAGCTGTGATTGATGGAGTGTTTTCCACAACAGGTTTCCGTGCGTAAAAGGGCAAGGGAGAACATTAAAACAAAAATGGCGGTGCGGCAGTTAAAAAGGGCACCGACATGTAAAGTCTCCTCTTAATTAAGCGCTGGAAAATGTCCTATTGATTCCCGGTAAGAAAAAAAAAGCCAGGATGCTGAGCTGAGTCGCATAAAACAACCTATCTTACCTTGTTATGACCCGATTGTAGGTTCGGTTTCAATTACGGTTTATGCCCCCCCGTATCCACAAATGACGCTTGGCGGTTGATGACACACACTACTACAAGTGTAATTACGGCTAAGATGGCAGTTGTGCAATTCGCGCCTCAAATGTCAGAGACATTAAATTCGGTTGCCTTCTAAATCGGCCGGCCGTGAGAAACGATCGCTCAGAAGTTAATAAATGTGTCTCGGGTTCGGAGAAGAGAAAAAAAAAGAAAAAAAAAAAGGAAAAGAAAGCCCATTCATAGCTCCTGTGGGCTGGCGCCGGGAGATATTAGAGAAGATCTTGCGGATGTTAATAGCCTTTAAAGATTATGAACGAATGTCTTCATCAACATTCATGAGGGGTGGAAGTCCATTTGGCAGGAAATGAAAAATCCCCTGTAAATATACGACGAGGGACTTCACAGCACACAACAGGGACCTCCTGGAAACTGTGTAATGTGGCACTTTTGCCATTAACTTTTTTAATTCATGCTTCTAATTTGAGATGATTATTGTAGTCAAGTATTTTAAGTCAATTCTAACTGAAAGGGGCAGGGGAGTGTGGTAGTTGGGGGTGTTTGACTCCCAGAAGAAAGGTTTTGGGTTCAAACCCTAATATCCACAGCATACCTGTAGGCAGATACCCTCAACCCCCCCACCTCCTCATGAATGACATGCATCTACAATAATAAAATCAGTGTATCAGTGTATGTCGCAGTGGATTAAAGCGTCTGCTAAATAGATACGCAAGTGTTTTGTTGAACGATTTGATGTATTTTCTTTTACTGTCATCCCTTACCACAGGAGAAAAAAAAAAACGTTATGTCGGTCAAGGGTTGCGAAACAAAATGAGAGAGGGAGGAATTTTTCTGTGAAATATGTCCTAGTTCTTTTTCTGGCACATCATAGACGACAAAGAAGAAGAAATGGGTCACTTGTATCATTGAGGGAATTCGAGCCAATGTCACATTTGACCCTTAACTCCCGGGTCCCTTCAACACCTGCACATTGGCTGCGCGCGCTAAAAATAGTAACCATAGTAACCTAAGTACAGAGGTTTGCGTGTGTGAGCGCGCGGGGAGGTGAGGATGTCACCTCAGCAAGGACGCTTCCTGAAAGCCGCACGCATTCGATAAAGTCGGCATAAACAACAACAAAAAAAGAAAGAAGCTATTTTTGTTTTCTTCCATTTGTGTCGCTATTATGGTTGGACAAAAAAAAATATGTACGCTAATGCTTGAAGGAGGATATCAGTGGTGTAATGCATTTATTTTCCAACTTTTTATCCCCCCAACTGGTGTACACCGATTATTAAGTGCTTATGAACACAAATATGACAAAATCCTCGCAATCCTACGGTCTAGTGTCTTTTGTATTTCCCTTCCTTTAATTGTGCTATAATTGGTATTTTTTTCATGATGCATAAATCATTTGTGAAAACACCAGAAAAACAAAAACAAAAAACGACTTCATTCGAGCATTTATAGCCACAGTCACGTCTCCTTTGAAGTTGAACTATAGGAAGCTAATCTGATATTGATATAAGTGCATCAACAGCACTAGCAGCAGTGTATAGGACCGACAACCGGGATCTAGATGTGGCTGCTGGTTCGATTAGATCGAGGATGTGCATGGGGTCCATGTGTTCATGGCACATATTTCAAAGACGTACAGTACAGCGATACCATTAATGCGATTGCTCTATGAGATCTTGTATCAGCTTTCTAGTTTTACGCTCAGGAGCAGCCAACTCAAACATCCCCGCTATCCACTCGGAAATGGCTGAATGAAATGGATTGGAGTCACAGCAGAGACGCACACGTACGCACACACACACACACACACATTTATTTGAATGCTTTATCGTACTCCTCTGGTGAAAATGAGCATAAAAATAACAATAAAAAGTTTGCGGATTCGCCGTTGGGGAACCAGAAGTTATTGTAATTGCTGCCGTATATTTCAACGTGGAGGATGACTGGTTTATTTGGTACATTAATCTTGTCACTTGAGGCCGTTATCTATACCATTCCCAATCCAGAGTTAATCTTCTAAAAAGGTGGGGGAGAGGTACCTATGGTCGGGGGGGAGAAACTTTCGGCGGCGGGCGTCTTTCCCTTTCCGAGTGACATTTACCGCGTTGAACAGTGACTGTAGAGCAGCCGTACACAAAGCTAATGTATTAAATGTGAATTATGTAAGCTTTACACGGGACATTAAGAGAAACAAAACACATTAAACCTACGGTGGTATAAATAATAATAATAATAATAATGCTGACGGTTGGATCTAGATGTATTATTATACTTGACCACTTTATTATTATTCTTTTTAAGTTATCCTTTATTGAACCAGGAAGGTCCCATTGAGACACAATGTCTCTTCTTCCAGGGAGTCCTGATCAAGATGAGCGGTATATGTCAGTACAGAGAAAACAAGAGAAAACAAAAAGCTAACACACAAGCTAACACAAACTACAAAAACTACAAAAAATAATAATAATACAAATAAAAAATATTTTGACTGAGGGGGCGGGACAGTCCGCGTGCCCCCTCTTGACACCGGGCCTGGCCATAGTCCAGTACAGTACTGATAAAAAAGTACTTTCTACTAACCTCGTGAGGAGATGTTTCTACCACTTGCACATATTATATAAATATACTAACTTTGCGCATCCGCATATTGCACATATTTGTTATTTGTATAGTTATATAGTTTTTATTTTATTTTCTATTGTAATATTTCAATCTTATATTTATGTCCCTGAACTAATCTGGCAATACATCTGATTCCGATTAAAACATTGAGACTACGCTTAGTCGAGTTGGGTGTTGCTTGCTTAAAACTATTATCAATTACCATTGTGGTTGTGTGCCACTGTTAGCGCACATTGATAGCGACTGAGAGCCTTCTGTGTAAAGGACAACTTATCTTGTGCTTGCAATTAAGTTGTGATTTCAACTTTGAGTGTAAAACCACACAAGGCGTTGTCCGTTTTGACCAGGAAGTATTAGTAAAATGTATGAATTCTAAATATCAAATCGAATAGATAAAGGACGTTCAGACGGGACTGCTGTCTAGACAGTGTCAACTTTGCCCAACATAACTCCTAGTTGAACTGGGCCTGTTCAGATGCAAAGGGACGCTTGCCGCTTTAATTTTTTCCCCCCACTCTGAGTATTTAGAGTAGAGGGTCATCGAGCCAGGATGAAGAGCACCAGTCAAGCAATCAAGCATTTGCCCTCCTTCTCATGTCCTCTCTCTCTCTCCCTCTCCCTCTCTCTCTCTCTCATTCTTGGGATTGCGACCTGCAAATCCTTTGCTTGCCAGTGCAGACAGCAGCTTACTAACCCCTTCATAAGGGCTTCAAACGCAACACTGTCTTCTAAGGTTTCGGTGAGGTTTTGATGTCGGGGCGAAAAAGAAAAAAAAAAGCTTATCTGTCAGTGGTCGTCGTTGGGGAGCCTTCACAGTAAATTGTCACGCACAACCGCTTAGCTGTGTGCACTAATGTCACGGGCAAAGGAATTAATAACGTATGAGTCAAATGGAAAAATAATCGTAAAAACAAAAGTAAGTAGTGAATGGTAAGTAAACGGGAAACAAAAAGGCGAGGAGAAAAAATGGAGGGAAGGGGGGTTCACGAAATGAAAAAAATAAATTCATTGAAAATGAACATGTCTATTAACCCAACTGATACAAATAACAAATTGTACAATAACAAATGGAGATGTTAGGGCCTCCTAAGGAGGTACTGGGGGCTCTTGGGGCTCATGAGGAGATGTTAGGGCCTCCTAAGGAGGTGCTGTGGGCTCTTGGGGCTCGTGAGGAGATGTTGGGGCCTCCCGAGGAGGTGCTGGGGGCTCTTGGGGCTCGTGAGGAGATGTTGGAGCCTCCTGAGGAGGTGCTGGGGGCTCTTGGGGCTTGTGAGGAGATGTTGGGGCCTTCTGAGGAGGTGCTGGGGGCTCTTGGGGCTCGTGAAGAGATGTTGGGGCCTCCTGAGGAGGTGCTGGGGGCTTGTGACAAGATGTTGGGGCTTCCTCAGGAGGTGATGGGGGCTCCTGAGGAGATGTTGAGGCCTCCTGAGGAGGTGCTGGGGGCTCCTGAAGAGGTAGAGGGGCCTCTGGGGGCTCCAGGCCTCTTTGGGCTTGTGAGGAGATGTTGGGGCCTCCTGAGGAGGTGCTGGGTCCTCTTGGGGCTCATGAGGAGATGTTGGGGCCTCCTGAGGAGGTTGTGGGGGCTCCTGAAGAGGTAGAGGCCTCTTGGGGCTCGTGAGGAGATGTTGGGGCCTCCTGAGGAGGTGCTGGGGGCTCTTGGGGCTCGTGAGGAGATGTTGGGGCCTCCTGAGGGTTGTCCAAGTTTCTGGCAACCAAGGGCCATTCTGCTTTCCATTTCCGCCTTTTTCCTCTATCCAAGCCCATCTCCATTTATTTTTGAACTATCCGTCAACTATAGTTGTGATTTCACCGGGTTTAATACATGCAGACTCCATTGTTCAAAAGACGTCACGTCGCGCGTGCGTGACTTGAAGTGTTGACGACTGGAACGTGATTGGATGTGACACGACACAGTATGACAGGGCCGACGGCGCTCTCACTCCTTAACACCCTACTCTGACCCCACGTAGCGCCATGCGAATGGAGCTAGCAAGCAAAGGGTTAGGGTTAGGGTTAGCTTGTTTATTAATCCCAGACGGGGAAAAAAATCTCAGACGTATGTCGCAATCATGAATTAACGAAATAATTTGTACCGATAACACATTTTGTTATATTGTTGGAAAATAACACACATTTGACGACAAATCTCTGCTTGCGGCATGTTTACAAAGCGTAAAGTTAGGTGTCTGCGTGAGAAACATGTCTGTCCACTCGTAAACTAGCTTGTGCACATAGCATGCTAACAGCGTACTTCCAAAACCGTCTTAGCGTACAGCTAATGTCCTGTTAAGTAGCAGAGCCTCTGCCGCAATTCCACCCCCATCACCGCTGGCTAGCTAGCTCACTTTTCATTCTTAAAAAAAATAAATACAAAACAAGGATGATGATGAAGGCTGGCAGGTGGTGGGTGGGCACAGACGGGGAAGGGCCCTCCACGAAGACGAAGAGCGAGCTGTGTGTGTGTGCGTGAGAGAGAGAGAGAGAGAGAGAGAGAGAGAGAGAGAGATGGCTGTCTGAGCTTTATAGAGGCCTGCTGTGGTCCACGTCTCCAGAGATCCCCTCCCATCCCTCACTGTAGGCATCAGGCTGGGGGCGGCGGGGGGCAGAGGGGGGGACGAAGACTCGGCGAGGGAACCGAATGCACGCAGGGTAAGCCTTCAGCCTGCATTCTGTGTGTGTGTGTGTGTGTGTGTGGGGTTGGTGGTTTTGTGTTTGTTTTTTTTGTCCGTCAGTCTGTGTATATGAGTGTGTCGGCGGGTAGAGGGTTGTGTGCGTCTTATCTCATCTGTCGTCTGCGTTTGTGGTTCGTGTCTGTGTGGTTGTGTGTGTGTGTGTGTGTTTGTGTGTGTGTGTGTGTGTGAGGTTCATGTCTGTGTGTATGAGGGTGTGTGTCCGTGGCTGGCTTCCCTCCTGTGACAGCTCCATGCTCACTCTTATGACTCATCCTCCTGCGCTCTGGGCACACACACACGCACACACGCACACACACACACACACGCACACACACACACACACACACGCACACACACACTGCCAGGCACACAAATAAACTCTGAAATGACTTATTAAAACACACACACAAATCACACACTCAGTAGCACAGACATACACATCGACTGTGACACATGCACCCACACACAGTCAGACACATGCACGCACACACACACACACCACACATGCACACACACTGCACTGAGACTCAGAGAGTCCTAGCCCCTCCCCCTTAACCACAGCCCCTCCCCTGAGCATTAGCCCCTCCTTCTTAGTATAGCCACTCCCACTGGGCAAAAGCCCCTCCTCCTTAACCCTAGCTCCTCCTATTGAGCAACGGGCCCTCCTCCTTAGTCTAGCCGCTCCCACTGAGCAAAAGCCCCTCCCACTTAGTACAGCCACTCCCACTGATCAACCGAGCAACAGCCCCTCCCACTTAGTCTAGCCACTCCCACTGAGCAACAGCCCCTCCCACTTAGTCTAGCCACTCCCACTGAGCCATAACTCGTCCCCATCCCACCCCACGGCCAGGAGATGCCCAGGATACAAGATTGAAGAGACCTTGAAGAAGCCAATGCATCTGG
>JAOPJI010000107.1:13532592-13547511 GCA_027122695.1 Merluccius productus | reverse complement strand
CCCCCCCCACCCACCCCCACGGCACTTTTTCTCCCTGCACTTGTTGGGATTTTTTTAATAGGCTGCAGCCGTCCTGCCTGCCTTCAAATGACAGCCTACTTTGTGGAAATATTTATCCCACACGCTCCTTTCCTCTCTCTCTCCCCCTCCGTCCTACACTCTAATTAGGGCCATCTCCAAGAAAGCACATTACAACCAGAGAAGAAAATACATAAAAAGAGAGAGAAAGAAAATGGAGAACGGAGAGAAAAGAGCGTCTTTTCGAGCATTGTGAGTGGAGCGGTGTAGTTATCGCCTTCATAAAATAAATAAATAAGTCAATACAAAGCGTACGTGGGAAAAGAAAATTGTGAGAATTGTGACAGAGTGTGGTAAATATGCCTTCTGAAACGGCACGCCGTCACATTATTCAACTTATATATACAAAGATATCCCCTTTCCTTGTGTACGCACCCTTCAAAGTCCTGCGCAGGCCAGTGTTTCTGCTGGCTTGCATTAGCAAACTCGCTCATAATAACCCCTCGACAGAGCGTTGATGAGGAATAATTCCCAAGAATTCGGTATCATTGCTCTAAATATGACTGAAATGGGATGGGTAAGGACTATTCAATTTAGCAATTTGACACTTTTATCCAAAGGGATGTCTGTGGCGAATTTCAGACATGTCATTCAGGCAGCAGGTAGGGGTTAGGGCCTCTTGCTACAGACTGTGGACATTGCGGTCCGAACCAAGAACCTTTGGCTCAGAATCAGCTCAGAAACACCCTATTCACTCGACTATCCAACCTTCTCCGACGTTCTTTCTTCTTTCCAAATGTGGAAGACCATACCTCGACAGGTTCAGCCTGCCGAGGTCAATTGTCGCTTTGCAAACACTAAAAAAAAAGGGTTTGGGGCACTGAACAGTAAAACCAGTACTT
Organism: Merluccius productus; assembly: GCA_027122695.1. Taxonomy (NCBI): domain Eukaryota; kingdom Metazoa; phylum Chordata; class Actinopteri; order Gadiformes; family Merlucciidae; genus Merluccius; species Merluccius productus. Next base: position 13,546,591 of record JAOPJI010000107.1, on the reverse strand, counting down.
CACAGTGTCTCCATACAGCCTGCAGACTGTTTCCAATGTAGAAAACACATATTACGCACTCCGAAGCCGAAAATGTACAATCAATATTTGCAGAAACATTCCTCCACGGCACATATAACTGTGCTGAGATTGATACAAGGGTTCGAGAGACAGTGCCCTATATAGGCCTACTGGAGAACCTGGAGACCGAACGCATTGTCGCCGTGGCCGTTTCTTTTTGCGATTGTCGCTTCGGAAAGACTCGACCGCAGACCGCACATTACTAGCAACGACCACAATGCATCCCATCTCCAGGTCCCTCCAGTAGGCCTACATACTGTATCTAGAAACCCCTGTGTCATGGCAGAGGTGTGACACAAAACACCAAATGAGGGGGGGGAAAAAACTATTTTGTTCAAGTACTTGTGTATGAGAGAGTGTTTCAGAAACACTGGGAGTCACGTTGTAGGAGTGTTTATTTCTCCATCAGGAATTAGGAAAGCAGCACGGGGCGGCGGCATCAGCTTGTGACCATCTGTGGTGCCGCGTCAAGGCTAATTAGCCAAATAACAAGACGCCGTTCAATCCCGTCGCCCGTTTGCCCGTGTAATTGGAAGGAGTCTCTGCAAAGTCCGACAAACACAGACTTCTCATTTATCGCCGGCGCAACCCCGGACGAGCCACAATAACATAACCGCGGGTACGCCGGATATTCGTAATCGTTTGAAAAATGCACACGGTTCCCCCGTTGATTGGTTGCTTCCCGTTTCTATAAAAAGGCGGCGTCAGGCCGAGGGTTACATAAGCACGCGAGTGCTGCCGTCAACAAACCCGCCGCTCTTTGGGTTTTGTTCATCGCAACCGCGCTGCAATTCTGATGACTTCCCACAAAAAGGAAAAAGCCTGAGACTTGTTCTCCTCTGCGCTCGATTGCAATGCTGTTGCGTCGCACCAATTAAAAATGTTTCCCCCGCCGAGCTCCCGAGTGTTTAGGGCCATTATTGCCTTGGAACATATGGATGGGGACGGCTAAGGCAGGGCCGGCTGTGCACCCTGCAGGTGTCTGTGTGTGTGTGTGTGTGTGTGTGCGTGTGTGTGACGGAAAACAAAGAAATTAACGTATATACAGGTTGACAGAAAGACAGATAGACACATAGATACATACAGAATGGAACGTACATGATGGATAGACAGATAGGGAGACAAAGCGGTGCGCAGAGGCACACAGATAAAGATAAATGATGTAGATCACAGAGAGATACAAACGTGGAGATAGGCGGACATATAGATATATAAATCAGACAGACAGACAGACGCAGATGGACAGATGCATAGATTATAGTCAGAGAGATAGATAGACAGATACATCTAATGATGAGACAAATAGACAGACAGACTGACAGACAGGAATGTGTTCAACACTAGGAAGGAGGGAAAAACTTCAAACGCTGTTCACGTAAAAATAAAAGACGACAAAAAAGCTGTTCTGTTACAGCATAGATTAGAGCATAGTGTGTGTGTGTGTTTGTATGTGTGTGTGTGTGTGTGTGTGTGTGTGTGTGTCGGTGGAATCTGGGTCAATCATAATTCAAACAGTGAAATATGGCGGATTTGGCTCCCCGTCAAACAACCAGGCCTGGCTGACTGCAGTTGAAAACGAACACAGGTGGTGTGGTCCAAGCAACCCCAAAGACCTTCTCCATATGCAGGCTGTTAGAAATAAATCGAGGCTGAAAAATAAAACCGACCGCAATTCTCTTTCTTTTTTTTCCTCGGTGGTGGTGGTGCTTATTTATCAGCCGCAGAAAGTGAGAGCGTTTATCGAAAATAGAAATGTAAACAGCACAGTGCGAGAAGTGCGTGTGTGTGTGTGCGCTTATCAAGACAAGGCCCCCACAGGTAGTGTATTTAAGGCGCTGTGTGTGTGTGTGTGTATGTGTGGGGGAGGGGGGGCGGTGGTGTGATTTTAAATGTTTTAAGCACACCACTAACAACTGCAATTAAGTAGCAATGCAACCGTGAGGATTTAGAAAAGGCGAGTTTATTTTTACAGCACCATCCGAAAAAAACAAGGCGATTCGCCGTGTTTTAGCAGTTGAGCGGTTAGGCGCTCTCCAAATTGGCTTCGTTTGGTGAACCGAACTGTTCTTTCTCTTTTTTTTTTTTATTTTGCCACCATTCGTTTGGCATTCAAATTATCTTTTGTGCGTGGGTGGGTTTAAAAAAAACACACACACACACACACACACACACGGTATAAGAGGATTTTCTTTCCCCACCCACCCGAGACCCAGGATTGTCTTGCATAAAATGAGAAAGATCTGCTGGTCAGCTCTAAATTGCAATACAGTATTATCTGTTTGAAGCATACGCTCTCTCTCTTCATATATATATATATACCTATAACTATATATAACTATATAAATCTATATGCATACTGCGGCGTGATTAGCATTTTAGCTCATGAGTGTTGGAGGGAGACACTGCAGCTTTTTTTCTCCCATCTGCCTCATAAAACTTCACAACAGATTTCACTAAATAGCTTTAAGGTGACAGAAGACCCTCTTTCACAGAAGCACTCCCCCCGTGTGTGTGTGTGTGTGTGTGGCTCAGAGGGTCATGTGACACACCATTAGCTGCAATATACAATAATATTGTTCTCATCCCAGTATAGGGTCTCTTGTTAGTGTTGTCGTCACACAGTGTGTGTGTGTGTGTGTGTGTGATTCATAGATACTTTACCCTGAAAGAAATGCATGCAATTCCTGTTTGTGTGTGTGTGTGTGTGTGTGCATTGTAGGTGCATGTTTGTATGAGGTGTATATTATTTATAAGCTGTGTGTGGTTGTGTGTGCATATGTGTGGACAGATGGATGCATGTACTGTATGTGTGTGTGCGTATGCGTGCGTCCGTGCGTGCATGTCCATCTGTCCGTTTATCCTTTTATTTATTAATGACATCCAGCTTCCAATTTAGGGAAAACAAGCATGCATCCGCCGTACACAATACGCCGCTCTCTTTCTCGCTCTCCCCTTCATCCCTCTCTTCTGGGAGGTGTAGTTCATGCGGCGAGCCACAGGTTCTCGTGTCCCTAATGACTAGCATCATGCCGGGTCGCAGTTGATTCCTGCTGCCATACACCATCATCATCTGCTCTCTCTCTCTCTCGCTCTATCTCTTGCTCTCTATGCACCACCCTCTCAATTTAGTTTGTCATATCGCTGGGCGGTATGACCAAAAATCGGTATCACAATATCATTTGTATTTTTTTAAGATTGCACTGTATTTTTTTTAGCAGCTGCCATAGCTGTTTCTTCGTCCAACACAAGTGAGCGCAGACAAACTGCCCTGGCTAGGTGGTTTTCTTCTCCGATGTCTTTGATTTATGGGTTTTACGCGCCGCCGCGCATCCTGCCTCAAGATAGGCAGGCTGAAGTATAATGACAACAGAGCGCCGTGACGTGAGACTACCTCACAACAATCTCGCTGATTAAAGGCAACGGCGAGGATTTGACCCCCCGTAATTGGTGACATTGTCAGCATAATGGCGGGGGGTCAACGAAGATGTTGAGACGTAATTCAGCCTTGATTTTTGTTCAACCCTGTCGCGGTGTGCGTGGGCAGCTGGCGAGCCATTGTCATCCTTTCTATTCCATTACCAGTAGTTAGCGGCTCCCATAGCTGCGTCTTTGTTTTGTCCAACGCAAGTCGAGTCCGTGAGCATGCACAGGGGGACGGACCTGAGTCCGGTCTTGATTTGTTTGTTTTTGTTCGTTTTATGGGCGCTAACTAGCCAAGGGCCAGCAGTTTGTTTGCGCTTACTTGTGTTGGGACAACACAAAGATACAGCAACGGGAGCTGCGAAGCAATAGAACGGATGTCATTTCGTAACGCACATACACCACGCACACCGCGACAGGGGGGCAATTGTTTCAGCTAAGCACTGTTATGGCGGGGTGTACAAAAATATCATACAGGAAATTAAAACCGGTATACCGGATAAAACGGTATGCAATCTGTCAAGTCTGTCTGCCTTTTTGTTTCTGTTTTTAATTCCTTCTTCTCATTTTTCTTCCAAACGCTTCACTGAACATCCGCCATTATCTGCATTTTATGGTTGCTTTTAACTGGTTGTATAGTGCTCTATAAAATGTATTATTATTGTTATTTTTAGTATTTGGTGGATGATTTCATCCAAAGGGTCTTACAGGGCGGCAGTGGCTCGGGAGGTGGAGCGGGTCGCCTGGCAACCGGAAGGTTGCTGGTTCGATCCCCAGCTCCTCCTAGCTTAGTGTCGAGGTGTCCCTGAGCAAGACACCTCACCCTAACTGCTCCCGACGAGCTGGCTGTTACAGTGCCCTCGGCACTGTATGAATTTGTGTATGAATGGGTGAATGTGAGGCAATAATTGTAAAGCGCCACAATACCATGCATTCTTATAGCACTGGTAGCTCCAATGTGAACCAAACGCTGGAAATGCCGGGGGTTATATTTCTCCCTCAATGTGAGGGAGACCTGAATAAAGAATACATAAAAATAAAAAAACCTAACAGGTGTTATGTTAAAGTCACTGCACTGTGTGTGTGTGTGTGTGTGTGTGTGTACTGGAGTGTGTAGTGGTCTTTCACACTAATCTGGGTGGAAGGAATTTCAGGACTTCAGGCGGGAAACGTTGGTTGTGTTGACAGCGCCCAAAACCAGTGCTGGATTTAGTTCAGCCCAAACCAAAAATAAAAGTTATCTGCAGGAAAAAAAGCTTGAAACTATTCAAATAGGAAATGCGTTCTTGTTTTGGCAATTGCGTGAATTCTTTCGGATAACCATCTGTTAAATAATTGTTTCGTGAGGTAATGTATGTATGTTGGCTAATACAATATCCTGTATCACCGACGCACACATGAATGGAATCGCATGCGACAAACACAAACACACACACACACACACAGGTATTATATCTCCCCTTGCCGGCAATGCTTGAGAAGTTCTGCTATTGCTGATTATATTTCATTAGGCCTTGAACCATAATTATCTGTTTTACAATGAGCGCCATTATGTTATATTGCACGAAGGGTTGCAGTATAGCATAGCGATGGAGGGCTGGAGCGCCAAATACAGAGATGGGAGACGGGAGAATATGGCGCAACATAGCTGTACAAAACAAGTCAGTCATGGTTCGAGGCAGCCATTATGAGGGACATTCCTGTGGCTCTGTTGACAGCCCTGTGTAAATGACAGGGCAGTGTTTCTTAAACAATGTTTTACTAATGTACCCCCTCTCAGATATGTTTTAGTTCCCCTTTAAAGTTAAAGTGATATGGAAAGATTCATGGAAATACTACTACTTAGTATTCAGATTTACTGAATGGCATTAAGGCGGAGTTCAGATTCAATACATTTCATGGTGATTATTTTATGTTCCTTGTTCCCACTGCAAACCTTCAAAGTACCCCTACCCCATTTGAGAAACATTGCCTCAGAGAAGAGAGAGAGAGAGAGAGCGAGAGCGAGAGGCAAATGTAATGAAAGAGAGAGACAGAGAATAATAAGTAATTACTGATTAATCAACTGATTAATGCATTCAAATTAAAGAAAGGATGAAGAGGAAAAAAATAGAAATTTAAAAAGAAGTAGGAAAGAAAGAGTGACGAGAAGACGGACCGAGCAAATTAGCAATCTTAAGAAAAAATAATTAAAATAAATGAATGGATGAAGAGAAGGAAGAAATAAGGTAGTAAATAGAGAGTTAAATACTGTATGAGCGGAAGAAAGTATGATAGAGAAAATGAACGGAAAGTAGGAATGAAAAAAGAGAAGAAGAGAGAATTAAAGGATATGAAGGGCAGAAAGCTTTTCAGCGGTTCAACATTCACGACAAAATTGTAGAAGCCAACACCCATCCTTTCTGTAAGCTGGACAAAAAACCCAAAAAACAAAACGTCAAAAAGTAAAGTTCTGGTGCAAATCCCAACTTGTTGACACTGACGAGGTTAAACCAAGTTTTCGAGACAAAAGAGAGAGAGAGAGAGCGATGAAAGTTTCTCTTTTTTTGTTTTGTTGAGTTCATCGGAGACAGGCCGTCAAGTCGCCACGGTTACGCCCCCACTCCCAAATCAGTCGTATCAGACAAAGACACTTCAAAGTCCTTCATCCTTACCTTACCTTCACACAACAACCAAACGCCCCCAAAATAACAAATGAATGCCTAATATGAATAAAACATGGTCCAGTAAAAATAAAACAATAAGTAAGACCTGACTGGTAACACCTTGGGATTTGCACTGCTCCATCTCAGGCTGTTGGCTCAACTGTTTACGCCTGTTAAATCCCAACCGCCCATCGGGCGAGTGAGCTCTGATCTGTCCGTTAAACAAACAAAAAAATCAAAAAACAAAAAAAATCTGTCTGGACGTGTGAACTGAAAGAACACTTGAAATTGTGTTTGTTGTTTGGCAGTATTACTGTTCAACTCCACAGCTCTTTCTCCTTGGTGGAAAGTGCAAAGCTATGAACTGAAATCAAATATATGTCAAAACAAACAGAAGAGATTGCGGTTAGAAAAAAAGCATACTTGCGTGGGTTTGTGAGACTAATCTCGGTGAAATGTCTACTGATGTTTATGTTAATGTTACACGTAGTGTTACTCCATTGGTATGCACAGTTATAATGCAAAATACAACTTGACATTATATGGCACAAGATGGGCACGTTAAAGACTTGTAGTAAAGGAGGCATTTGCAATGTAACTTTGCTTATTTTATTATTTACATTAGATTCAATTATATTGGTATTGTATAGCAGGCTGACAAGTGCTATACAACAAATTGCAGTCAGTATTTAACCAGTGTAAGTAGAGCGTAAACGTCTAGAGAAGAGCAGAAAAAAGAACAAGAAAAAAAAGTTAAAGACATAAATAAATGAAACAGAACATTTTACAAGCCATATTTTTCCCTCCCCCCGTTTTAAGTGAATCAGATTTGGTGGCATTTACGTTTTCAACACTGTTTCCACTCTATTTCCTTCTCCCTTTATTTCTCTCTCTCTCTTTCTCTCTCTCTCTCTGGCCCACTAATACTTATACAGCAGTGGAAAAAAAACAAGGGGGGAAAAAAAGTTGTGTCAAGACCAAATGGATACATAGAAATGTGCTCTGTAATGTAATGTGCTCTGGGTTCACAAACTGCCGCTTCTAATGGAATATTTAGTGGGCCCGCGCATCAAGTCGAACCACTAATATTAAAACATTAACCGTGAAGAAATTGCTCGCTGATGTGAACCCAAAATACCATCAGCTAACACCTTAATGCGCGTGGCAAAAAGCTCATGGGCGGTGAGTTTCGGCTCGATCTCCATTACGACTCAAGCGGTGCAAACCGTCGACGGTAACAAAGTAATTTAAACAACTTAGATACGAAAATGTTGAAATGTGGGCTTGTCTCACCGTGCGTACCAGAACAGAAACCCTCTTAGCAGTTGGTTAGTAAAGTAATAGAAAACAATATTAACGTCTGCATCAATTTGAAAATCATGCGCGTTCTTGAAATGTTGTTTTTTTTGTTTGAGTTTTGGGGCATTACTAATTATATAATTAGGCTACTATAATTAGAATGCATTTTTTTTTAACGACATTTGTGACTCTCACATTATGTTATGGTACTTCCAGAAAGCTACATTTATTTTCATATGGTACGCCTAGTTATTACAGTAATACAATTATTTCCTCTGCACTCATGTAGATAAATCTTCCCTTTAGAAGAAGCTTGTCATTAAGAAGCAGATGAGGGGGGAGGGTGTTCATGCATCTTGCTCAAGGACGTTGTCACACTTGTGATACTGACTTGGTACAATGCGAGATTGTGGATGACAGCACGCATATTAAAGTGGAGGTAAACAGCTCTATAAAAACAACAGAAAAGGATGACATGAATAGATTTGACCATCGCCCTAAAACAGAGCAAATCAATGAAGCAAAAAAAAAGTGATACACACACTTTGTCCATGAGACGTTGAAAGGTTGCTGGGGAACCATGTAGTCCGAAAGGCATTACAGTGTAATGGTAAAGTCTGGTGGGTGTGCGAAAGGCTGTATATTCTTATGATTCCAATTCCAGTGGTATCTATCACAGTAGTATCTAACAATATCCTTTACACAGATCCAGAGTAGTGATATGCGGCACGGCCTAGTCTTTCCAGCAAGTCATCGACTCAAGGCATAGGATATGCATCAAATTCAGATACCACGCTTAGTTTCCTCCGGTCTTCGCATATCCTTGAATATGAATGGCATCTTTCTTTACTATTGGATTGAAAAACTTGCTAGTTGACGGCTCAATTACTCCAAGTTCAAGCATGGCAAGGTCCTTGCCACTGAGCCAAAATTTTGTTGTTCGTGGTTGGTAGCAGAAGAGCAACCTTCTGACTGGGTTGCAGCTCACGCTCCCATGCTTTCAAGTCATATCAGGTTTTCTGTTTCACCTAGGCTTTCTGGAGATTATGTCTGGCCTCTGCCTGGTATGTCTTCAAAAGGTCAAGAGGGCCTTGGATGGGGAACCCATATAACAGTTCAAAAGGCAATAACCCTGTAGAGGCCTGTGGAACCTCTCTATAAGCAAACAGAACGAAGGAGAGCCACTTGTCCCAATCTCTGCCTGTGTCAGACACAAACTTGCGAAGCATTGACTTGAGCGTTTGATTAATACACTCCACAAGTCCATCTGTCTTGGGATGGAAGGGAATTGTGTGGATGCCAGAAATGCGAAGTTGCTGGTGAAGTTGCTTCATGAGTTTTGAGTTGAACGTTGTTCCCTGATCAGTAAGAATTTCCTCAGGAATGCCCACTCGAGCGAACAGATTAACAAGAGCATTGATGATTTTAGGTGTCTTGATGCTTCTGAGTGGGAGAGCTTCAGGAAATCTGGTTGCGTAATTGCAGATTACAAGAATGTACCCAGAGCTGCTTCTTTCTAGTGGTCCAACAATGTCCATTGCTGTCTTTTGCAATGGAGTGTCGATGGGTGAGTGGAACTTCCTCAGGTCTTCGTGGTGAGGTTATTTGACATTTGGCGCATGTCTGGCAATACTCATTGACGTCTTTGAGCATAAAAGCCCAGAAGAAACGCTACTTGATTCTAGCTAAGGTCTGGTCTTGCCCCAGGTTGTCTGCCCAGGGAATGGAATGTGCAAGATGCTAGACTAATGCTCTGCAAACTGTGGGGACAACAAGGTGATTTTAAGTGTCACTTTTATAATACCCCAGAGTACCCCATTTCCCAGAGGTATCGCTCAATGCTGTCAAGTTGAGTTTTAGTTGAACTGTTCAACTTGAGGAAGAAAGGTGCAAGAGACAGGTCTGATTGCTGAAGTTCTTCAATGTTCCCTGGTACTTGCCATTCTGTTGAAGTTTTTAAGGGAAGAACATCAGTTGCCAGTGGAGTACCCTTTACTTTTTTCAATTCTTCATTGCTGTTTGCTTTTCCCTTTGTGTCCCCCATGGAAAATGGAACTGTCTGCTTCAGGTAACGGTTCCAAGCCTTGCTTTGCTGCTTGTAACCGTGTAATTACTGGGTGTGACTCATGACTCATAATAGTAATTTCTGGACAAGATACTTGGATTTGCCTTTGACGCAGGTCATGGATGATGAGTTCATAAAGCAGCGGCACATCTCTCCAAGAATCAGATTGTGGGGTAAGTATTCAAGGACTCCCAGGCTGAGAAGAAAAGCTTGACTTCAATACAGACTGTAACATCAGTGACAAGATAGCTCTTCAGATCACCATGTACACACTGGATAGATGTGGGGTGGACATAGTCATGGTTAGGCCCAGAGACACAAATTCATGTTTAATGAGCGACACTGAGCTACCGGTGTCAAGCAAAGCATTCAAAGGTTGACCAATGACAAAAGCAGACGTAAGAACCGAGTCATGGAAGACGGGGATCCCTCTGCTGGTGGATGGGGAATATAGCAAAAGCTGGACAGTTTCGGCCCTTTCATGGGACAGACTGTAGCCGATGCCCTGGCTGCTGACAATGAAAAAAAACAAGGCCTTTAGAAGAATCAAACTCTTCAAACTGTTTGATCCCGAGGAGTAGTGACCACGACCTTGACCACCTCCTCTATGGTCACTGCTCTGGCAGGTAACTGCTTTTAAATCTGACATAAATCCTTTTGGGTTTGGTTTCTGAAATTTTGGCTGGTCCTCTGTTGCCATTGTTTTGACTTGACTTAACTTGTGACACAATGCTAGAAAAGGTATGTGGTGGGAGGTTGAGGGCAATAGGTGAGTTGGGGTACCTTTTATATTTTCGCATGTAGTTGATTTTTGTCTAGACACACTAGGTTTATTGGTTGGTTCCAACTCTGTTGGAACGGTTTTGGTGAAGTCTTCTTTTAACATTCGCAGCATCTGTTCGAGAATAACTGCTTCTGAAATGTGCTCTTTTGAGTGCATGTCTGGTCTCACCCTTTGCTAATATAGTCCCTTTAATCTGTGATAAATCACTTTTGGCGACTCACCAAGTGGTATATGGGTTGAGAGAAACTGTAGCCGGTGTGTCTCCGGTGAGATGTCAAATTTGGCAAGCAGTGCATCTTTAAGATCCAAGTAATGATTGGACGACTGCTCCTCCATTGCTGAATATGCCTCTAGCGCCTTGCCAGTGAGAAGCGGAATGAGGCGGCAGGCCCACTCAGGTGTGAGCCATACGCTCAAAGGAAGTTTTCAATGTCCTCTCCTGGTGAAAATTGAAGCATTTTGGTGTCTTGCTGGAACACTACCTGGGGGCTTGCTTAAATGTGTAAGTGCCAGTAGCTCTCTGTTTTGAAAATGCATTTGTGGATTTTAAATCCACTGTGGAGGTGTTGTATGAGCTGGGAGAGTGCCGCCTAGGAGCAGGTGTAGGCAGGGGCATACGAGGACTTTCCTCTCCCTTATTGAGCCAGGTGTAATTCTGATTGTGAACTCCTAGTGATGCAAAGGGGGGAGCTGAGAGTGTTAGGGCAGTTCCTGAGGGGGTTGAGACTATAGGGGGTGCTGTGATAACTGTTGCAGTTCTCAGACTGTTCTCCTCTTTTGCTTTGTCCCATTAAGAGGGAAACTTTTGGATTGTGATTGACTTGCAGACAACACTGGGGCTTTATGTGGATTGAGCTGGATCAGCTTGTCAGTGAACTGGAGTTCATGTAGGGCCCCCTCCTTCATCGAAGCTGATCATGTCATCTTCAGACACATCGGACCCATCAGTACCCAACGGTTCCCAGTTGGCCTGTTCTTCAGCCTCCTCTAGACATGTCATCCTTCCTGTTTCGATCGTAAACCTGCCCTGACCTTATGTGGTCTCCTGTGACGTTGACTTGGTTCAATGCAAGATCATGGATGACACAGCACGCAGATTGAAGTGCAGGGAAACAGATTTATTTACACAAACAGGAAAGGATGACATGAATAGATTTGGCCATCATATTGCTGAAACGGAGGGAAATCAATGAAACAAAACAATTTGATAATATATTAAGATAAATAATGATTACATTATGAAAATAAGTAAATAAAACATCTTAAATAAAAAAACTAAAGACCATGGTGGAAGGAAACAATTACCTCTTAAGGTTGTTCGGCTTACTAACAGCACCTCAGTAGCCACTAGCCGATCAGCATCTCAAGGCCTAGAGTCAGGCTGAGGAAACTTATATAGGCCTTAACCCCTCCCACCTGTAACCATCCATTTTGTATGGATATGGGTTGCTACCTAATTTGGTTATTTTGACAAGATATTGATGAACAATGTAACTATTCAGCAGCCATATTTTCATGTATATAATGCAATCATATAATTTAATGTGTTCTTCTTTACACAACAAAACATTTGGTTTGAGCCAATCATTTAGCTCTGCTCTCAGGGATGATATAAAGGGCACCAGGAAGTAATGTTCTGTTTGGCCAGGAAGTAATTTGTCAAAGGTGAGCTGCAGGTTATTGAGGTTCGTGACAAGCGGGTATTGTCACAGACGCCTACAGGCAGGAGCAGACCTGCACATGTGTGTTCACTTGAGGTGCATCAAGACACTGGGGGGGGACCAACCAACCAACCAACCAACAGATTTGCAGTACAGGTCCGAATCAACAGATTGTTTCAAGTTGTAGGTGATTTTGTGTTTTTAAAGACACCGTGCTCGAGAATACGTCTTTCCTAGCGATGCGCACGGTGCAAGTACTTGCACCTTTATCTTTAAACTGGTAGTCAAACACCCTAGCGGCAACATTATGTCGCCTCTTCCTCTATTCCTGATTTTCAACATTTCCTGACCAGTACGATTCAATCACACCTTCGAAAGCTTTTCCAAAGGAGGTGTTGTTGTTTGGACCGCAGTATGTGAACGCCACGATGCGATAGGCATTGATCTTGGCACAGATCAGACCTGGCACCGCAGTCACACATCACTTTGATGTCTTTGAGGTAGTTTTGCTTTTCGGTGTCGTGTTGGTTTGTGCTTACAAATATTAAAAAGGACACAGCTTGATAGAATCAAGTGCCAAACCGCACTATCCTCGTCACTTTAGCTTATTATTTGGATGTTGTTGCATGGGTGCCAGTCGCAGGTTGCTGGCAAAGACTTGCATTGCATTTACTAAAAAAAACAACTTGATTGAATACCTACCAGAAATGATAGTGGACATAACCCATAAAAACGCTCAGGAAGAAACTCTGTGAATCGGCGAAATGTAACCTGATATGAACTCATGTTTGTGTAACTGTCGTCCAATCTGAATCAATGAGACGTGGGATAGAAGTTGTTGCTGCAGGCGTGACTGAAGTTAGCATAAACAACACCTGCCATCATGCGACAGGTTCGGTTCAGAGCACACGTTGCCGCAGTGACGCTGAACCTTTTTTCATTCATAATAATTGAGTTATGAAATTTGGGGACTTATTCCAGCTTTCTGGAATAGGTCACTATTTGCCTCTAACCCCTGAGTTGTATTGCGTTTATCTCCCTAGTTATGTTGTTTGTCTCAATTAACTTACCTGTGTTAATTACTTAAATGCGCTTCACCTATGTTTAGTGTATTATGATTTTCTGCATCCCCCTTGTTTATGTTACTTCTACTACTTATGTAGCCTAGTTATCCAACTGCCTGGTCTAGGTTTGTCTATAATATGTTAATGTTCTTACTTAGTTTCAAGTCTGCTCATCTTTGTCTGCTTGTTTTCAGCTCCTGTCGTCTCATTTTAAATAAAGCATGAACCTGCACTTTCCCCAATCTAAATCTGGGTTCAACTTCTCAACTCTTGATATCTTAAGTGGGCCCCTAAACGCTTTTAATTATGTGTTGAGATATTGAGATGTCTGATTATTCAGAATTTCTTTAAGATGAGCTATCTTTCCACATCAAAACAAGCATGAAGTCCCACGATGTCAAACGAGGTTCAAAAGAACGCGCAACCGGGCTTGGTGGTTTGATCAGATCGATAGCAACAAGCACGTACTGCTGGTAAAGCTTCAAATGTCGCAAATTTCAAACAATTCAAACCGTTTAATTCACTTGAAAGAAATAGTTTTTCAGTACTTTCTTTTTTAACTTCCATTATTGATTTGGATGAGAGCTTTTACGTATCTGTTTTTTTTTATGGTGTTTGGTCAGGATGATTAACATGCCACAAAGACAACAGTCGCTGTAAAGCGAACACACCATCACAATGACAAAGATTTTGTTGCTGAACCAAATAAGTAAACTAAGTAATACAAAATAGATTTGTCAAGAAAATTAAAGGGCTCAATTGAGCTCAACCAGAAGTGGTTTTCTGGCACCATGTTTTTTTTTTCTTCTGTTTTTCGTAGTTTGCACACGACTTTGTGTGTTTTCTCTCTTCAGCAAAAGCTTTGTGAAAAAACATAGTTGTCTGTATCAGCACATACCAGGCCATCTCGGGGGGGGGGGGGGGGGGAGATGGCAGGGGTTAAAGTATTATTTTTTTGACAGTGTTTGCAACCTATGGTGACCCAAATGTGCCCCCCGGCC
>JAOPJI010000107.1:13489114-13505315 GCA_027122695.1 Merluccius productus | reverse complement strand
AAATTTAATTACCTATAATCAACAACCCAACACCCCCCCTTGTCTGCCCCTTCCCCCGGGCCCGCCCCCCCCCCCGCCCCCCGGGGGGGGGGGGGGGGGGGGGGGGGGGCCCCCATTGTCCGCTGTATCCGCAGTGATGTTTAGGTGATGGGACTTAAACTTCACTTTGCAGTGTTGCAAAGATAAGGTTTTTGCAAAGGTTTTTCTCATTGCCTTAGGATCAATACTTTTTTTCTTTGCTGGAACTAAAGTCCATTACAGCAGGGTTGAGGAAACAAATTACTGTTTTCTGTGTCTTTTATTCTTTCAAGGCGTTGTGGCCTTGAAAGAATCATACTACCACTACTACTGTAATGGACCAACCAAAGTTCTGTTATAACCATAATCATCAGTGTTATTCAGAAGGAAGTGGAATCTTTTCACCGTGTTCCTGTTTTCAACCGGCACAATTAGTCATACAAAGTGATCCTTGAAATGCACACAAATGTATTTGTGTCTCTCTTCTAGGTTGTCCCTCCACGAAAGTCTCCGGTCGTCCAAATCCTCCATGCATCTGGCCAACACTTTCTGCTACCTTGAGGACATCCACATGTGTTAGAATAGGACGTTCTCGTCGTCAGTGTCCATAGGTTGGCTCCTACAGCACCATTTGCTGGCCCAGAGCTCCTGTGGCATTTTGAGTCAAACCACGCCACGCCGATTTGCGTTTCCATTACCTGTTTAAATGCGCCGAGCCATGCCCGAGATGGACCATCTCTGGAGTTGGGCCGACCCGCCACCAAGTGGGTTGCAGTGGCGTCAGATGGGTATGGGACCATAGAGGGGCGTCGTCGTCATTCAGGGACCACGTCATCATTCAGTGACAATTCAGTGGCATGTTTAAAAAGCCTCCGCTGTCGGACTATACTTGTTCATTTATTTCAACTGCGTCCAAAACAACAGAAAAAAAGAGGAATCGTAACAGTTTGAAGATCCATGATGATACGTAAACAACGTTTAGCGCTGCTTTTAAATGTCCTCAAATCAAGACAAGCGTGTCATCAGTTAAAGACACACCTTTAAGCGGGTAGTCCTGTTGTAATGGAGATGCAAATCCCAGCTGTGTTGGGCAGACACACCGAGTCAAGCCAGACCAGCACATGTGTATTGAAAAATGCCACTGGTGTCTCTGGCAGTGATCAGCGAGCCTTGTTCTCCTGGCAGCTATCTTTTCGCTGACCCATGCCCCCATACACCTTGTCATTTGTGACATGTCCAGTGATAATGATTTCATGAAGCTGAAATGCAATATGTTGTGCAAGACATACACATTATCTTATCTTAAACGTCCTGATTCACACTCCTCCGGAGTGTGCAGAATCATACATAACATTTCTATAAAGAAATGTTAGACATGTTAGTTCCTTCCTATGCCTTTTAGATATAACTTCCTCTTTGTAGTTGTCTCTTCAAATTATCTTTCCCAGAGTATAGCTCACAGAAGGGGGGGCTCCTGTTAGTTACCCCCATGGTGTGGATGGCTCCACCAAATGTTTGTTGATGGTTGGTTGGCCTTCCTTCCCAACTCCAATATGAAATGATGCAGTTGATTCAAATTCAGTATCCATTGCATAGTCCATGCAGCCTTCAATGGCTCTAGACGATAACCGTCAGCTCAATCAGGCACCAGACAGAGGCCTCTGCCAAGGCGAGGGATGCCCAATGGACAATCTGCCACTGATCATCACCAAGTGTACAAAAGGGTGATTCGGTCAAAGACAAAGGACATATCCTAATGTTTTCTATAATGTTGTAATGTTGGTTGTCATTTCCTCCTGCATTCATTAGCTGTACAATTAGTAAATCATTCTAATAACCAATGGTGGAAGCTTGGGTGGAAGGGGGCAAAAGACAGAAGCAGTAATTCATAGAACAGGTTGATGATATCAGCAATTACATTCTAGCCTATAGCGGACATTCCTGTGTGGCTAACCAGGATGATAACAGCTCGTCGTCGCTACCTGGAGACTGTGTGGAAAAAGGTAACCTGTGCATTTTTCTGGGTCCAACAACCAGCAGCACTGTAGACTTCCATTATTGTATAAGCACCTTTCAAAAAACAGTTTTTACTTACAAAGCTTACAAAGTGACTTGTCAGACCAAATAAAGGCAAAGTAAACACAAAACAAATAACCATGGGATAACAGGAATATAACAAATATAAATATGAAATAATAAAATTAAGCCAAAAGCTGGACTACCATTCATTTCAGTTCAACCTTGAACACCTGACTAAAGGTTTGTGGCTATACAGTCTTATGTGGCATTCACTGCAACACGCACTGGCACCAGCATATCTGTTGTGGTACTCAAAAGCATGATACACTTTTAGAAAACTATTGAATGAAAACTACAACTAATAACATGAATGTGTTTTTCAGAGCAGCAATGGAGCAGGCCACACTTTATTTCCAAAGAAGATCATTATGGGCGGCTTGGGATGATTGAAATCGCAATTAGGTGAGTCAGGGAAAGTTTGAAAATTAGTTTGGACCATTGGCACAATTTCGTCCATCGTTATTTTTAATTTAGAGCGACTATATTTGCTGATTTCCACCACAATCACAAGCGTATCTTACTGAGATTGTCATTCCAATATTTATTTATACATTTATTTATTTCATAAAATCTGAAAGTGCACCAGAATCACAGCTCCCTGAAAGCATATCTTTCTAATTTTCCTGTCTCTCATTTCTGAAATATTTGACTAGGTCTGGTAGATTAAGCTCTCAATCCATCAAGAATATAGCCTTATGCCTACCTTTGTGTGTGTGTGTGTGTGTGTGTGTGTGTGTGTGTGTGTGTGTGTGTGTGTGTGTGTGTGTGTGTGTGTGTGTGTATCCAGCAGCGAGCCCTGCTGAGCTGTGCAACAGCGTGCTGCAGTGCTGTCACTGCGCCAGCCTTAGTCTGCATTATTTATCCGCCTGCAGACTGATCCCTCCCAACAGCACGTCACCATGGCAACCGGCTCCACACACACACACACACACACAAACAGAGAGTTGCGGAGGGTGAGTGAGACAGCGAGAGAGAGAGAGACGTTTGGCGAGGTGGCGCTACGTCGACAGTCGCACAGCTGACCTTAGGCTTCATTTCATCTCACAAAAAAAATCCCCCATTTTGGCGCTTTTCAAAACCCACAGAGAGCGAGCAAGGGTGACTCTTTAGAAGCTCAACCAGAGCTTATTTTCCTCTTCTACGTTTTTCTTCTTCCCCCGCCGCCTCCTCCGCTTTTCCCTTCGCCGCGGAGGTCACCACGTGCCTGTCTTGATATTAGCCTTGAGACGTGAGATAAAACCATCAATAAGGGAGCTTTCTTTGAGGTGGATTATGACGTAAGGGGAGAATAATAAAATCAGTCCAGGTGCTCGGGTTCACGTTAACCATTTGTGTGAAGTGACGCCGCGGTGTTGTGTAAATCGACCCAGAAATGGGCCTTGATGAGTCACCGGTTTGTACTGTACAACTGTAGCGCCATTAGTAGTATTGGAGTAGAATATAAAATAGTTTATTGTCTAATTTTTGCTTGCATGTGCAGAAGTCTGCTACCAAAAAAAGGATACATTTAAAAACAACACATGAAAACACATTTACATTAAACAACACAATAGAAGCAACATTACATTAAAAGGATCACCAGAATTAGGGTTAAATAAATAGATGTGTGCTGGGGGAGTATGCTGGCTCCAAAAAGCGGCTGTCCTGACTGATTAAGATATGTTAAAGCAACCTGGACAAAGGATCAACGACACAAAGACCCTTAAGGACGTCTGCACGTAGTGATTTCAAGGGGGAGAAGAAGACAGCCTCTACATGGCCCCCCCTACAAGTAGCTAAGAGCAGCTGCAAGGTTGCATGCTCCCAAGCAAATCCAATGTCTTTACAACGTCCAGAGACCGCAGCGCTTGCATTAGCGCTACTTCAGTTTAAAAAACATCCTACACTGCTAACGTCGAGTTCACGCGAATGTCAGAATACAAGAACCGCCTGTAAGCGTTTTCCAGAGGAAAAAAACAAATGCACAGTGTGCGGTGGCCAATGCATTAGGGGATGAGGATGTGTATGCATGTTTAAGTGTGTGTTGAATAGCCTTTGATCCCCATTCGTATTATCAGTCATTACCGCCCACTCCGAAAAAGATGTCATTACCACCCACTCCAAAAAATGTGCCCATTTCCACCCACAATTCCTTGCAGGTATAGAATATGGTGAGGTCCCTTGGGCAAGTAAATCCGTCGAGTATTTTCAAAGATAGCCAATGTTTTACCACTCGACTGGCACGACGCGCAGAAGAGCCGTTTGATTACTGTGATTTACCTTGTGAGGAATACAAAAATAAAAGCGCTCAGTGCTGCCAGTCAATGGCTCAGTTACACCTACGTGTTTTTTTTTCCAAAATCGACCATCATTCGCGATTTGTGGTCGACGTTTCTCTAGACGCGAAAAACAAATTAGAACTAGAACTAGATAATTTCAGCTTAACGCTTAACGCCAACAGCTGTGATTTGAAAGTCTCCATGAAAATAAATCAAAATATACTTTTTTTTTGCTTCGTGAACTATATCTGTCTGTTGATGCTTTCATCTGTCTGTGGTTGGATGGTGTGGGGGGGGGGGGTTAACAACCCATCATGTTAACATGTTCCCCATTCGCTATCCCCAGTAGTGAAAACGGCGGGCGGTGGAACAACCGAGGTAAAGCCAATCTGATGACACTACTTATATCTGCGTAAGCTACGTTTTTGCAGTTTTGAGTAAACTACCTGGATAAACCTCATGCCGCGACTCGCCAAGCGATCCAGTCAGGCTACCAACCCAGTTTGCTTTTCTCAATACATACTAAAGAATTTGTATCTGCTTCCATGTCTCCATTTCAGACTAAACGAATGAATAAACTCACGGTTTTCCTCCTAATGTTTTCTTCTACTCCCCCATCCACCCACGCCAACCCCTGCTGCCGATAGCAATATTCCAACTATGGTATTACTATGCAATACACATCAATACAATAGCTTTAGCCTGTTCCCAAAAATAAATGCGTAAAATGATGCCAATTTCACTTTATGTGAACATGCTTTCTTATTTCCAAAGCGTTCTTTCACTGAGATTTCTGAACTAATGTCTTAGGTTTGCGTTCGCTAGGCTCTGGCGAAACGAAAAGCGATCCGGTTTGTCTTCGCCAAAAGCGGCGCAAAAATAATACCACTTTTAAACGCTAAGAAGGAAAAAGTTTTCTACAGCCCCTTTAAGGCAAAAAATAAAACCATTTCAGACTGTTCGCCTTTGATCGTTTTCAGAAGTTTATTGAGTACATTGAACCAACATATACACACTGTGTGGATCTGGGTCGGGTAACTCTGTGGCAACTCACGTTTCACTTCACTACTTCCTCTTGCCAGCTCTCATTCTGCTACTTTTTTGTTTTCGTTAGGTTTTTTTTGTCTTCCCCTGTTCCTATGTGTCAAAATGACAACTGAAAATGGCTCCACTGTAGTATTTGATATTTCTTTTTTGGGTTCTCAAAAGGTAACATTTGCCTGGGTATACCAGAGTGGGATTTTGAAAATGGCAATGTCACTTAAAAACTGACAAGCACTTATCAGAAGACCCATCATCATGGTGAAGACAGCCGCTTGGAGTGTATTTTCGGAAAATATTGTTGCAGGAAAAGAAATGCTGGAGAGACCCTTTACATTTCCTGAGTGGCCTCAGTGAATTGAAACTCTAGCCGTAATATTGCTTTTTTTTCTCCCCCTTGGTTTAGAAAGAAGAGAAACAGAAATTGTCTATTGAAAGTAATTTATATTCTGAAAATACAGCACAAAGACAATGTTGTCATTCGTAGGGTCACATTAGTAAAATTAGATCGCAGTTCTGATCGATTACAGCGTAACATAGTTCAACAGTAAACATGGGCCTAGAACTGAAACAAGTGGCACACCACACCGAAACGGGGCAGTCGAGGATGAAGAGCAACCAAGTTTTTTACAAAATAATAAAAAACTTTTATGAATTACTTACACAGCAATTGTCTCATTCCTGTAGACAAACTGCCGAATTAATAAAGAAGTCTGTATAGTCACCTGAAACGATCGATCCCTATCGTATACCCATTGTCTTTCAAAGCATTGTTCTACGAGCGACGCATGAATATGCTATTTACGTTCCTGTTTTCCCTCAAGGTTGCACAGCGCCGCCTTTGAAATTAAAACAAAACGTCTCGGGAATGAGCTCCATCTGCGCACGACGAATGACGGCGACCATTGTGTGACCCCCCCCGACGCGTGACTATCGATCTTGTGCATAATTACATTCTCCCGCCGTCGTCGTTCACCTCGGGACTGCAGACCGGGAATGAGAACAGACAGGTGATGATGTCATTGTCTTGTGGCTCAGAAGTACCAAAAAAATAAAAGTAGAAGTCTCCTTCGATCGGGTAATTCAAATAAATCCTAGCGTGCTCTAAGTGAGCTCTTAGTTCAGTTTTTCCTTTCACTACCTTTCATCTCCCAACAACACTCCCGCCTCCCCCACAAAGGAGTAGAGACAGAGACGTTTGACATGCTATTTGCCACTAATTGACCAATTGTAGCGCGGATAAATGGTTTGTTTTTTTTCACACCTGCTTCAAGACCGAAATGGTCTTCACAAGTCCCTCTCCCTGGGCGAGAGACATTAGCAGTCAATCTGGAGCTCTTTCCAAGCACGGCCCCAAAGGACTTTTAGAAGTGTGAGTGTGAGCGCGAGCAGTCCCCTTTCCCAGTCATAGTCTTCTTATCAACACATTTACGTCCCAGACGACTAAAGCAGTACATTTCCTTTCCTCAGAGTCAAATATATCTGTAATGAGTAATGGAATTGGCCTTACTTAGAGCAAATATTAAACCATTCACGTTGCACAGGGCTTGAAGACTGACTGGAAGAGTTACTTTGGTAGCATATGCTGCCAGTGTTCTTGCCGCAGCTAAGGCAGCAGCAGCACACCAAAAAAAAGAGTGATAGTAAATATAAAATGGACAAAATTATGAAATGGCTCACTACTGGCATGGCCCTGGGTTTTTTTTAATGCTTGTGCCTCTTCTCTATCTAAACACAAACAGCTTGCACTGGCAATGAATGCCTGGACTCACTTTTTGAATATGCCGAATGGCATGTGGCATATGTCCATGGTTGTAGTCTCTTGTAGTCTACATCGGTTCCTAGAGAACATCTAAAAGGACAACAGAGCTGTGTAATGAAATAAACCTGCGCTGTCAATCACTTGACTGTGGGCGGAAACGGATTACATGGTGGCCTATAGCTAAAAAAAAACAGCGACGCTTACTCAGTGTAGTGCACAGACAACTTAACCAGCTAGTTTGAGGAGCTCCCAGACAAAGGAGCTGTGTTGTAAAGGGGGAGTCTGGGGTGTCTGTTACTTACAAACGGCCATACCCCACCTAAGGCAGGAGATCAGGTGGGGTGGGGGGGGGCTTAGTGGTGGAGTAGGAAGTTTCTAGTGCCTGGGAGAACTGGGAGGTAAACAGCCTCCTGTCTCTCCCTCCCCAAAAAACGAAAAACATGCTGAGTCAGAGCACCAGAAGACCCAGACGTTTTTTTGCTGAGTAAGCGTCGCTGTTTTCGTGAGAAAAACAACAACAAACAAACAAGTGTGTGTGTGTGTGTGTGGGCAGGGGGGGGGGGGGGGTGTTTACAAATCACTCATTTAATCTAATCTCACCTCCAGTATCAGATCCACAGGAAAAAAAACACAATTTCCTCTCTGCCAGAACAGGACATCAAATCAAAACCCTCTCGGATGACTAATCAAGCGAGCAAAAAATAACAGCAACCGCTGCCTAACCCCGCTGCCCCCCCCCCTCCCTCCCTCTGTCCCCAAAGAAAAATAATACTTATAACATACAATAATACTTATTGTACGTTCGTACATCCTGGGAATTAAATAGTACTTAGCATCGCATAGCATCTTACGCTAGCTATCCATGCTTTATACCAGCAAGGATAGCAATTATAGCGCACTAAGAAACTTGTTTTATTGACATCCTTACTGTACAGACAGCGATATGTTGTTGTTTTACTTTCTACTGACATATGTACCTCGTACCTTACCGCCCAGTCTGACGTTTAGAAGAAGAAAAGGCTCTCTCACACACACACACACACACACACACACACACACACACACACACACACACACACACACACACACACACACACACACCTCATTTTTGTAACCGTTAGGTTTCGGCCACAAAGTCTCCTTCCCCGGGTCAAAAACCACACTTTTTTTTAACCAACTGCCATCAACACCGTAAAGGAAAATAGAAAACGACATTCTGGACAGCACTGACATGCTGGCACTGAATCCACAAGGCACTTTTGTGGGATACATCGTGTTTCGTTGTAAACTGTTGATTTTGCTGGTGCCTTTTGTTGTTGTTGGAACCAACATTCAGAAAAAAAGGGTATTCATACATTTTCACTTTTTATAACAGTATATACCAGGAACAAAGGGTGTTCCACAAGGATCAGTTTTGGGCGCCTTGGTTACAATTTATATAAATAATATGGTCTCTTCTTTAATTGACTGAAATGTTCATCTTTATGCGGATAACTATTCTGTATTGCTTTGCTGACTCTGTACAACTTGCTGTTGAGAGCCTACAACTCTCTCTACACTCTCTCTAATGCTCTTCAAAATGCATGTAGCAATCTTAAACTAGTGCTTAATGCAAGCAAAACAAATGTAATGCTTTTCTCTAGAGCAAGAGATATCGATTTTAGCAGTCTACACTTATACACACTGAATGGTAGGAATATTGAGCGAGTCAGAGAGTATAAACATCTAGGTATTTGGCTTGATGAATCATTTACATTTAAACTTCATATTGAAAATCTCATCACCAAATTGCAGCAAAAACTGATTTTTGAACATAAACAGATCCAGTCTGCGGTTGAGTTGTAGGAAAAGTATCGTTGAGGCATTCCTCAGTCCTAGATTAGTAGATTATGGTGATATAATCGTCAGACACGCTGCTGCTTCCACTCTTAAAACCCCTAGATTCAGTTTATCATTCTGCCCGCAGATTCATTACCGGAGATCCCTATGAAACTCACCATTGCATTCTGTATAACAACGTTGGCTGGTCCTCTCTGGCATAACACCTGTATCTTTTCATCCATAAATCCCTTATAGGACTTTCACCACCCTATATAACTGTCTACGCTGGACTGGACCCCAGGACCCAACTAAACTCGTTCAACTAACTTAAGCTTCAAGTCCCGCGGGTTTACTCTAAACTTCTGCCTTTAGTTTGTGTGCACCAAAATACATGAAATGATCTGCAACACACTGGTAACATCGACACACTCGTTAGACCTGGACAATTCAAAACAATGATTTCAACCCATTTTACCTCAGTGTGCAATTAGTATTGTGCTCTTTTGATTTGTTTAACTATTTGTATTGATCTAGATGGTCTAGATTGCCGGCACTCTGGGCCAAAGCTTCGGAAAACAGCGCGGCATTCAAAGAGTTAAATGTAACTAATGTCAAACTCCCTTTTCCTTTGAGTAAGATAAGGTAAGTGAATACGTTATTTGGCGCCTCCACTTAGAACTTAAAATGTAATAGAATGTAAAATCCTAGTAAGAATAAACAAATTCAAAAAAGTGTAACTTGTTTCTTTTATATTGATAACGTATCAATCACACAGTCAATTATTTCACATGTAATACAGGAAAAACTCAATATCAGTGTCGCTATTCCCTGAATACAACACTTCAAATCTCACCTAAACACGTGTGTGTGTGCACACAACCCCAATATAGAAAAACAACAAACGGTGCAGGCCTGAAACGTGGCTTGTGAGCGGTGGGGTCTCAAACCTGGTGACCACTTCACTTAAACAAGCAAAAATAAAATGCAATCCAATGTATTGGTAACTGTTTGTACTCACAGTCTGTCCTCAGTTTTGCACGCTGCTTGTCAGGAATGAGGATGAGGGGATGAATGTTGTGAATGAATGAAGAGGAACAAAAAAACCCGGGGACTGCTGACTGGTCACACCCCGCCGCGTCGAGGGTAAACCAAAAACAAGGTCCAAGATGTGTGTCCTGGTCGGGATCTCTGGCGAGCATACACACATGGCCCTAAATCAATCATATTCATGTGCAATTCCGTGAGCATATTCCGAGTTCAGCATACTATAGTAACACACATTAAACACATAAAGTAACGTTAGGCTACTACATTCAAATGTGTATAAAAATAATAGTAGCATGTTAGCACGCGCTAATCGCTAATCGCGGTTAGCATTCATAATCACAAACAGTAGTAAAAACAGTCCGTATTTACCACAAACATACAGAAACAACATTTACCTTCGGTACGCCTTAGTATTAACCCTGTTCCGCTGGTAAACTCTGCATTTACACTGGAAAAAAGTAATACTCGGTACAATAGCCAATGCAACATTACACGTGTCATTCCCGCCTCGTGTGTAACCCGGATGTCTGTCGTTGTTCCCTCGTGAGTCCCGGATGTCCCACCCACTTAGCTTGTTTAATCGGATGATAGTTTTCATGGAAACCGAGCATACATCAGACTGACAGGTAGAATAACGATATGTGACAAGTACATCAGATGCCTCTACACTGCAATAAACAAATTAACATGTCATTCTCACATATATCATCAACTATGGATATTTTTAACATGTATCAAATATGAACTGACACGGATTTTATGTAATTATCTCAATCACAAAAAAATGTATTATATTGAAATGAACTTAATGAACAGAACTTATTTATTTTTCTAAATGGTTTTAATTTAAACAGGGCTACACATGTATGAAAAAAAGTAAGTACATGGCATAACTTCTCATCAGTCACATAATATATGGCTAACAACACCATGTAGCCTATATAAAACACTTCAACCAGATTACTTGTCATAAACGTTTTAATTGAAGAAAATACATGTTCAGCATTCATAACGTGCTCAACTCAATTACTGTATTTACACAATATACACATTTCTTACACTATCAACCATTAAAAAAAAAACATATACACAATTATCTTATAAAGTAGTATAAAATGGAAATACTCTAAGCAGCTTAACATTTTAAGTCAAGTACTTGCCTTAATGTACTTAGTTACTTTCCACCAATGACTGCTACACCATATGGTACTCCCATGGCACAATTCCTTGTGGCGAGTTGAAATATTGGCACAGATTGTCCCTCACTGCATATGCTGCCTACCCACCTCTGTTGCCCCCCCCCCCCCCCACCATCCTCTCCACGTCCTCCAGTTGGTTCCCTTCCTACTCCTCCAGCCATCTATAATTCTCTGTGTTTTGCAGAATGCAGGCCGACAGCACAATGGCGTCCACTTTTTTCGGTCGGCGGTAGATCCTTATCTGGAAGATCTGCCACCTGGATGCTAGAAGGCCTTTTCCACAACATTTCTCACCCGTGAGAGTATGTAGTTAAAAATGCACCTCTCCCAGGAGTCACATCCAGGATAGGGCCTCATCAAATGGCTTTTCAGAGGGAACACAGCATCTCCCATCGTTGCATAGGGCATGTTACCCAGATGTTCAACCCCAGGTATGAAGACTACATTGAGGGTTCCAGCCTCCAGACGTCTGCCCAGCACAGATCCAGCAAAGACTCCCCCATCACTGGATGTAGCGTAGTCCCCAATGTGGGCCACCCTGAACCCACCAGGGCGATCAGGACAACAGAAAAGCTCTGTGTGTTTCCCATCAATCGCACCGATGCAACTAGGGAACTTCCACTGTTTTTTTCAAAGAACCTCTGCTATTTCTCTCCAGTCATCCTCGGTTGGCTGTGACACATAGGTCCCAATCATCCTATGATTGATGGCAACGTGGGTATCCTTAATCGCGTTGGAAACAGTGCTCGCTCGGAAGCGGCGGCTGAATGCGAGGCTGGATACGGAGTCTCCCGTGGCTATATACCTGTAAAAGAGGAGATATACTAGTCTGTACACATGTTTGGTAATTTACTTATTTTACATTTACAGTGGCAGATTGCAAGGTAAGATGAAAGTCACCGAGAGACTCATATGTGAAGTGGCGTAGAAAACAGCTTCTTCCCAGTGGGTCTGGGGCAACAAGCCAGCATGACTGGAAGTATGGCCCCCGCGTGTCCTTTCTGTTGGCACATATGCCAAACAGACGGTTAGTCCCCTGAGAAAAGCCATTTTCAGTCTCGATTTCATTACCATCATGAAGCCAGTAACAACATTTTTTATTTTACTTTTATTTTTTAGAGTCATTTTCAGTTACAATTGCTCCAGCACCGCAGACAATTTGGAGGCCTCTGAGCCAGGGCAGGACCCAGAGGAAGAGGAGACACAGGAGCAGCAGGATGCAGCTTCACCTCCCCAGACGAGGCGACTTTACACCACAACCCAGACCCAGAAGCAGAAGCCCCAACACAGTCGTCAATGAAAAGTTGATGGAATTTATTACCCACCAAAAGGCAGTGGCACCCAACAATGAATCGGAGCTGTTCTTGTTAAGTTTGGACCCTCAGATGGAGAGACTGAATGCTAGGAATAAAACAAAAGCCAAACTGAGCTTCCTTCAAATACCGGAGGACCTTGAGAACCTCACCAAGAGGGTGGTAGACACAGGACATATCCGGTGACACCCCAGCCATTATGAGATCCCAGGTCTGTCGTGCCAGAGCATTGGGAAGCTAGACACCCACCATTCGCCTCTAACCATATTCCACCCTATCATGGGTCTATAGGAGGGCCAACTGCAGAGCAGGATCCACATTATGAGCGATTATGAGTGAGCCACAGGGGCCCCACATAGTCATAAAGCTATAATAGTGTTTAAATGTCAACCTCTGTTTACAATGTTCAGATTTATCCATTCTTGCAATTTTACCTTTCAGCAGTGTTCATTTATTTAACCTTGTTGTATTTAATCGATGTAGTCACATATGTATTACTTTAATTGCTACCTCCTAGCTTTCATTGTTGATTTTATTTGCGTCTGCTCTGATTGTATGTCTGTACGTCGACACTATTGTCAATGTGTTTTCTGAGGATTTCAACAAATAAAATGATGATAATGATGGTGTAAGTTTGTGTTATTTGAAAGAAAAAAGGTTTAAGTCGTCAAAGTAGCACTGGTTTGCCTAAACTTTACACAATTTATATTATTTTATTTGTTTTCCGAGGGAGACCTGGGCACATTATTTCTCTGATGTACTGTTTTAAAGTCTTACCTTAATGTGACTACAAGCTTTTGTTTTGCTTGGATGGGACTTCTGTAATTTGTTGTCCATCTTTGTAATGCTGGGTCCAATTATGGATATCTGCCTGGAGCTCCTGGACCAGATTGTTGTATACCCCCTGTTCTTGTCTCTGTTCATTAATGGGGTGCACCCTAACTCTTGGTTTCCTTGTTCGCAGCCTACGGTGCAGCAGAAGAAGGGCAACAGCAACCCTCAGTCTGTCCACAATTATTTGTTCTGTTGAAATAAATATAACTGCTTTAGATGTACTGTTTGTGTTCAATTAAAAATGAATAAATAGGCCTACTGGCTGCATACGCCAACATGTAAAAGTGTGGCTATGTTGAGGGCTATATGTCAGAAAACAACTAATATAACTTTATGGATAGCCTAATGAAGCCATCTGCTGCTTTCAAAACATAATCTCACTGCTCAGATTATACAATACAATAAACTCACCCACAGCGTTTTGTCTCATTTTCCCACGCGGAATCGTTTTGTTTCCCTAGGATGGCGAAGGCATCTCATGAATAATTAATGTCAACATGACGACACAACACGTAGCTGGTTAAAACTAGTACTCTAGTTAAAACTACTGTTGACTCCATTGTTTTTCAATGGCGCACAGGTGAGTGCATACGATTTTGGTGTGGGAAACCTGAGTTCGAGTCCCTCCACGTCTCTATTGTTGTTGCAAATTATGTTTAGGTTTACATTTAGGTAAAGGTCAACATGAATGAATTGCTAATTTTAGCGGTTAGGTTTAGGTATTAGGTTAGAGATGGTTAAGTTTAGGTGTTTGGTTAGAGATGGTTCAATTTAGGTATTAGGTTAGAGATGGTTTACTGTGTGTTCACACCGAAAGCGCACAAAGCGCACTCGCTTTTGTCCCCCTTCAGAATGTTCGTTCTCGCTTTTTTATTTTATTTAAAGGGCCAGCACGCCGCACGCGCTAAACACCACCACGCAACTACTGCTGTAGCACAGCCCATTTACCGACATCGTTGATCACGGAAAGTTACTTGATAAAGTCATTAAAAACAGAATTACTCCCCAATTATATCATGGTCTGGGTGAATACTCGACTATACTTCTGATTGGCTGGAGGGTGTAGGTATAAAGTGGTTATTTAAAGACGTTGACGCTAAAACACATTAAAGAATTATGAATTGATTAAATATTTCATTCTTTCGTAAGTGACCAAGGTACTTCGCGGAAGCAACTGTCCTCCTCTTCGCGTCGTACGGTTCAAGCCTCCGCGTTGTCCATTCATTTCTGTTAATGGACACCTCGTCTGGCATTTACTCCCCAATCATATTTACGGAAATGATCATTGGTAGGAACTAAAGTTACGCGGGTTGTTATCTGGGACAGATCTGACCGAGGGACGACAGCAGAACGAGACATCCCTATTGGCTATATATTTTATCCTCAGGAACTTAACGTAAGATACTTTTGTGAATCCGGCCCATGGTGGCCAACATGCACTACACATGCAGCAAGTATCTGGTTGAAGATTTGAATGTATTGTTTGCAGCTCAGCCAACTTAAGAAGCTTTGTTACTTGGACTTGTCCATGAACAACTTCCTCAGCATCCCAGAGTGTGTGGTGAGCCTGGCAGGCCTCCAGTGGCTGGACATTGGAGGAAACAAGCTACAGAGTTTACCACAAGATATCCACAGGTCAGGATACTTTCAACTTCATGTCACTAGTGTATGAATGTATTTGTTATTATTACATCATGTTATTATATGAATGTAATTATTACAGAATGGGGAGTCTTCACTCCCTGTGGTTGCAGAGGAATGAAGTGGAACATCTCCCGGAGAACATTGGCCTCATGCAGAGTCTTGAGACGCTGGTCCTCTGCAACAACAGACTCACCGACATCCCTGTCGTCATGGAAGGAATGGCCAACCTAAGGTCTGCCTGTTACCACCTTAACCTACTCAAACTCTAACCTTAACTGTAACTCTGCAGTGGTGATACAGTAGTCTGCCTGTTACCATCTTAACCTACTCAAACACTGGCTCTGCAGTACTCAATATTATTAAAACTTAGTTATTAAAGCTTACTTATTATTACATAAGTAAGCTAAACTAAGTACTAAACCCTGGGAACAATGAATAGCCTTATACCCTAAACCCTAGGGACCAATATATAGCCTTACACCCTAGCCCCTAGGGACCGATATGTAGCCTTATACCTTAACCCATAGGGATATATATGTAGCCTTATACCCTTAACCATAGGGACCAATATCATAATATAAGCCTTTCTATGATGCCATGTTTCTTGTGACAGGTTTGTTAACTTTCGGGACAACCCTCTAACATTGAGTGTCGATGAGCTGCTCCTGAACGAGACACATGAAGACGAGGGAGATGAGGAAGATGAAGACAGAGAGATGTTTGGATGTGAATTCATGCACATGTATATCCAAGAAGCCCGCAAGAGAAGCTATACTCAACATGTCTATTAAAGAGATCAGCTGTACTCAACGTGTATTTAAGAGATATGCTGTACTCAACATGTATTAAAGAGACAAGCTGTACTCTCCCCCCTTGCAATCCGCCTCTGTCACTCTTTCCTAAGAGCCTCGTGATAGCCTATACTGGGCTACAGTGGCTCTCTCCTGAGTGTGTTGATAGCTGGTTTATCCTGGGTGCCATGATTGCTCATGCACCCCAAGTGTGCAGCCCATACCTGCAAACTAGTCACCTTTCGGCGAAATTCGCCGTTTTAAACTCCAAATAGGTCATTTACGTGAATCGTGTAGATCCGAAGAGTTTTTTTTAAGGGGGGGGGGGGCTGACCGACCAACCAATCAACCAACCATCGACTGTATAATAACCGACTGTATAATGAGCGTGAAA
>JAOPJI010000107.1:13177106-13193680 GCA_027122695.1 Merluccius productus | reverse complement strand
CCCTCCCCCCCACGGGTTCTGCGCCGGGTGTCAGTACTGCGGTATGTCTTACCGCCTCCTTGCGTCGGGAGAAGTTGCAGAGGAAGAGGTGAACGCGGCTATGACACATCGTGTGGTTTCGGCCCGGGACCCAAGGAAGTGCACTTCCTCCCATTTCGGTTAGCCGCGGCAGCGCTAACCGCCGCGCGGCGTTAGCGAAAATAGCCGCCGCCGCCGACCGGATCAACAAGTGGGTCATCGCTTCGTCACGGCATATTTGTCATGGAAATCTGGTGGGGGAAAAGGGTCTTCTCTACCGTATGTCGTCGTCATCATCATCATCATCATCATCGTCATCGTCATCATCGTCATCATCATCATCATCATCATCAAAATAATGAATTTGGTTATTTTTTTAAACCTTGTGTTTGTTTGTAGACATCGACGAGTGCCAGTCGTCCCCGTGCCACGCGGACGCCCGCTGCTCCAACGGGCCGGGCTCCTTCCACTGTCAGTGCCACCCGGGTTACCATGGTGACGGCTTCCACTGCTCCCAACAGGGTAACGGCAATCCAGCGTGCTGTAGATAACACATTTTTGTCAAAGCCGCTGCTTGTTAAAATGTTTATTTCCGGAGAATAACGTCGACTCATCTCCGTCTGACCTGACCAAAGATAAAATCATCCAATGAATGTTCTATGAGTGCGATCAGGTATCCGCAGATATCCGGTAAAAATAAATAAGTAAATAAGTCGTGTGCTATATCTGCTTCGCAGGACATCCCGAGCGTCCAAAGAGCGCGTGTGAGCAGCACCGGGACAGTCTGCAGGCCGGGTTGGGGCCCCGCGGGCCCCGGCCCAGCGGGGGGGCTTTCATCCCGCAGTGTGACGCCGACGGACAGTACAGACGACTGCAGGTAGGCCTGGAGCCCATGGTCTCAGCCGCAGGGCCCCCTATTTTGACCACCGAGCGGGATGTGTGGACAAGGGTCCACATCCCCTTACATTTAGACAAGGGTCCACATCCCCTTACATTTAGACAAGGGTCCACATCCCCTTACATTTAGACAAGGGTCCACTATATTTAACGGTGAACCCCGTCGTTGCAGTGCCACGGCTCCACCGGCTACTGCTGGTGCGTGGACAGCAGGGGGCAGGAGAGAGCGGACACCAGGACTTCACCCGGCACCCCTCCCACAGACTGTGACAAACCAGGTCAGACCCCCCCCTCCCCCCCCCTCCCCCGCCCCGCCGCCTCCCTTGTTCTTCTCACCAGAAAGCGCCATCTTGTGTTTTTTACGACCGCCAGCCCCCCCGGAGTGACGGCTCTGTTTCTACTTTACGCGCGGCCGTAAACGCTGATGCGAAGCACGCGCTCGTAAACTTTGCGTTTTTAATCGGCGCCTCGTTGTTCTTGCGCTTTTATGTACGCGCGCGTTTATGTGCTGCGCTTGTCTTGTCAGATGCGCCAGAGCGCCCCGCGACCCACTGTGAGCACCACCGGGACGGCGTCCAGACCACCGGCCCAGAGGGATACCCTCTCCTGGGCGTCTTCGTTCCCCAGTGTGATGAAGTCGGAGAATACAAAACCCAGCAGGTACGAGAACTAGGGCTGGGGCATCACGATACTTGGGTGCCGATTCGATATGTATTGCAATTTTTAGAATTTCTTTTTTTTTTAAAGTATTGCGATTCGATATTCCGATTTTTGTATATTGTCTTCACGCTAGACCTACACTTCTACTTACTGTACTTACTGGACTTTCTTGTACGCTTTTAAAGTGAAAAACATGTATGTTTCGTACGCCAGTGCCACGTCTCCACCGGCTACTGCTGGTGCGTGGACAGCAGGGGGCAGGAGAGAGCCGACACCAGGACTTCGCACGACGAAACGCCGATTGACTGCAACAAACCAGGTGGGGACGTCGCGCAACGTGTCACCTGAAAACTGTGCAGGACCCGACCGCTTTTTCAGTTGTAGCTCCCCTACTCCCTGGAACCGTCTTCCCTTCGTTGCTAAAGGGGAAGACGGTTCCAGAGAGTATTTTCGGTTGATCTGTTACTGTAACTTTCTATTTTACTTCTATTTTCTATGTTTTCATTGTACAGCACCTTGTAACTCTTGTTTTCGAAAGACGCATTATGGATAAATTGTACTTACTTACTACTTACTTACCCTCTCCAACTCCAATCTGGAATGCTCATGTCCACAATGTGATGTATATTTATTATATTTTTACGTATTTCTGACCTTTTTTGGACCAGATGAGCCCGAGCGTCCTAAGACCCGCTGTGAACACCACAGGGACAGCGTCCAGACCACCAGTCCAGAGGGATACCCCATCCCGGGAGCTTCTGCTCCCCAGTGTGACGCTCACGGACAGTACACACCATTACAGGTTAGCGAGTTCCTTTCTCCACGCTGACTTGTCTTCAACCGTCCAGCTCAGGTTTGTGCATCATCTAAAGGCGCTGTAGGTGAGACTCAAGAGTTGTGTCAAGAGAGAGAGAGATCAGAAAGGAGCGGAAATTACGCTCAAATAATAATAGCTTCTAAAACTTACCTACAGCACCTTCTAAAACAGCAAATCATGAATCTACACTTCAGCAGAAAGCATTTTATGGAAGCACTCTGCTTCTGGGACATGACTTGCGTGACGAGCCTTGATATATTTTATTCCTGTTTCCTCTCCAGTGCCATGGCTCCACAGGCCACTGCTGGTGTGTGGACAACTGGGGACAGGAGCGAGAAGGCACCAGGACGTCTCCTGGTACACCGCCGACAGACTGCGATAAACCGGGTAAGGAGGCCGCCCAGGAGCGCAGCTCACTATAAACGGAGGAGTCTCTGTATGTCCGTCCTTCGATTTTCTTGACAACCGTTCAAGATTGCTACAAAGCATTCAAGAACACATGAAGAAAGAGGGATGTCAGAGATGTCTCAACAGTTTCAAGCATCAGCTACGCTTTTGTTACCGGAAATGGTCCCAAATAGCTGGCCGAGCAAACGGCCCGTTTCGAACAGGCACATTTTAAGCGGGTACTGCGCTAGTTCCAGTCCAAAATGCAACAGGGTTATTTCACGTCACTTCAGAGATTCATGCTGGAATCTGTTTGAGAATCACAGTTGTGAATAAAATCACAACTGTGCAATCTTTGTAGATGGCTCCCTCCCTGCCAGGGCCTCTCCTGCTGGGACGAGCAGTAGATGTCATTTACGAGTTGTTTTAAATCCTTCATCACTCGACTATGTTTTCTACCCTCTCATCTTTGAAATGCGCACGTTTGCAGACGTTTCGACACCTTCCTAGTGGAGGAAAAGCTTTTCCAGGACCAATACCTTTAGATTTGCCCTGCTCATTCCTCCTGGCAGTGTCTTATGACTCCCTGACAATGTAACATAAAAGTTCACGTATTAGAAACACAACTAACTTATATTGTTTTTTGGACCAGATGAGCCGGAGCGTCCTAAGACCCACTGTGAACACCACAGGGACAGCGTCCAGACCACCAGTCCAGAGGGATACCCCATTTTTGGAGCTTTTGTTCCAGAGTGTGACGAAGTAGGCCAATACAAACCACTACAGGTACAGTAACAACAAGTCAGCTTTTATTTTTTTAAATTAGACTTTGATTCATTCATGAAGAATGCAATATTTTGTAAATTATTTAGTATGATCAATATTCTATCAAAAATCTGAAACTGCGATTGCTAATATCTTTGAGGGACTTGGTCAATATTTGTGAATGTTTTGGTTGATACATATATATATATATATATATATATATATATATAGGATCAAATAAAAATCTAATAATAATACTAATGACAGGGATTATTGCTTATTGCCATGCATTGCAGTGCCACGGCTCTACTGGTCATTGCTGGTGTGTGGACAGCAGCGGGCAAGAGAGAGAAGGGACTCGGACTTCAGCCGGTACCGCCACCACAGACTGCAGCAGACCAGGTACAACGCCGGCCAAAGGCCACGTTTAGACTATTTGTGCATTCTGTTTCTCCCTGGAGATCGGTCTGGCCGGGCTTCAAGTTATGCGCTTGTGGCCGAAACCACAGTGGTTCGGACCAATCAGAGGAACTGCTGGCACTACGTGGTTGTTGGCCGTGACTAAAGGCTTTTCTTGATGGCAAAGATGTTTTCACTCTCCTCCTACGTCAAATGGTGTGTTGATCCGATTGGTTGAAGTTAACCCGTGATAGACGGATAGATGGTTCATCCAATCACCTGCCAAGTATTTTTTGGAAAGAGCAGAAACAAACAGTTTCCAAGGACGACTTCTCAGATGCTTCTGTGTAACAAACCATCTGGCTGTCAGGTTATGGGCAAGGGTGCGGACTGACATGCATTCCATCAGCTGTTCACATCCTGAGGACTCGTGCCACAGGGCCTACGAATGTGCTCACTAATGCGCCAACTGCACATGCACAAGAAAAGCAAAATTCATGCATTCATATTGAAACCTTAACTGCACGGTAAACATTTGTGTTCTATAGTGCCTTTACCAGACGAGCCGGAGCGTCCGAAGACCAACTGTGAACACCACAGAGACAGCGTCCAGACCACCAGTCCAGAGGGATATCCTCTTCTGGGAGCTTTTGTTCCAGAGTGTGATGAAGTCGGAGAATACAAACCACTACAGGTAACTAACCATGAAGTATTTGATTTAGATCAAATTTTATTAATCCTGAAGGAAATTATTGTGCCAGAGATTGCTCCAAAATCATAACAACATAAGAACAAAAACAATAAATAGTAATAGTCATAAATATAAAATGTAACATGTTTAAGGAGTAAATGCACCAGTGCTTAACATAATACAATACAAGTAGGGCAAATGTAGCCAAATACGCAAACAAATTGCATGTGAAACTAATATTAGCAATGATATTGAAAAAGGCAATACAATAATGATCGTCATACTTGCAGTGCCACGGCTCCACTGGTCATTGCTGGTGTGTGGACAATAGGGGGCAGGAGAGAGCCGGGACCAGGACTCCCGCCGGTACACCGACTATCGACTGTGACAAACCAGGTAAGAAATCAGAAAGGTAAACTCAGTAGAGACATGGTGACAAAGCACACCAAGTTGAACATCCCAACTAGAGATGCTCGTATATGCAGATGACACACTCCTGGTGCAGGACAAAAACGACAAAAAAAGTTTGCTTCTAAATGTCCCGATAATCTTTCGTGGGCATGGAAAATGGGCGTTTAATATGACTGCATTACCATCACTGTGGAATTGCAGAACATAGTAAATGAAAAGTTCAGGTGCACATTTATTTGCAAATATAAAAAATTGAGTTTTCAACTAAATTGACAATTCGATTTTACAATGTTAGTGAGCATGAATCAATTATTGTGAATTTATTATGAATTCATATATTACCTTCGCCTGGCTTAAGGTCAGCAAAATGGCTAATATTTAGCATTTTTGCTCTATATTTGACCAAAAATAATAATAATAAAAATAATAAAATAATAAAAATAATAAAACACAACCGTAACTGCTATTTTGTTTCTGTGTTTGTTATTTGTTTCCTGACCAGTTGAACCCGAGCGTCCTAAGACCCACTGTCAACACCGGCGAGACAGCGTCCAGACCACCAGTCCCGAGGGATATCCTATCCTTGGAGCTTTTGTACCACAGTGTGATGCAAACGGCCAGTACATACCATTACAGGTCCGAATTTACAGATTTTCACCGACGTGCTAGCTGACAGCTTAGCCCTGTGTCTCCGGGGCTAGCAGGCTTAACCAGATAATGGTCTGGGATACAGCCAACTGTTTTACGTGTGATTTTATTCCAATACTAGCATCTTACTGTCCATGGACTTCTCATACGTTATTCAGTGTCATTTGTGCTAATCATGCTAGTCATGTGATCGTGTTTTTATTTTAGTGCCGAGGTTCAACTGGTCACTGCTGGTGTGTGGACAGTGCTGGGCAGGAGAGAGCGGGATCCAGGACTTCACCTGGCACACCGCCCAAAGACTGCGACAAACCAGGTGTGTAGACACAAAGTCAGTGCACTGTGGGGGTTAATAGAGTAAAGGGTAAATAGACTCCGCCCTTTAAATTGGCCTGAAGAAATTGAAGGAAGTTGATGAAATGTACATGAGGCATCGTTTTCTGATCACACCTTGATAACCCTTAGGAACATAAGTCGAGGTCAATTATGGATTTCTTTTGTCCATCACTTTAACCATTGTGCCTTTCGGGTTTGCGTTTGCTCTCGCTCTCTCGCTCTCCTTAGATGAACCAGAGCGGCAGAAGACCCACTGTGAACAGCAACGAGACCGAGTCCACACCACCAACCCCAAGGGACTTGCTCTTCTCGGAGCGTTTGTTCCTGATTGTGATGAAGACGGACAGTACAGACCCCAGCAGGTCGGCGTTTGGCTTTGTGGTTCCTTGACAATGCTAGATGCAGTTGACTCAAAGTATTTTCTGAGCGATGGCTTGCTATGAATCTTCAAGCGGTCGACAAACGTAATCTTTTCTTATCACAGTGCCACGGCTCCACTGGTCATTGCTGGTGTGTGGACAACAGGGGGCAGGAGAGAACCGGGACCAGGACAACGTCTGGTACAGCTCGCAAAGACTGTTACAAACCAGGTGAGATGAGGCTCTTCAACGTCTTGTTAAATGTCTGGTTACAGTAAATTCATATTTGCATATTAATTCCCATTTTCTTTGAGTAGATGAGCCAGAGCGTCCCAAGACCCACTGTGAACACCACAGAGACGGCGTCCGGACCACCAGCCCAGAAGGACATCCTCTTCTTGGCGCTTTTGTTCCAGAGTGTGACAAAGTCGGACAGTACAAAAGCCAACAGGTAAAAATCCCCTGCATGATGAAGTTCATAGGATTAAACTTGATTGAACAATACACTTTATAGCAAATGACAATTGTTGGCAGTTGGCTCACACTTTCACACTTTAACGAAGTGTAATCCGTTCACAGTGCCACGGCTCCACTGGTCATTGCTGGTGTGTGGACAGTACGGGGCAGGAGAGAGCCGGGACCAGGACTCCCGCTGGTACACCGAAGAAAGATTGCGACAAACCCGGTGAGTTCCACAATGTTGTCTCTCTCCCTGGGCTGGATGACTCATGCAACTGTGGGAACATTTAGGAGTCAAACTGCCTTTTGGACTTTGTATTGTCATAACATGTCATGAGTCTCTGAGTTACCTGAGAACCGACGCGTGGTTCTGATTGGTAACACAAGGACACACAATCCCATGCCTGCTTCGCGTCACATTCCAGCGTGTGGTTTTCCCCGAGCGGGAACTCATCTCTAGCCCGACGTTTTGCCTGATGCGCCGTCCCCCCGGGGCCAAGGGAGCCGTCTCAGCCGATTAACATTTGTGATGTCATCGTCGGAAAAGTCTGGAAACAACTGCGTCTGTCGGTGCTTGTCCTTGATTATCTGTAAAGCTGTCGGGTTCCCTGCGTCGGAGCGTGGAGAATTTAGGTCAGGTTCTGGATAGTTTACCGTTAACGTGTGGACTCAAGGACGGGTGTCACCGGATCACCGCAAGATCAGGGCCTTTGTAAAACTGAGCAAGGCTCACAGTAACCGTGACAACATCGTCTCCTAGCATGGTTGGTTTCTCTAGCGAAGCTCTTGGTTTGTGGTAATGTGTGACGGTACGTTGTTTGGAGTTGCAGTGCAGAATAATCAGGAGGACTTCAACCGGTGTAGTCGGCGTGCGTGAATTGTGCGCGCTGGCGGCAACCAAAAAATCACGCCATCGCGGGCCTCGCACGCGGCGCATACACACGTGTGGACTGGCCGCGCGCACGCCGCGAGTGCAGTCAGTGGAGTGTGTCATCCGCAGCTGGGACGAAGGACGATAGGAATCAGAAACACACACACACACACACACGGAAACCAAGCGAGACCTTTGACATTTTAGCACGGGCATTAACCGCCCTGAAGTTACACACTGCTACACACCGCCCCGGTCGGCCGTCTCCAAATTTTGTTCGCGCCATAAAAGCGTACTTATGGCGGCCCCAGACAAGTGGCTATTTAGTGGTGAGAGCGTTGTGCCAGCTGTTGCCAAGGCAACGTCTAACATAAACACTAGGATGCCCTAGTTTGGAGCAGCTGTGCGCACACACACACACACACACACACACACACACATACACAGAGGAACACGGGTGCATTAGCGCAAGTTTCAAAATAAAAGCCTGGGTTTATTTAACCGGTGAGATGTTCAGGCCTTGTGTGGTGAAACGCAGCGGCCCCCAGATGTGCGGCCCCCAGATGTTCAACGACCGCTTGGTTTCGTGACGCGCGTCGACGAGGCGACACTTTTTCCACTCTAGTTTTGGCCCAAACCGCTGCTTGACCGTTCAACAATGCCCATCTTAGGAACCGGTGTGTTTAAGAGAGAGAGGTTTACATTGGTGAGCGGTTATCAATATTGCACAACACTATTTATATATAAAGTACCTTTTTAAGTGTCGGCGGTACTCACAAGGTACTTACCAGTCATAAAACAACATAAGCACATAACAATAACACAATAACGGGCATATATACGGTACAGAGCGTACGTGGATGCTACGTTAGCACGGCGCCGGCCGCCTGTTCTGATGGCAGCGCATAAATCCTTTTTATTAGCGTTCGGACCCTTCGGCCAAACGGGTCCGGCCGATCCGGCACACACATATTATGAAGTATTATGACACACACAGAATTCAAATGAGCCATTTTAATCTAGATTAATCTAGATTAATTCCGAGATTACAGTGAGATTAATCTAGATTAAACAAATTAATCTATGCCCACCACTAATATATATATATATATATATATATATATGAATATGATGGTATACACATCTACCTGTACGTGTCGTCTGGATAGGTCTTCTGTACGTAGTCCTGAAGCTCCATCAGGGCTTTCTCCTGGAACTTCTCAATCTGGACGCTGCACTCGAGGCCCGGATGGTCTGCCACGTCAAACACATCAAGCAAACATCTCACTTACCACTAAAGTCCACTGTTCCCTTCACCAACCCAACAGATGAGCCAAGAGGCCGGTCTTAGTGAATAAACACACACCGGTAGGGGTAGGCGATATAGCCTCAAAATTAGATCACGATATTTCAAGGACATTTTCGATAACGATATTTATGACGATATAACATTTTTTTGGTGATTGCAGCTTGCAGGCAGCAGCATCTATTAGTGCAAACAAAATGAAGGGCCTTTTTTTCATCCTTCCTTTTTAATGAGCTAGCTACTGTTGACAGCTACATTGATGACAGACTGCCTATTTCAAAGTGTGAATCTATTGCCACAAGGTGGTAGCAGCAGCAACATAGTGACACAGCATTATACAGAGTGACACAAAGCCCCACTGTACGCGAATCGCCTTCCGCCTCCATTCAGCTGCGCTGAGCATGCTGAGATTATTTGCGGTGCAGAGCCAGCTCACAGCGCGGCTCCGCTTCTAAATTTGCATGAAGTTGAGAAATTTCAACTTTATGCAAATCCTTATGCATCCATGTCACCAATCAACAAACAGGACGTGGGCGTGGGCCGTGACGTTTACCCTTCTGATTCATTACCACAATGCGGGCGGGAACAAGTTGATCCACTAGTCAACTCGCCCCCAAGCAAATGATTTTTCAAGGCGGCGCAATGTCACGCGGATAAATCGCGTATAGTCGGGCTTTGGCGTTGTAAACACAAAAATCTAGGGAGTGTTTTCCCTGGAAATCTTAAGTAAAAGTATAACAACAGCAATGCTTGGTTGAGTCATTTGTATACTTCTGGGCCACACATCCCCAGCTGCTATCGCCTCCTCACGAGCCTTCATAGCCTGGTTGAACGCCACAGTGTTTTTGCTTCAAGTGGTGAAACAAGTTTCGCAGTAACAGTTTTCTTGCATTTTTTGCAAAAAAATTGTACTTTATCGGATGTCTTACCTCTAATCACGTAAAAATGGCTACCGGTATTATCGTGGACAATATGATATGGCACAGCCCTACTCACCGGGGCTGAATAACACAATAGCCTTCAGGTAGGCGTATTCGTAGTCGTCCGTCTCCACCTTGATCATGCTGTTGCAGAACTCCTGCAGCTTCCAGATGTGCTCCATCACCTGCTTCACTCTCTCACCAGACACCTTGTCTGAGACGAAAGGAAGGCCCAGTTTATTGCTTAAACAACGTCCCTGTTTGTTTAAAATAACATCCCCGGTGTATATAGTATAGCGCAGTGTGCGGATAGACACTCAAGAGATGCGGCTGCCTTCTTATACGGGTTTGTCATGCTGCTCACACTAGTGTTGAAGTCAGAGGGCCGTACCGTCCTGAATGCTTCCCTGAAGGTGGTTGATGATGGCGGCGAGGATGGTGGACAAGTTCATCACGTGGGCGCACTGCGCCATACCCAGGGTGAACAGCTCATTCCAGCACGCGCGCACCAAACTCGTGTTCATATCCTGGCTGAGAGTCACAAGATGGAGAGGGAGAGAGGGAGAGCAATAGGTGTTGTGGGTGTGTGAATGAAGACAGACGATCGTAACGTCAATGTGAAGTGAACACAGAGGAGCCTGCGATACAACAAACCAGCGGTACAAATCAATTGTCATTATGCCAATTGTCAAAAAGGGTTCTTACCCCAGAGCTGAGAAGGCAGGGATGGAGCGTGCCCAGTGCATGGAGAGGAAGAGCAGACGGGACGCCGATTCACAGATGTAGTGTACATTCAGATACTCCGGCATCGGGCTCGGCATCGACAGCTGGGTGTAAAGGGCGGGGGCGGAGACAGGGAGGGAAATTATGTCAACAGAGGAGAGCCAAACTCGGAACACAGGAAATTTGTTGATGTCTTCAGCACAACGTCGAGTGAGTTATCCACCTTAAAGCCAACGTGTGTGTCTGTGAGCAGTGGCCCCTCCACCTCAATGAGAGGGGTCTCCTGGTCCCGGCCAATGAGCTGGATGGTGGCTCCGGCAACACACTGCACCTGACCTGCTTGGCTCTGGCCCTGCCCTGCATCTGGTGGGTTGAGGGCTTTGGCCAGGGTGTCGAAGGCACTGTACACAATGAAACCAAACATATGTTACTGTTAATGATCCGGGAGTGGCCAAAGCTGTGGCTCGGGACCCCACATTGGGTTGCCTGATATGCTTATGAACCCATAAGCATATCAGGGAGATTGCTGCCGTATAAGCTATAGTTATTCAAAATAAATTTGTATTGAATAATTTCAAATGTTTGACATAACTCCTCCTAAAAATGTCTTGTATATACAAAACATGAGATGATTCATAGCAAACGATTACTGTCACATAGTGTGACACCTGGGACGT
Organism: Merluccius productus; assembly: GCA_027122695.1. Classification (NCBI taxonomy): domain Eukaryota; kingdom Metazoa; phylum Chordata; class Actinopteri; order Gadiformes; family Merlucciidae; genus Merluccius; species Merluccius productus. The sequence continues at coordinate 13,182,339 of JAOPJI010000107.1, read as the reverse complement.
TGATATTATGGGCCAGAGTTGATTCAGTTAAAACAATGCAGCAAGTTGGAGTCACAGGCCCAAACGTGTTTGGTGACCACTGATGTAGTTCCCTAAAACAGTTGTTCCCCATATAAAAACAAGCAAGAGCAGTTGCATGTTCATGGGTGCTGACCGTGTTATCTCGCTGGTAGAATGCACCCCCTGGAGGCCATCTGAAGCATTGTCACCCCCGTTGAGGTTCTCATTCAGCGAGTCGCTCAGGTTGGCTAATGATGACACCACGTTGGCCAGCGTTCCCAAGTCGCCGTGACTCGACTCCATCTTGGGATGGTGACAGGACGATGTAAGCAGGGATTTGAATGAATACTTAGTTTTTTTCGGAGACCATAACTGGCTAATGTGTGTACCTTAGAGCCAGTGGAAAGCAGTAATGTCCCATCTGTCTGGATGACGGGCTGCTGGATGTTGACGAGCATTCCTTGCTCCAGAAGACTAGATCTACATGTTATTAAAAAAAAGCAACAAACGATCAGGACAGAGAGCCGTCTGCCCTTGATTTAAAGGGGCCCCTATTTCACCACCAGGTGTGACGTTGATTAGCCATTACAAGCCAGTCAAAATAAAAGTCAAAATCTACCCTCTCGTGACATCACAAGTGGGATGTTCACCCAGATGTATGATGAATACATCCGCCTACCCGCTGACCGATCCATCATACATCATACTACTTTATACGAGCACACAAAACCCATACAGAGTACTAGCACAAACGTAAACTACTACTCACATCGCCCTAGTTCTGCCATTATATTAAAAACCCAGAATGCTCCACTGACCTGGAGCCTTCCGTCTCTGTGTCGGAGATGAAGGTCGGCATGGCGATGAGTGGGCTGTTGAGGTTTTTGCGGATATAGATTTTTTGAGTGGAGGCAGCGCAGTTGGAGTGCTTCTCTCTGGGGACCAGATCAATGGGTCGGCGCTCACTCTGCACAGCTGAGGGCACAGACATTTGATTAGAATAACAGAATAGTCCCGTGTTGTGTACAACAACTGTATTTAGACTTCATACTAGTTCATGTCAACAATAACATTCATGTCAACAATAACGTCGCTGGTGACGCTTTAGAAGAGTAGACGACTCCCAATCCCGCTTCGGCACTCCCATTCCTTATAGACGGTTTCCATAGCAACGACGGTGACGGTGCAACCGTGCCAACTCACACTCCGTCTTCATCCCCATCTCGAGGCACCTCCGAAGCCGACAGAACTGGCAGCGGTTGCGGTGATGCTTGTTGATGACGCAGTCCTGTTTGCTGCGACAGCTGTACGCCAGGCTCTTTCTCACGCTCCTCTTGAAGAACCCTTTGCAGCCCTCACAACTCACCGCACCGTAGTGACGCCCTGGGGAGGAATCAAACAAGCAGAGGAGGGCGGGTTATCCTGCGTGTGTTTGTGTGTGCGCGCGTGGGTGTACGGGTTTGCCACTGTAGGGCCAGGTACCTGAAGCCTTGTCTCCGCAGACCACACAGTATTCCACCGGCTGAGACCGACTCAGATCCCCCGCCTGCCCCAGCAGCCGCTCCATCGACATGGCGTCAGTGACGATCTGTAAAAACATCAATGTCCAGCATACAGGTAAGTGTTGTCAAGGGTAGCTACGGGTCACAAAATAGGGAATGTGAAGGTAAAGTCACGCCGGGCGCCATCTTGTGAGACAGAACCAACAGAGGCAGCAACCTCTAAACATGGCGTGTTCATCACCATTCAACACGGCGTGACATCAACTTCACATTCCCTGTTGAAAACAGTTAACTGTTAACAGTTAAAATATACCTTGATTTGTACAGCACATTTGTAATGTATCACAAAGTGCTTTGACAAACAAGAACATGTTGAACATTAAATAGTATGGTTAAATTAATGCATAAGATCAAATGTAGAGCAGTCCAAGGACAACAGAAGAACAGTGTGGAGTGTGTGTGTGGTTGATAACTGGTTTAAGCAGCCGCACCTGGCCCGAGTCAGACTGATTGGACCCGGGGGCTGGGTGAGGCTGCACACCTGTGGGATAATCAAGGCGCACGGGTTAAATCAGCTATCGCCACACACACTCGGAGAGAGAGAGCTCTGACATGTCAGCTTTCAACACCTGCTCTGGCTGTAAACATCTTGCCAACTCTCCAATAACTGGTGTACAACATCTACCTGTGTCAGAGGAACCCAGTAAAACCACATATGGCGCATTTCCACTGGTACGGTATGGCACGGCACGGGACGGTTCAGGTGTGTTTCCATTACAACTGAGTACCATATGGTACCTCCTCAACGTGGGCGGGGTCGTCATAACACAGCTGCGCGAAACTGCCGTGACGTCATTTACACCGCGCCAAGCCACGCACAAACCCGGAAGACCAGAACAACAACAACATTTTTTCTGTGAAGCCATTTTCTCCTGTTCGAAGTAGTAGAGTGTAGTCGAAGAGCAGCGGGGTTTTAAAAAGTGGTGGTGTCGAGTCTGTTTATTTACAGCCTGGTCGGTCGTCGCGCGCTTATGACGCTTCCAGTGACGACACTCGTCGGCCAATCAGTGGAAGGCAGTCGGCTGACGTCACGTTATAGTACCGCTTCGGCTCGCTTGGAACCAGGGCTGAGCAGGTACCAAAATAGTACCTGGTACCAGGTACTACGTGCTAGTGGAAACACGCAAATACCGCGCCGAGCCGTGCCGTACCGTACCAGTGGAAATGCGCCATTAGATAAATCAAGTTATGATTGAATGATCTTATTGGAATGTCTTCTTGAGTAATTATTGTTACAGGATATTATTAACTGTTATTTCTTCCCTTCTCTCATAGGAACATATTGACGTTAACAAATGCATTTAGCATCGGTGATGAAAACATAACTCTTCAAAACTACGATGAGTGGCTGAGCCATCTCAACTCAACTGATCCCTGTGAGGTTGAGAGCCTGAGTTTGAAGACCTGCAATCTTCAAAGTTTCCTTGAACAGGTACAATATAGAATATACATTTTACATTTTATATATGATTTTGTATCCAAGCAACATTATTTTTCATCATTATAAAAAAACAACAACATATCATTAATGAACCGGTAGGGGTGAGGCTTCTGGCTCAGGTAAGCCTACAGGTAGAAAACCCTACCTTGTAAACTATAGATGGGTCTATTATTTATACACCAGGGAATGCTTGTTATTTATAAGATTATCTCTGGTATTATTTATTTTTATAATTTATTATTTTGTGCTTTCACTTTTTGGAGAAGCCAAAAACAAATTTCCACTGAGGTGGACAATAAAGTCAATCTAATCTAATCTAATCTTGAGGGGAAGGGTAAGGGTTACTCTCCGGCCGCTATACATGGCAGGACTGTGGTTGTCCTTGCAGAGCGCCTCTGGGACCGGGCTGGCCTTCATCGTGTTCACGGAGGCGGTGATAGAGATGCCCGGCTCCCAGCTGTGGGCGGCCCTGTTCTTCATCATGCTCTTCTGCCTGGGCCTGTCCTCCATGTTTGGCACTCTGGAGGGAATCCTCACCCCTCTGCTAGACCTACACTTAGTCCCATCCTGTCTTCCTAAGGAGATGTTCACTGGTAAGTCATTAAATATAATTCAAATAATCATAATCATTTATGTATTTAAATATAAAATATAGAACACAAATTATCTGCGTCAGGAAACATTTGGAAAGCAGATGGAGTCATTCGAGGGGACCCCAGGGGGATCTGTAGATATTCTTATAATAATAATAATAATAATAATAATAATAATAATAATAATAATAATGATAATTATTATTATTGTAATTATAATAATAATTATAATTACAATAATAATAATAATGATAATAATAATAATAATTATTATTGTAATTATAATTATAATTATAATACTGTTCACCTGACTACATTTCCATCGGTCTTGAAAAAACCCTGGTCTTGCTTGAACTTCATTGGGTTGTGCATTAAACCTTTTCTCCTGTTGCTCAGGTTTGATGTGTCTGTTCTGCTTTACGGCGGCGCTGATCTTCACCATGGGTTCAGGGAACTACTGGTTAGGGATTTTCAACACATACGTTGGATCGCTGCCTCTGCTCATCATAGCATTCTTTGAGATGACTGCTGTGGCATATATTTATGGGATAAAAAGGTATCATATTCACCTATTCTCTAAGTCACTATGCAATGTTTGTAAACAAATAGATTACTGCATGTAGATAATATAGTTGGCCTGTATCTACTGATGTGTATCTATATGTGTAAGCGTCTTTATTTGTACCTGTGTGTGTGGTCCAACATCATGGCTCAGGCAGTATGATTTACATGTTTAGATCGAAGTCTTAATCATCAACATTCAATGAGTTTTCTTTGTGAACAATTGTAAAGTATCAGTGTTGATAGCGACTGCAATGACTCACAGGATAACTGATTAGTTGTAGCATGTTTGCTGCAATTGACATGAAAAGCTAACCACCTAGCCCAGAGGTGATACCTAACCCTAACCCTATCCTTATACCTAAACCATTTCTAACCTAAAACCTAAACATAACCTTCTCTAATCTCATACCGAAATTTAACAATCTTACCATCTAAAATTAGCAATTGATTAGACCTTAACCTAAATGTAAACCTATACATCATTTTGCAACAGAAAATGGAGACGTGGAGGGGTACGCGCCATTGAATTTATTGTGCTAACGTTGTCATTAAATATTCATGAGATGCCTTCGCCATCCTAGGAAAAATGTTTTGCAGCCCGTAGTGTGTTTGCTAAAATCACACATGCTAAGCTAACCTCTAATCATTGGAACTTAATGGAACTTACCTGCGGGACTGACAGCAAGGTATACCCTGGTCTCTAATCCTAACACGGCACCAGCCATGGCCCTGGACTACAGTATTACTGTTCTGTAGCTATACGAGCAGGACTCTCTAACCCTAACCCCTGGACTACAGTATTACTGTTATGTAGCTATACGAGCAGGACTCTGTAACCCTAACCCCTGGACTACAGTATTACTGTTATGTAGCTATACGAGCAGGACTCTCTAACCCTAACCCCTAGACTACAGTATTACTGTTATGTAGCTATACGGGCAGGACTCTCTAACCCTAACCCCTAGACTACAGTATTACTGTTATGTAGCTATACAAGCAGGACTCTCTAACCCTAACCCCTAGACTACAGTATTACTGTTATGTAGCTATACAAGCAGGACTCTCTAACCCTA
>JAOPJI010000107.1:12994277-13009493 GCA_027122695.1 Merluccius productus | reverse complement strand
AATAATAATAATAATAATAATAATAATAATAATAATAATAATAATAATTATTATTATTATTATTATTATTATTATTACAATATTTTAACAGAATGGTTCACATCTACACCATACTATATTTTCACAGTATGAAATAAACTATGCTATATTATAACAGTATGTTGTGGAGTCCTAAATGATAAACTGTGGGGGCTACATGTAGAAGTAGAAAGTCCCAGTCTGGTCTTATCTTAATTTTATCTTATCTTCTAGACTTCTGGAAGAGAAGCAGAAAGGCTGGTATGTGTGCCACTCCTGTCCCTCTTTCCACTCCTCTTCTGCTCCCTTTCCCCTTTACTCCTACTGTCTTCTTCTTCTCTGCGCTCTCCATGTTCCATGTACATCAATGTCTCCTCAGAAGCCTTGTGACATATCTTGACTTGGTTCCAGGTATTGACCCCGAGAACAACCAACCCAAGGAACAGGACGAGTTGAAAGCTAACCCAGAGGTAAGACTTTCCTGCTTCATGCTACGTACTGGCTCAGTTAACCACCTAGTTCATACCAACTGTTGGCAATCATGACAATCGTACTATAGGGCTTGTATAGCAGAATGCATTATGGGATATTTTTGTTGGCGATACTCTGCCATATCTAGAGGACTCAAGAGAGTTGTAGTACTGTAAAATCCTAAAGCAACACAAATATACCGTAACACAGGCTAATAAAACGTTGTTTTTGCCATGTCTCGCATGAAGCAAGAAACTATTCCAATGCTCCTATGCTTCCAAAATGGAGGCAACATTGAGCCGAAGGAAGCAGCACGCTACTAGTAGCCCAAGTTGGTAATACTATAGTCCAATGTAGTGGGTATACCATAGTTCTGTTTTGTCGTGATGGTAGCCGTAGTGCTAAGTAGCTATAGTGCTAAGTAGCCGTAGTGCTAGGAAGTAGCTGTAGTGCTGCTAGGTAGCCATAGCGCTGGGTCAAAGTTGAAAATGATTTAAACCTGGCAGCATGTGAAAACAATAGAGTGGGTCTTCAAAGTGAACGCCAACATTTTGAACCTTCTTTCTGTTGATTCAGGAGGAAACAGAGCACTGAATATCCAGAACCCACTTGGGACCAAGCCGAGCTAGCCTGGTAACATCCTCTGACCTCTGGACCAGGACTCCCTGCAGGGCTTCACAGACCCTGTGAAAGTACCCACAATGTAATCAATCAATCAATTACTATCCGTGTATACTTACCACAGAGTAATATGGTACATATGAAGTGTTCCACGCTTTTTCAGAGGCGTCATCACAGGACAAACACAGGTGTCGCTCATAACACGAATGATGGCTCTGCTACTTTTATGTACCAGGGCACGGGTAGCAGACTAAACTAGTGGAGATAAGTCTACTACCCGTGCCCTGGTAGATAAAAGTAGCAGACCCATCATTTGTCCTACGACGACTCTTCTGTGTAAAGGGTCCATAGACCACTTCCAGGGTTAAGGGTTCGATGAGTGTTTGTAAGAAATGTTTCCACTCAGGGTATTGTAAGACACTTTAGATAAAAGTGTTCACCGAATGGCCTATAAAGTTTTGTGTGGGGGGACAAAAAACGCATGGACATTTGGGGAACTCTGTTCTGGACTGCATTGATCCGGACAGGCGAGGAGAAAATAATTATTCTATTGTTCCTTGAGAGCAGCAGACTCCCACAACAGCCATGGTCTTGTTGTACAATACCAGATCTGTTGTCACTTGGGCGCGTGTCTCGATTCGATTAAATCTCCCTTCCTCTTTCTCTCCGTGGCCAAATGCCCTCTATGGAGACGAGTGTCTGAGGGAATTCTGTATTGATTCTGTATTTATTTTCTAGTCTATGGGCTGTATACAAACAAACAGCACGAATTTGACACAGACAAATTATATTGTGTTGCTAACAAATGCATTGTAGCATTGTTGACCTGTGTCACATCGTCAATACCCTATTGTAAATCATATCAAACTCAAATCCAAACCAAAATCCAATGGATCCAGTATAGAGCAAGTACATTTGTGCATGTTAACACTTGTATGGGGTTGTTTACATATATCTTTAAAAGGTATTACATATCTTATATTATGAACTTGATGTGTGATTAATGCTCATTATGTTTAATTCACCTCATTTTTGTTTCGATGTTGTCGTCTGTTCCTGTATTGATGTGAAGCACGTTTTTACTTACACCCAAGTGCTATGTGTGTATATGAATAAAGTTATTACTACTATAATCTATGCATTTGTCAACTTGTAAAAAGTGCATGTCACGGACATCGAGGGGGTCACGGAGCGAGCGGTGACGTCACAGTGTAAGCGGCAATCACAGTTATGTTCAAGAACACTGGCAAACGTCTATTAACCATGTTAATATGGGGCCATTATCTGGAAATGTATTGTACTGCACATTTTTATCATTATATATTGTAACACTGTCACGCTGCTGTGTTACTTATCCAAAACTTATTCACACAGTGCCGGGAAAATCCTACTGGTCATTTTCTCCATTCATTAGTAATTAACAGGTAAAGAGGACAACATGATCTTGTGTAGATAAAAAGGTAAAAACACGGCTGATATATTAAGAATTTGAATTTAATTTCTCAATGACAACATAATATTGTACACTACATGGTATCTTACAAAAATAATTTGATTATTTGAAGAGAACACAAACAAAATGATACAAACAAGGATAAGAAAGTTTCAAAAATGTTCCTCAACATAACCAAATCAATTATATCTTTAACAGATATAAATGATCAGATTCTTTTAATCTGATGCCTCTTCGTCGACACTAATACTCCCATACATCGTCATCGTATACACCGGCGGGTGTGACTTCCTCTGTGGCCGTCGTAGCAATATTGGGATCTTTGTCGGTCTGGGTTTCCTCGGCCATTGGAACACACTCCACCTGCTCGCTACTTTGCTTTTCTTCCGAGTCCGACGGATTATTCGTAGTCTGCTCGCTCTCCCCGGTCTCCTTGGTACTGGACTTGTCGCCGTTGGCGTCAACCTCCATTTCTGAAGTTCCCGGACAGTCCACTTGAGGCTCCTCTGCAGAGACTTCCTGTGCCAACGTTGCAGCCGCCTTTGTGCTTCCTGTCTGACACTCTTCTGCATTAGCCACCCGGGGTGACTGGGGTCCCTGTCCGTCTGGTCCTGCCACCGCTTCCTGACAACCGGAGTTGGATGTCTCGCCCTTCATGACATCATCGTCCGCGGTGGTGGCAGTGGCGGCCTGCTGGTCCTGAGGTTTGCTCTCCAGTCCGAAGAAGGCGCTCCGCACGACGTAGCGCACGCACTGCAGCAGCACGTTCCTCTCATGGCGAATGTCGGGCGCCAGCAACTAGATGGAAAATCAACAATAGACAAAGATGATGAGGAAAAGGTGTCACTAGAATACACGCTGCCTCTTTACTAAGATACACGCTGCCTTGTTGCCATGATACAAACCGTTTCATTGCTAGGACACACTGCCTCATTGCTAGGATACTGCTTTGTTCCTAGCATGCTATTGGTATTGGTAGTTTGTCATCACTTGCTGGTTCCAGCTAGATAGCTTTGTGCCTAGTTTGCAACAGCTTTCAAATAAACTTCCAATACCCAAAAGACAAGATATGACCAACAGAAAGTTTCTCCTCACCATCTCCAGCAGCGTAGCCCGTTTCTGAGGAGTCATGTGATGTCCCCCGCGCCGGCCCCTTCCCCTACCCCCTCTGCCTCGCCCCTGGGCCCCCCTGCCTCTGTACGGGCCCTGGGGGGAAGCTCTTGGGTGGGAACCCTGGGGCCCCTGTGGAACGGTTTGGAGCAGGGCCTGGTTCTCTTGCACCAGCTGATTGGCCCTCTGAATGGGGAGGGCTGAGAGAATGTGAAACCATATAATGCATTTTACTATTAATCATTTAGCAGACACTTTTATCCAAAATGACTTAGTGGATTCAGATACCTGACATTAAGGACCATTTGGCTGGGATTCGATAGGCACTGCATTTCATTAAGTGAATTCACAACAGATAACAAAATACACAACAACATTACCAACTCACCCTGTGGTTCCTCATCGCTGTCGCTCTCTGTGACTGAGCCATAACTTGCCACCAGGGATGCCAGTCCTGCGCTCATCTGTTTAGGGGGCACCACTAAACCCCCCTGCTTGGAACCAGAAGGTTCCTCTTTATCAGAGTCTGGTAACAACACAAAGCAAAAAAACTTCAGAAACGTATGCATGTATAATATTGTTCAATTATATCTTTGTGTGTATTAGCAATGAAGGGATATTGAATATTAATTTTGGCTTAGTTTCAAATTTGTATTATTCACCTTTTGGCCAATGTGCAAAAATCTGTATTTTTTGTTTTGTTATTTTGGAAACTTTAGAAAGTGACAACTTTCTAAAAACTTTTAGACAGGGGCCGGCTCAACTTTCAACCAATAATATAAACAGGCATGTTTTCTTATCAAATCCCGAAGGATTTTATAGGATCTAAAAGCCATTTCACATCGTCTTTGAGATTTTGCTTTAGCCACACTGCTCTGGCCTCCAACTAACCTGGCTCGTCGTTGACAAGGGCCCCCAGAGGATCACCGTCCCTGGTCGCTGGAAGAAGGGGTGGGGGCTGCTCTGGGGCGCCGTTTCCATGGTTCTGAGGGCCTCCTGGGGCCCCCCTCTGGAACCTGTTGTTGCCACGACCGCGACCCCTACCCCTACCCCGCCCTCTGCCTCTCATTCGCCTGGGAACAGGAAGTCAAATCATTGTTTTCCTTATTATCGTCATCAGTTCCGTTTTGTGCCGTTGGAAATTACACAAATGGATTTAATGTTGTAGTCAGGAACGTCTGTCCACAGACTAGCATTTTACATCCATTTAGTCATTTATCTTTTATCCAAAGCGACATAGTTAGTTCTTCTATCTAGAGATGTCATTAAGGACCAGGTAGGGGTTAGGAGGCATCTTGCTAAAAAGGATGCCTACAGGTAGACTGCATACAATGGGATTCAAATCTCAAATACTGCCTCCATCCTCGAGCCAGATGACAAAACCCTACCCTGTCATTGCATTCACTGCAAAAGGTGAATCCTAAACCAAATCCTACACAGTGACTAAACAGTTTTTTATTTCATCAATTCCCAACTCTGCATTCAGACTCACCCAAACTGTGCCGTCTCCAGCACACCTCCTCCCTCCTCGCGGACATCCTGCACTTTCCTCTTTTTCTCGACATTATCATGTGTCGGATAATTCCTACAGCAAAACAAACAAATATAAACAAGGTTAGGTCTGATGAAAACTAACCAATAGCAACCTACTACCCTTTAAAACTACTTTAAAAACTTGAAGTTGTGAAGGAGAACACAACTCTCTGTGTAAAGCAGACCGTGGCGTCTACGACGGTAGTAGCACAGCACACCTAGCGACGAGCTACCTCCCTAGAGAGTTCATGTGGACTGACCTGCGTCTCTCATCCCTCCACTTTGCGATCTCCTCTGGGGTGTCCAGCTTGATTCTCTTCGAACCAGGGGCGTGGCTCTTGAACAAAACAAAACAAAAAACGTTAATTAATTGTTTCACAGACACGGCCGGTGTAAATCGTGATAGTTATGTATACGAGAAAAGCATTGAAACAGGATGGTGTGAGATGTCAGAAACATCAAATCAAAAGCCCCTTTTACGTTGCGCCTTTATTCCGCCTCGCTTTCTGTATAAACCGTTCTACTTCTACCCATTCCCCGCTTCTCTTCAATTTCTCCACCCAACCTATATCTGATCGCACAAACACGTTGCTCGCACAAATCCGCCATTGTAACGTTACGCATCAACATGTTGTATACGATGCACAGCAACCTTCATTATTCCAGCATAATGAAGGATCTTCTTTATAAAAAGGGGCTATAGATTGGCGCTGGCTTGAGCTCCTAAATGTTGTGAGGAAGACGCCCTGATGTTGTCACAGTGTCTTCCCGGGACGGCTTACATTTCTCCAGTGGAGGCTGACTATTTTCTCATGAGCAGTGAAGTTGCAGTCAGGAAATGAGCACTTTGAAAGCAGGGAAATAAACAAAAAACAGAACACAGTTAGCTTATGGCATCATTAAAAGGGCAGAATAACATCATCATCTTGGACATAGGGATAGAGCAATCTTCAATGAAACAGTGAATTACCTGGATGTGTTGGGACATATGTTCGCTGTGGTGCTCTTGAGTTTTGAATCCCCGGTCACAAGTGTCACAAAAAAAGGCGTAGTCTGGTTCCTTCTTGAATTTCTGCTGATGATTTCAGACGAATCAGACAAGGTTAGCACAGTGTGGCGTATATCCGCTTCAGGGTGGAGATCTGATTTGATTTTTTTTGTTTTTGGAAATACCTTCTTTCCATAGTTGTTAGGCGGTCCATTGTTGTACCCTCGGCCTCTGTGCCATCCACGATTAAAATGTTGACCTAGCAAAATAAAAAGGTGTCATCATGGATTAAGTACAAACCTTCAATCTCTTAAACACTCACACTCCCAGCCCTGGCTAATCTAGTTGCAGTACCATACTCCTCCATGTCCCCATCATCTGTGACCTTTGGACACTCGCATAGATAAAACCACATCACTGGATCATCACAATAGTGGTCCCCATTTTTTTTTTAAGCCAGCGGTTAGTGAACACATCAGCAAGCGTATCCCGGGGCAACACAGGCACCCACCTTGTTGATGATGATGGTGTCCTGGATCGCTGGGACCCCCATCGTAGCCGCCGGAACCGGGGGGCGGCCCACCTTGCCAGCCGCCACGTGTGCTGGTGCCGGTGCCGTTGCCGTGGCTGTGGGCCCACGGGTCGGAGGGGGTCTCGTACCAGTTCCACATGCTGGGATGGAAGTTGCTGGGGCGGGCCGGGTGTTGGGACGGCGGCGGTGCATTCCTGAACGAGTTGAGTGGAGGACAGCCGAAGTCCGGCGGGGGATACTGCGCGTTTCCGTCCATTACTGCAGAAATATTATATATATATTATATAAGTATATTATTCAAAAGGTGCACCCGCGGGCAACGACACCAACGTGGTAGCGTGCGGATTCCCACATGTGGGGTGTTTGGGTTTATACTGGCTGCATCACTTCCGCCGGATGTGGAACGCCAACGTCAAACCATTTAAAGTACTATTATTTTTGTTATAAGCAAATTAGTTATTTATAATTGACTGTTAACTGTTGCTTTCAATGTTAAATTGTGTTTATATATTTATATATTTTGAACAAATGAAAATTAATGACCATGGATTTTACTTTTAGGGGTGCCAGGTGCAGATACAAATATGCTTTATTTGTGATCCATTTATTGCAAACGTCCCACAGAAATCACTCACACGATGTCAACCATTTCAGAGGCGATCTGTATTATTTACTTCATTCATTACCAAACATGGTACGTTTTGGAAGTTGTATCTGTATCTAATTCGTCATCGATGCAATTAATTGTGTGTTTGTTTGTTTTGAAACCTAACGTAACTTTTTTTTTGTTTTCTCTGATGCTGCTCTCTTGACCAAGTTTCTGTTTAAATATAACGGATTAAATAAAGGTTAACAAAAAAAACAAAAAAAAAACAACTACGTCGGCCAGGCTTGGGTTTCCGGGTCCTCGCGCTCCGCCGCATGTGCTTCTCTTCTCGCGCAGCGGCAGTAGCAGCAGCAGCAGCGTGGTGACCAGGAGCCGCTTCTCCGCAGAGAGAAGTCACAATTTTTATTGAAAAAACCCCAAATAGTCATCACAATGTTGGTGCTATTTGAGACCGCCGCTGGATATGCCATATTCAAAGTAAGTATTTACCACCGTTCTGTTTTGTAAACGTGTCATCGCTTTTGCACGATGATACTATGTTTGGTTAGCTAGATTGCTAACTAGTCATGTACCATGCTTCAATCTCTAACATGGCCAGTAACTCAAACGAAACGTATATCACGCTGATCTATAATACTGCGCCACATCCATAATTAAATCGTTAAATATGATGGATCAGATGGCTGTCTGGGGGGAAACGTGGAGCCGAGATGAATGGTAAAATGCGTGGGCCTACTTACCACGTGTGCGTAGATGGCTAACCGGGGACGCTGAATGCACATGTTGGGTTAACACGAATGTGCGTTTCGCAGCAGCAGCACACCAGCACAATAACTCAAAATTAGAACGCGAAAAAGATGCACATATTTAAAAAAACAAAAAAATAAGTTTTGCTTACACAACTATGTGCGGTCTTTCCTTAGGTCCTGGATGAGGCCAAGTTGCAGGAGGTGGACAGCCTCTGGCAAGAGTTCCAGACGCCGGAGAAAGCCAACAAGATGTGAGTGATGCTTAACTTTGTGTAGTAAGTCTGACTTTTGGACACGTTGCCATCAAACGAATGAAGCTAACCGTGCTGTCCCTAACCCCCCAGAGTGAAGCTGAAGCACTTTGAGAAGTTCCAGGACACAACAGAGGCCTTGGCAGGTACTGATCTAGATGAATGAATTAATATTTTAGGTTGGCATTAAGTCGACCTATGTGAAGCAACAGATTGGTGTTCGTCAATACCGCCGGGGCATAGCCTCAGCCACATCCGCCAACATCAAATGACTGCTTGTTTTTAAAGGAGATCTGCTCACTTGTGTGCTTAACTTGCTCCTCGCAGCTGCCACTGCCATGGTGGAGGGAAAGATCGGCAAGAGTCTGAAGAAGGTTTTGAAGAAGGTGGTGGCGAAGGAGGCTCACGAGCAGCTGGCCATCAGCGATGTCAAACTAGGGGGCGTCATCAAAGTAAGACGGCTAACAAAATACACAATTTTTATAAATGTTCGATAGATGGGTACTATGAATAAAGTGCCCCTCTATGTCAGCTTGTTTTATATAAAATAATAAGTAAGTGGTCAGGTTCCCATTCAGCCAAATGGGAATTAATGCCATCTAGCCAGAACCTGGGTCACATCTCGAGACCCAATGGTGAAATGGCCCCCCTGGAGGACCAAGAAACCTGGGTTAAGATAGTTTTGCTCCCATGTGCTTTCATCGGCATTGGCAGAATGGATGCCATTTGGTGGACTTTTATCCAAAGCGTCTTACAATTCCCAGAGTGCATCCATTCCTACCATTTGGAGACTGGTGTTGCCATTGTGTCTCTAACCGCAATGTGTCTTTCAGGACAAGATGAACCTGAGCTGCGTCCACAGCCCGGCCGTTGCCGAGCTGATGAGGGGCATCAGGAACCAGATGGAGGGCCTCATCACCGGCCTGCCCCCTCGTGAGATCGCCGCCATGTCCCTCGGGCTGGCCCACAGGTAGAGCTCTTATCATTTGGTGTGTTTGCAAAGGCAACACATGAAGGCAAGAAGAAAGAGAGAAATTTGCACTGTGTAGTCATATTCAGTGTAGATCAGGAAAATGTCCTATATAGGGCTGTTTGATTATTAAATGTATAATGTATTTGGTGCATTTAATGGCATACTGATTTATATTGCAAGTTTTAATTGTAAGAGGTGCCCCTTATTGCTATCCATAGGTTTGTCCCATGTTATTTGAAGGGATTAAAGGTCTGTTTGTCTGCTGTCTATGATTACAAACGCTGCCTGAACTTCCTGTTGAATTTCACAGCATCCGTCACTACCGCTGAGACAGCAGACATTTTCTACAACAGGCCTTACCCCCCAAAAAAAGCATTGCGTAAACCTAACCTTCTAATCCATTTTATTTCATGTCATTTAATAGCTTATCCCGTTACAAGTTGAAGTTCAGCCCTGACAAAGTGGACACCATGATCGTCCAGGCCATATGTAAGTTTCTTCTTTGTTAAAAACCACCATTGCTGTAGAAATGTATTTTATATATATATTTAGCCCCAAAATGTAATGGGGAGTACTATTTCATCGTAATAAAGAAAAACGGTTGTTAAATCCTCACCTAAAATGGTGCCCCTCTGACCCCCAGCCCTCCTGGACGACCTGGACAAGGAGCTCAACAACTACATCATGAGGTGCAGAGAGTGGTACGGCTGGCACTTCCCCGAGCTGGGAAAGATCGTCACAGACAACCTGGCCTACTGCAAATCTGTTCAGAAAATAGGTACAACCATAAGTCCGAAACATGCAATGTGCTTTCAAATACCCGTATGTGAATACAGATTTAGTGATTATAGTGTGGTAATAAAATATAATAAAGGGGAAAACATGAGAACGATCAGTTGATTAAAAACGTGATTCTGCAGCAGTGGTCTCCACCACCTCCGATTCAGGCAAGGAAAGATAGGCACTATGAATTTACTTTTCCAGGCAGAGAGGTAGAGCTGCAGGTAAAGCAACAAGTAGGATTTTCCCTAGCTATGTAGATGATCAACAAGCCAAATGTACTACCCAAGCACTTGTCTCCTCCCCCCTCTTGCTTTGGAATGGTGAGTGCAGCGTGGGAACATAGCGCTTATTTTGAGAAAAGGAGAGAGGAAAAGTTTGACGCAAAAATCTTTGGGTTTGACTGTCAAACACTTATGGTCAGACAATTATTAAAAAATCGGCACAGCCCTACATGGCTACGGCCGTTTTGCATCCTGCCATGGGTCCAAACTGTACTAAACCATGGTTTGTCTTTGATCAGCCAGAAAGCCCCACATAGCTAAACATTACATCATTTTCTTTCTACAAGGGTTCCGTACCAACGTTGCCACCACAGACCTGTCTGAGATCCTGCCGGAGGAGATCGAAGCAGAGGTCAAATTGGCCGCCGAGATCTCTATGGGAACAGAAGTCTCAGACGAGGACATCACCAACATCCTGCACCTGTGTGAGCAGGTAAATGACGAACGGGGGGGGATGGACTGGGATTTATAATGTCCTGGATGTGTATGTAACCGTGGTGATGATGACTATATAATATTTTTCCCTGAAACAAACAATGTGGGTATTAAGTCACTATCTCTTCTGAGCGGTCGGACAACCTTTTTTCAACGATTCAAATACTTGAACGCTAATTGGCTTATTATACTTAACAGCAACATTGTTTTTTTTAAATTACCTCCAGGTGATCGAGATCACCGACTACCGTGTGCAGCTGTACGACTACCTGAAAAACCGCATGATGGCCATCGCTCCCAACCTGACTGTGATGGTGGGGGAGCTGGTAGGCGCCAGGCTCATCTCGCACGCAGGTACGTTCTCTTCACAGCCCCCTCCTCCCCCACCCCCCTTAGCAATGCAAACTCTTTTAATAAGAACAGCAGGCGGTGACGAAAATGACATCATGTCGTGTCCTGAATCTCTAACTGATGTTCGTTCACTACCTCTTCTGAGCCTATGTTACGTTGCAAACACTGTCCAAAAATCCTTAGCAAATGAGCACTGTGGTGGCGCCAGGTCAATCCTCCCTAATGTTGAGCTTGTTTTTCCCCTCTTTTTCTGGTGGTTTGTCCTGCAGGCTCCCTGCTGAACTTGGCCAAGCACCCTGCCTCCACCGTGCAGATCCTGGGGGCGGAGAAGGCCCTGTTTAGAGCCCTGAAGACCCGCAAGGACACGCCCAAGTACGGCCTCATCTACCACGCCTCGCTGGTGGGCCAGACGACGGCCAAGAACAAGGGCAAGGTGAGTGGTTTACTTTTGCATCCCCACTGTTTATTTAGTAGTCCAACAACAACTTGTGCTTCAAAGTCTGCTGTCCACGCGCATTTCTAATCCTGTGTGTTGTGGTTAGATCTCCAGAATGTTGGCGGCTAAATCGGCGCTGGCTATCCGCTACGATGCGCTCGGGGAGGACACCAACGCAGAGATGGGAGTAGAGAACAGGGCCAAGCTGGAGGCCAGACTGCGCCACCTGGAGGATAAGGGGGTACGTTGCATTAAGACGGTTTTTTTATTGGTATCATGGGACTGAGCCATTTTCTTGCAATGTAGGTGAAATGGTGCAAAATGACTGATTTTCTGTTTCCTTTTTTTTAGATTCGGAAAATCAGTGGAACTGGCAAAGCGATGGCTAAGGCAGATAAATATCAGCACAAGAGGTAAAAAATCAAAACGCAAACCAAAACGATGAAGTCAGTCAGTAGGGTTGGTACACAGGGTTCAAACATGCTCCCTCTTTCCACAGCGATGTGCGAGTCTACGATCCCTCCGGTGATTCCACGATTCCCAGCACCTCCAAAAAGAGGAAGTTTGAGGAGGTGGAGGAAGAAGAGGAGCAACCAGCCACGCCCGCTATGAAAGTCAAAAAGCCTAAGAAAGAACTGGCAACAGCAGGTGGGTTAGAAATAAATCTGAACTTCCCGGGGCCTCTGAGGAGATGGTGTTCTGTTGACGGTCCTAAAGGTCTCTATTCTGCATGTTTTCTAGAAGCAGAAACGTCGGAGGTTGCGGAAACGTCGGAGGTCGCGGAAGAAGAGGCTCCCAAAAAGAAGAAGAAAAAGAAGGATAAGAAGGCCGAGGCTGCTGAGGAGGAGGAGGAAGTAGTTGTAAAAGAAGAAGTAAGTTTGGGTTCGGCTTCTTTTCAAAATAAGACTTCCATTCCATCATTGCAACCGTAGTTTAGAAAATGATGAATGTAAAATGACTAACTATTTTTCTGTTTAATTGTCAACAAACATATTTTACAGAACAGTTGTGTGTGACTAATTCTACCCTGTAGTTGCTTATAATGTGCTTTTTTTTTTTTTCCAGACGACAGAAAAGAAGAAAAAGAAGAAGAAAAAGGTTAAAGAGGAAGACGAATAAAGAGCAAATCCTGTATATTCTTTAGTTTAGTTTTTATGTAATTTTTACTTGTAAATCTCTCCTGCAAGACTGTATGACTGACTGTTTCTGGATGTCTATCATGACTTGACCACATCAAGTCATTCATCTTTTTTATTTTTATTACTGTGATTATGATCACAATGTATGAGTTGCCGTTATGAAACCGTTGAACCGTTTTACTTTCATTAAAGAAACCAAATTGAGTTCCCTGGCCGCCTTAGTTGTACTACTCCTAGTTGCTGTGAGCACATCTGTATCAGACCCCTGGAAATGAATCGGAGCTTTCAGTTTTACTGCAAACTGGAAATGCACTCTGGTACAATAAACACCTTTTTTTGGACCACTTGACGTTATTTGCTTGCTTTATACCGTATTATTTATGACTAAAGACATGCTAGATGTGCACGACGGCGCTTTCCAATGGGTCGGCGTTACTGCCTGTATGAGCGTTAGGGTGTACATTTGAAGTTTAAACCACCCAGTACTAGATGGTAGAAATATATAAATATAGGAATGATGTCTATAATATACACATATAATGTATTAACTGGACTGGAACCGCATCATCCAAGTCACTAGACCAGGCCAGACATGACTCGAGGATGATGAGTGGAGCGCCGAGCGGTCGATCGACCTCTCGGCGCTCCACTATAAATGTCTTCCCGTTCGCACCACATGGCAATACGATGCGACTGCATGGGGGAGACGTCGGACGTGTCGCTGAACCAGGAATCACTACTTTAGCATAGTCCTAAATAAATGTCGAGTTAGCGTATACAGTGGAAAACAAAACAGAAAAAAACACAAAATGTCACAATTACAAGCGAGATTCTACACGGAGAACAAGAAGTAAGTGCACGTGTGTACTGGTGCTAAGCTACAAGTAACGATATTACCTTAGCACGAAGTTGTGAGGGATGCTACTATCTGCTGTATTTGTACACTGGTATTCCTGAAGTTAACGTTGCCTATTACATGTCTATTGATCCCACTCTATTGGGTCCTATATTTATATATATATCCTATATATCTTATATCCTCACCGTACAAGCGTGTTGTCGGCGTGGTGTTAAACCTCAGGGCTCACACCGGATCGCTTTGCTAAAAGCTAAACCCCTCAAAAATGAATGTGTTTTCCTTAGGTATGCGGTGGACGATGTCCCCTTCTCAATCCCAGCCGGCTCTGAGGTGCAGGACCTCGGCAATGTCATCAACAAGCTCCTCCAAGCGAACCATGGTCAGCATTATGGCTGCAACACACACAGTCCTAGTGGGGCCACTAAACGTTGGATCACCATTGATTTCCTCATGATTTGTTCTTGCACAAAATATAATGGCATGTCCTGTCCAATGTAATGGTTGCTTATTAACAAATGCACTTGACAACAAATGCACTTGTTTCTTATTTGATCATCTTTATCGTCCTTTTGTTTTAGCGTCTCACAAGCAAGTGGACTTTGACTTCTTGGTCAGGGGCCAGTTCTTACGGTCGTCCCTGGCTGTTCACATGGAAACAGAGAGCATCTCGACGGTATGTCCATCATGGCTGTCGCCGTGACATCCAGAGGACCCCGACCGAGTTCGATTCCCGGACGATTGCATGCAGTTGTTATGCTTTTTAAAATATCCCTACGTGCTGTAGCGCTTTTTCACTCAAGCGTATTGTATGGGAAGGGCTTACATCTAGTTTTAGCCATCCACACCGGCAGTTATTAGAAAGAAATATTTGGTTGTCAACTTTTACACAAGAGGACAGGGCTTTACATCTTTAGTTTGTGCTGCTGGGTAGGTTCATTGTGCCAGTTATCTGGTGTCCCATTCAAATGCTTTCCAGTGTATTGTAAAAGTCATGAACTGTCTTGCTGCAAAATATGGAAAATATAAAAAATATATAATATCTGTTTACCGGGAGCAGAATCAAGAAGCCAGCAATGCACCTTCCAATGAGGTTCCTTTGAAACTCATGTACAGCACACTTAACACCAATGGCGTACAAGGTCTTAGCCCAAGTCTGTTCTCACTATAAAAGTTAGGATGTATATATTTTAACAAGGGCTACTAATCTACAGCACTTCTAAAAAAGCTTTTGGGGACTTTGAGTTGAGTACTCAAAATCAGGGAACCGGTTGGCTGTCTCTTTGTCACATGACCTACAGCGTCTCCCCATTGGTGTGTTTTCAGGAAGACGTGGTGGAGATCGAGTACGTGGAGCGGATCACTGCGCCCGAGCCGGAGGAGTGCATGATGCACGACGACTGGATCAGCGCCGTGTGTGCTGACTCAGAGTGGTGAGTGTGTCTGACATCACACCCCACCTACAGTCAAAACAAACGCAAACAAATGCATAAACTGTCAGTTCAGTCATTAGGCAAGTTATGGTAAACACAGTTGCACTGCACAGTGGATGGACAGTGAATACAGAGACAGGTCATTAAGGAGCAGGTAGGGGTTAGACAGTGAATACAGAGACAGGTCATTAAGGAG
>JAOPJI010000107.1:12983763-12993808 GCA_027122695.1 Merluccius productus | reverse complement strand
AGTGAATACAGAGACAGGTCATTAAGGAGCAGGTAGGGGTTAGACAGTGAATACAGAGACAGGTCATTAAGGAGCAGATAGGGGTTAGACAGTGAATACAGATGGGCCGTTAAGGTGCAGGTAGGCTTGCTCAAGGGGGATGAGGACACTGAGGAGCAAACCCAGAACCTTTTGGCCTAGAGTCCCAATACCCTAGCAATAAGACCATCCAGCTCCCACACTGGACTATTATCCACCCCCCGCTCCTTTCAGTAGAAGAGTGGACCGAACCAGGAGGTGAACCCCCACCTATCTCTTGCAGGATCCTGACAGGCTCCTACGATAAGACTGCCCGGATCTGGTCACCGGAGGGCAAGGCGGTGATGACGGTGGCTGGGCACACAGACGTGGTCAAAGATGTGGCCTGGGCCAAGAGAGGTGAGGGCCAGACCTAAAGTATTGTCGTATTTAATAGTTAAAGTGAGGGACAACAGGATCTAAAAACGCAAAACAACTGTTCTATTGCACAGAGTGATGTATCCACCACACACCTACCGAACATAGTAGGGGTGTGGCCTGAATCCCCGCCCCCCCCTCGCTCTTTTGTGTAGTTTGTAGTTCCTCAAAGTTCGAAACGCCGCCGATAGGCACTGTCGCCATGATATGAGGGGCCTGGCTTGGCCAAGTGAGTACGCAGTAATTGGTTACCTGCTTGGCTTTGTAGCCAGGAGGGAAAATAATCTCGACATTAAATCGTCTACAAGGAATAGAAGGAAATCGATAAACCGAAATGATATGAGATTGCAATAGATTTCATGAAACATCATTTTGTGATGCTTAATGCACACCTTGATCACCCTTAATAACATACTTATTTAGAAGTAAATTACGGATGCCAGTTTCTTTAATCATGTTCCTTTATGAATTAACTCGTCCCCCTCCCCCTTGGCGTCCAGAGGGTCTGACCTCCTGGCTGCTGACG
Organism: Merluccius productus; assembly: GCA_027122695.1. Classification (NCBI taxonomy): domain Eukaryota; kingdom Metazoa; phylum Chordata; class Actinopteri; order Gadiformes; family Merlucciidae; genus Merluccius; species Merluccius productus. The sequence continues at coordinate 12,992,847 of JAOPJI010000107.1, read as the reverse complement.
GCGTCTCTGGACCAGACGGTGCTGCTGTGGGAGTGGAACTCTGAGAGGAACAAGGTCAAGGCTCTCCACTGTTGCCGCGGTCACGCCGGGAGCGTTGACGCACTCGCGGTCGACCCCACCGCCTCCAAGGTACGCCGTCCGCGAATGACATTAAGATATATTGTTTTTATTTTTGGATTTGTATCGGTATCTCATAACTCTAACTCCGACCAAACTGTCCATTTTACAGACATGTTCCGCACTTTTAGTTGAAATTGTTGAAACTCTGTTTAAATGAACTGTTTGTGTTGTTCATGTTTAGTTCTGCAGTGGGTCCTGGGACAAGATGCTGAAGATTTGGTCGGCAGGTGCGTCACAGGCCCACATTATACAACACTTACTAAATATTTAATTCAAATGTATTGTCATTAACACAATGTGCAGGCACATTATGTAAATGAAACGAGGCTATGGCTTCACCAAGACGGTGCAGGGGGGGGCACATAGGGACATGCATGGCATATAATAAACACAACACAATAATATAATAAATGCAGCACCAAATATATTAAATGAGGTGGTATATATCTTTATGTCGAGTTATTTGTAGTAGAGCTGCACAAATGGCATTGGGAACTTGGCAGTAGCGCAAAATAGACATGGGGTAGTATATAAAAAACTGCTAAAACCAATTTCAAGACATGGAAGGTTAATTTACCATCCCTTCCCTGTCTCTCAAGTCCCCTCAGAGGAAGAGGACGAGGTGCCGGGCCCCTCCAACAGACCGCGGAAGAAACAGAAGACGGAGCAACTAGGTCTCACCAGGGTGAGTCACCCACCCAGCTCATTATCTCATTTCCTGTCATCGGCAAAGCAAAAGTCACCAAAAAGCGTTTGATGTGCCACCATGGGACATTAAACCTGACATTGAACTGCGACACTGTCACAGGTGTTCTATCCAGCTGGCTAGTTGAAAATACTGACTTTTATTTTGAAAACACGGAACCACCTTGGGTTCCCTGCACATGTAGATAAACGCATTTAAATATACGCCATATAACAATGTAGTGAGTAAAGAGTTGGGAGTGTATAACATTCTAATGAAGAGTGTGTGTGTGTGTGTGTGTGACTTTTAAATACATGACATGGATGTGTATATTGTTGAGAATATACAGTTAATGAATCTAAATGAATGACCTCGTGACATCACTCGCTCCCCAGACGCCATTGATGACCCTGGCGGGCCACAGTGAGGCGGTGTCGTCGGTGCTGTGGAGCGATGCGGAGGAGCTGTGCAGTGCATCATGGGACCACACCATCCGCCTGTGGGACGCCGAGACGGGCGAGCAGAAGACTACCCTGGTGAGGGACACACGCCCCCACGCACACTCCTTTTACACACTTAAAACACACATAAAACACGTACATAATACACGTATAGAAAACACGCACGCGCACAGAGACACACATAGATGACCCACACACACGCACAGAGACACGCGCACGCACAGAGAGACACACACATATGACACACACACAGTACACACAAACACACATAATACACACACATATGACACATACACATAATACACACATATATAAAAAAACATGCACGTGTGCACAGAGACACACACACACACTCACACTCTTCTACAAAGTGTAGTTTTGTAGAATCCATACTGTTTACAAAGACATTGCAACAACAAGACATTTGCATGAATATATACTGCAGGTAAAATGACTTGCACACCATTGCATTGATAAAAGAAACGTCGTAGCCTCCAAGGCAAACTGGGGAACAGTAAGAATAATAATGACGGTGCGTTGTGTTCCTCAGACGGGCACTAAGGTGTTCAACTGCATCTCCTACTCTCCTCTCTGTCGACGGCTGGCCTCTGGCAGCACCGACAGACACGTCAGACTCTGGGACCCACGCACCAAAGGTGATCCTCACAGCGCTGATATTATTATTATTAAATTAGGATCAAAAGTGAATGCAAATAAATGTCATAATTTTAATACATTTATGCAAACTAGTAAAATTAGACAAATGAAAATTAGCAGAAGCGTGTGCATTTTACCCTCACAAAGCTCAGTTCAGTTACAGACATGGTGAAATCAAACCATTAAAAAATACTAATCAAAAAATATTCATTTTATTTTATTCATTATTCACCTTTGAGACGGTGCAGTATCTGTGCTTTAAAAAAAAAAGTATCCTCCAATTGAAACATTATGATGATCTCATTCATTCTCCTTCCCTCAGACGGCTCGTTGGTTTTGCTCTCCCTGACCTCCCACACGGGCTGGGTCACGGCGGTGAAGTGGGCGCCCTCCCACGAGCACCAGCTGATGTCCGGGTCCCTGGACAACGTGGTCAAACTGTGGGACACCAGGAGGTAAGGCATCCACCTCCGGGCTCCATACCAGAGCAGGGCCGTGCTAATGTGCTCCTGAGGCTCCGTTGCTTGGTTTTACTTGCTTTACTTGCTTGTAATGTAAAACATACAGTTCATAGTTTGTATACTTACGTGGTTCCCTTAAAGGTACAATATGCAATACTGGCGATTTCAAGCTAGCTCCAGTCTGAAAACACTGTGCTCCTCACCCCTCCCTCTCCCTACTCTCTCCAAACCCCGCCCACTCTCAAAAAGTGAGGCTCGCTATAAAAATGTAACATGAGATTTGGTTACACTGCAGCAGGCTCAGCGCAATTGACCTAGATCCCTGTCGCCTTAAAGTTAGGGTCTACAAGACAGAATGTGTTTAGAGCACATTTCAAACCTTTTTTTGTGCATATTGTACCTTTTTTAATATAACCAATATACTTGTGTTATCAACACAGGGTTTTCATTTAGTTGTGATGTAAAATTCTGTTTTTCATGAAGTTGGACTCTGATTATGATTCGATATTCTGCATGAATTGAACCAGTTGAATTGGACGAGGGGGGGGTTGTCTAGTCAGCAGTGTACAGGGTTTGAACCCCAATGAGAAAGATGCCCGAACCCCAACCTACTTTTTACTGACTTGTATCTAAAACAAAACACGAAGTTGCTTTGGATAAAAGCGTCCGCTGAATGCTTGTAAATGGCTCTGAGCTTTGTCCACCAATGAGTCGTCTCCCTGATATGTCTTCTAGCTGCAAGGCGCCACTGTATGACCTGGCGGCACACGAGGACAAGGTGTTCTGTCTGGACTGGACTGAGAGTGGGGTAAGATGGTTTCCTTAGCAACGCAGCACACCCCGAAACCACGGCAACGATGGGAGAATAATCACTGTTTGAAGATGGCTGTTTGAAAAATGGATACAGTAGTTAAATACATTTTAGATGTAATAAACACATTAATAAATAGTAAGTGAAAATAAACCATATTTTAGCTTGTTAGGTCTGAAAAAGTTTTTAAAAAATGTGTCTAATATATTTCTTTCATTGTCATTTTAGCTGATGTTGAGTGGCGGTGCCGACAACAAGTTGTACACATACAAGTACTCACCCGGCAAGACGGACGCCGGAGCATAGCACAGCCTCCATTTAAAACCACCCACAGCCAGACGAAACCGGATTCACAAATGGACATTAACAAATTCGGAGCCAGCAAGTTGGAATAAATATTCTGTAAAACGTCTCGACTTGCATGCACGCCATTTCCCAGGGAACTGGTTGTTTTTCCCATGTTTTCCGCCAGTGTAACTTTGTATTTTGAGGTGTCCCGTTTTAAGATGACTTTATAAATTAACTTTGTCTCCCAATATTGTCTGTCTTGTGTTCTTATTAGATTTGACAAGGAACCAGTTTGTATTTTTTTAAAAAAATACTTTAATTAGTATCTTGTCAGTATCATGGTGGCACCCATCTCTTTCCTCGCAGGGAAAAATACATTTCATTTTTTCCAATCTGGTTTTCTTACCTGCGGCGTGACGGCGCAACAGTGCTCCCACGTGGCGGGGGGAAAAAACAAACCCACGTGATGGCGCAACAGCGCCCCCGCGTGGCGGGAAAGAAACCCGCCGCCGCCGCGTTCCACTTTGCATATCCGGTTTCTCTGACTCAGATGATGACGATGGTGGCTAGAAGAAGAGGAGGCTAGCAAACCCGTCCTGAGCAGATGCTGCGGCTTCATTTCACGTTTAAAAGCCAGGTAAACCTTTTATCACCTGTCTTTTATCAGGTGTTCACGGTGGGAGCTGGGCTAGCCGTCAAGTTAAGGGGTTGTCCTGCCGTTAAATCCGCCTTTTTGTGACGCTGTGACGGCTAACCTGACGGCTAACCCCCCAAGATACTCTCCTCCATGTATTGTTGTGGGGTTTTTTTGTTTTCGTTTTTTACAACTGTGCGCGGTTTGTGTTTCGTTTTGTAAGTGTTTCAATGTGCCGTGGTCATGGTCTGTGTGTGTGTGTGTGTGTCATGATGGTCTCCAACTATCTGCGTCTCCAACAAGGCGGTGTAACTGAACACCTGCTGCCAGACATTAGTGAGCCAGCTGTCCGTGCGGCTGCTGCTGCTGCTACAATGGTTATAGTTAGTTAGCATGAATAATGATGAATCATGAATCATGTGTTGACTCGTGCTTCATGTCTACATTAAGCACTGCGTATTGAGTGAGTACTGCAGCGAGGTGTGCAGGTGGTGCTGGGATGTAAGGCTGCGTGCAGGGGCGGATCCACTGAAGGGTCCTGGGGGAACCAGGACCAGGACTGGACTGGACTTGAGGAAGTTAAACAAACAATGGTTCACCATGACCATCAACCATTGAACTAACTTTTTTTAAATGAGGAAACGTGAGCTTAAATGGGATTGGAGGAAGATTAGATCTTACGTTTCCCAAAAGTCAGACTACTTAAAGTTACTTATTAAGAAATTTACTGAGTAACGTAGTAAGAACTGACTGTAAGGAGGTGCTTAGGCAAAAGTTGAGGAGCATCCTTAGGAAACAAGTTGAATTTCTTCTGAGGAAACATAATAATTATGTTGAGGTACTTTTATGAATCTGGCCCCTGTGTTGTAACAAAACGACCTTGTGTTTTATTTTACAGAACAGACGACTACTTCTAGCAACATGATGGAGGGGTACGTATCAAAGCATTGTCAATTAAATTGCCGAGCCAATGCCGATACCAGCTTGATATTTAAAAAGTCAAATTTGTAACGTCACACGCTTAACACACGCTTCAACTTTGATCACATACATCTACTCCACACAACAAATTAATAAACTGCTGGGCCAAATTATTATTATTATTATTATTATTATTATTATTATTATTATTATTATAAGGGAGCCCTTAAAGAATGGATATCTCAAAGGTTTTATTGCACAGGGCGGTTTTTGCATTGATGCCATGTTGTTTTTGTAGTCATTTGAGGATCCTTGTCTTTTGTCCAGCACATTTGATGTTGAACAAACCATTTGAGGCTTTGGCTTGGGTCTTTTACACAGGGCTGTGTATACTACTATACATATATGACATAAAAATATGTTTGAAGCTACAATTATCTTCCGTATTGGAGATAGCGAATGTAAAAATACCCCAGAAAATCTATTCTTTATTAAGGTTCTCCATAACCGACATGCTTCAGTCACCATGGAAACACATAATTTCATATAGCCTGCTATATAATGTCTATATTCTCTACCCATATCCTTAATCAGTACATTTTCAATGAATAAAAAAGTAAGTAAATGCTGTAGTAGGTCTAATGAATCATACCCATGAGCAAATTATCGCTATCCACTTAAAGTTGATGGGGTTAAGTGTGTGTGTGTGTGTGTGTGTGTAAAATGGTTGCTTTGTACAGTGTGTGGAAGTGGATGCAAGTTGGGGTGGCAAAAATTCTCAGACCTTAAAATGGGGTCATGGGCCAGAGATTGGGGAACCGTCTACCGACGGCCATAACCGTGACTGACTATAATCATGGCCATCTCCTCCGCGCCGCTGCCTCCAGGTTGGCGAGCGATATGCTGGACAGCTCGGTGATGGCGCGCATGCAGAAGAAGTTCTGGAAGACCAAGCAGGTGCTCATCAAGGCCACGGGCAAGAAGGAGGACGAGTACGTGGTGGCCTCGGACGCAGACCTGGACGCCAAGCTGGAGGTGAGCACGTTATTTGGCATGCTGCCAACGCCGGGCTGCCCTATGGGAAAGGCAACAGGAATACAGGAGCATAAGCTAACGTTTATACAGTGAGATAGTATGCTAGTGCTGCATGCTAACACGGCCCTTGGCTCCCTATGGAAAACACCACACAAATACTAGAGCAGATAAATAAAACTGGAGTTAGATACTGTAAATATGGTGTGATCAAGCTATAGACAGAGATAACTGGGTATGTGTTGCACAACATTGATTAGACACCTCCATCAGACTTTGTTCAGACATAATAAGTGATGAGGGTTATCATTTTCATTTTTCAAAGCTTGAACATCAAACAACATAATCTTAAACTATATATTGGGTCTTTCATTTCAGGCTGGGTGAATCTTACGCAGTGTTCACCCACCAAACACAAAGCGCATTTTCGCCCTTGTGTTACTCGCACCACTTTGACCGCAGGATCATTTGTGTTTACTCGCGACACAAATTTTCTGCTCAAGATGAAAAATGTAAACTCGAGCGAACTATTCGTGTCATTCGCTTGGCCGGCTCGAATTTGCGTCTTTTCACGTCTTTGCATTGACTGTGTATGTAATTGCGCCGCGCGAAAAATGCTCTTCGTGTTTGGTGTGAACCCGGCATTAGTGGTCAAGTAATGTAAAAACTCCTGAGAGCTTAGAATAGCTCACATGTGATGTAACTCTATAGAACCGGATGTATTCTCACTGGCAAGAGAACTTGGTTGTTTATGGACCCTGTTGTGCCTGTCAGCCCCCTTGCGAGGGAGGGAGGGAGAGAGAGGGAGGGAGGGAGGGAGAGATGGACTAAGGGCCTGTTGTTAACTTTGAAAAGGCCTATTCACCTGGAGCAACACACACACACACAGCTCTAAAAGAGAGAGGGGGGAATGTCGCAGCATATTGCGAATCCTGCAGTCACTATTGTAAGCTGAACTAATTCAATGATGCATGCCAACAAGATGGCCGCCCTGCATTCATTCCCTGAACATTATTACAGTTGCCATCAAAAAGTATGCTTTTCTATTGGAATTCACATATTGGGGGATATCCCATATAAGGGGATGGGATAGTGTAGTGGCTAGGATGTTCAAATCCCAGTCGAAAGTCCAATGCTGCAGACTAACCTGGAGGCATCCTTGAGCAAGGTGACCTAATACCTACTCCTAAATGACTTGTATGTACACATTCAATGTAAGTCGCTTTGGATGAACGTGTCTGCTGAATGACTCCATTATAAGTTGATCGACAGTCAGGATCAAAAGCCAACTGGGAGATCCCATGTAGATTCGTAGAGGTCCAATTGACTTTTACTTGTATATTACTTGTTATACTTATTTGTACTGCAACTGCTGCACAATAATTTCCCTCGGGATAAAAGAAGTTGTATCTTCTCTTATCCTCGGATGTGTTGGACACATAATTTATAACGGCCAAGGGTGGTTATGAGGCAGGAGAGGCAGTTAAACCTGGAGGTGGAGGGTTTCAGAGAGGTCTCCAGCTAGCATTGATGTAGAAACAAACAATTAAGTTGTACGTGTATTTTTAGCCGTGGGCACCGATTGTACAAGTGGCCAGAGAGAGGGTGAGGTGAGTGCTTTAGTGATTTTAATCTAGCACCCTGATGCAGCACAATAAAAGCCTCACGGCGGATGAGCGTCAGCGCCACCTCTTAACAAGATTTAGCAAGGCTTTTATTTTGTTAAAATGGTTTAAATCACATTTTCTTCCAAGCGTTCAATTTTTCTGGCCTTTATGGTGCTTGAGGTGCGATGTTGTGTGCTTACAGTAAATTTTCCTAGTTTAGTTCTCTCATATAAGTGGTGTTTATAACATAACTGACTTTCAAATCCACATTTTGAGGCCACTCAAGGGAGTTTGTTGCAAAGGACAGGCTTTTTAAAGCATAATATAAAGCAAACAGAAATATACAGCTAAATGCAGCTACACAATAGAATAGGGCTGCAACTAATGATTATTTTCATAGTCGATTAATATAACGATTTTTGTTTTGATTAATCATTTAGTTTAGAAAATGTGATTAATAATAGCAAATACCATCACAAGTTACCTGAGTCCAAAGTCTTAAATTTGCTCGCTTTATCTGACAAGCAGCCAAGAAAAACTAAAGTATTCATTCTATAATGATCTAGTTGACTCATTGTTGCAGCTCTACAATGGAAGTCAAACCGCTTGGTCAGTTGCCCGCGTTGTTGACATAAGTCGGCAGATGCCACCAATAAAGTTTGCTTGGTTGAATGTTGTCAATAAAGCTCTCTCGTCACCACTAGCATGAGCAGCAGGAGTTGTGCCTCCATGGACCCGATGAGTCTCTATTCTAATCCTCTATTACTCTTCCATCTCGGTGACGAGGAACGCTATAAGAAGTGTTGACACACCACAATGCGTCCTCTTGGGTGCACAGTGTGCACGCATGGTGTTTGTACCGTGAATCATTTGGATAGATGGGTCGCTTTTAGATGACTGACCTTGATTAAACAAGTGGACACACGCACGCGCATGCACACACACACACCTGTAGTCCACACACACACATCCAGCTCTGCCCAGACCAAATGCTCCCGGCCCTCCTTGTCTCTGTGGCTTTGAATGCCAGCTCTCTTGTCTCTGCGTTGCCATGACCACCAGGGATGGATGGGGGTGTGGTTGGAGGTAATGGACGGGGGAGGGTGAGGGTGGAAATGGCATTATTGCCTAATCAGTCACGGTGTTCGGTTGTATGCTGACGAGCTGGACATGATGTTTGGTAGATGGATGAGAGATGATGGATAGGTTAGCAGGAGATAGATGGATGAGAGATGATGGATAGGTTAGCAGGAGATGGATGAGAGATGGATAGGTTAGCAGGAGATAGATGGATAGGAGATGGATAGGTTAGCAGGAGATAGATGGATAGGAGATGGATAGGTTAGCAGGAGATAGATGGATAGGAGATGGATAGGTTAGCAGGAGATAGATGGATAGGAGATGGAT
>JAOPJI010000107.1:12966367-12983663 GCA_027122695.1 Merluccius productus | reverse complement strand
GGTTAGCAGGAGATAGATGGATGAGAGATGGATAGGTTAGCAGGAGATGGATGGATGAGAGATGGATAGGTTAGCAGGAGATAGATGGATGAGAGATGGATAGGTTAGCAGGAGATGGATGGATGAGAGATGGATAGGTTAGCAGGAGATAGATGGATGAGAGATGGATAGGTTAGCAGGAGATGGATGGATGAGAGATGGATAGGTTAGCAGGAGATAGATGGATGAGAGATGGATAGGTTAGCAGGAGATGGATGGATGAGAGATGGATAGGTTAGCAGTGGGTAGATGGACGAGAGAGTGAAATGGATAAGTAAAGAAACGGATGCCTATTGCGAAAGGTAATGCATCTGAATACAATGTGCTGCATGAATATATCATTATTACACATGACGACTAATGTATTCTAGAGACCAGACTCGTTGACACGCTGTGCTCTCTTGCTCTGCTCTCTCCAGTTCTTCCGCTCAGTCCAGTCCACATGCACAGAGCTGCTCAAAGTGATCCAGAGGTACCAGCACCGCATCTCCAGTAAGTAGCGCCGCCACACCGTCAGCCAATCAGAGTAGACCCCGTCCATGTCGCCGTCTAACTTAGCCCATCAAAAGTATGTTAAACGTAAAAATTGTGAATTCTCTCTAATCTTTTACATCGTGTACATCTGTCTGTTGGCCATTTCTATAGCATTTCTACAGCAGAGTGTTTACTCACTTGCTTTATAACCCAGGTCTTCAAATCTCTCTCTCCGTCTCTGTCTCTGTCTCCAGGTCTGTCCCAGGAGGAGAATGAGCTGGGTCTGTTCCTGAGGTTCCAGGGGGAACACGACCACACCAGAGCTGGTAACATGATGGACGCTACCAGCCAGGCCTTGTGCACCTCCGCCAAGAAGAGGTACACGCAACACACGCCATACGCATCGCACCACACATCTATACATGTGTCATGACACCCATTCTATCTCTCTCCTTCCTTTGGTTCTCCTCCCATATGTCTGTCTATGTCTCTATCCCTCCTCCTTACCTCGTCTCTCTCCCTCCTTGCTCACCATCTCTCTTATCACCCCCATCTCCCCTCTATCTTAACCTCTCTCCCCCTCCTCTCTGTCTCTCTCCCTGAACCTCTCTCCCCCCTCATCCTTCACCTCTATCTCTGCTCCCCCTCTCTCGCTTCCTCTCCATCTCTCTCCTCTAACCTCTCTCGCTCTCTCGCTCTCTCTCTCTCCTCTCTTCTCTTCTCTCTCCTCTCTCCTCTCTTCCTTAACCTCTCTCCCTCTCCCCCTTTTAACCTCTCTCTCCCCCGCCCTGCAGGCTGGCCCTGTGTCCTCCTCTGCACCGGCTGCAGCAGGAGGTGGAGACGTTCCGGCGCCGGGCCATCGCCGACACGCTGCTGACGGTGGAGCGCATGGAGCGGGCGCGGACCGAGTACCGCGGCGCCCTCCTCTGGATGAAGGACGCCTCGCAGGAGCTCGACCCCGACACCTACAAGCAGCTGGAGAAGTTCCGGAAGGTGGGTGGGTGGGGAGGTGTGGGGCTTATTCACTTGGCGGCCATTTTGGTTCAACTCTCGCATGCCCAGCTAGCATTTAGAGCCAAAATGGAACCAACAAAATGGGCCACTTGGTGAATAATAATTGAATAATTAGATCCGTGTCCCACAGTATACCGGTAGGCGTCCTTGAGCAAGATGCCCGTCGATTCTGTCGAGTTTGGATAAAAGCCACTTTGAAATGGTAGTCAATTGCTCTTCTTAGAAGCTTTTATCCAGAATGACTTCTAGGTGAGGCTGAGGACAATCAATCCAATATGGGCCTAGTTGCTGCATTGGCAAGTTTCTAAAAAAAATAAATAAAACGATGACACTATATAAAGCTATAGGGAGTGTGTGGAACAGGATATTGGGGTGTGGCTGACTGTAAGGTAGAAGGTTAAGGGAAGCCACGTTGGGTTTTATGTTGTCTTTAAGGAACAGGACTTAGAATCAATAGTGTGTGTGTGTGATCTGACCTGTGTGTGTGTGTGTGTGTGTGTGCGTGCAGATACAGTCCCAGGTGCGAGGCACTAAGGGCCAGTTTGACAAGCTGAAGAACGACGTGTGTCAGAAGGTGGACATGCTGGGGGCCAGCCGCTGCAACATGCTCTCCCACTCCCTCTGCACCTACCAGGTGCGTGTGCGTGTGCATGTGCGTGTGTGTGTGTGTGTGTGTGCCCTTATGCCACTAGGAGTATGTATTACTACTATGAGTATTTACAAGGTATTGGTTCTACAGAGTTTTTCCTACTGAGAAATATTACTCCGACAATACTAGTACTTCTATGAGTAGTGGTACTACTATCAGCATTTGATGAGCGCTAATATTTACTCCTCTCTTCAGACCACCCTGCTTCAGTTCTGGGAGAAGACGGCCCACACCATGTCGGGGATCCACCAGGACTTCCAGGGTCACGTCTCCTACCAGTTCACCACACTCAAAGTAAACACTGCTGGAAACATCTGGAATGAGATTGTGTGCGTGTGCGTGCGTGTGTGTGTGGGTGGGTGGTCGAGAGAGGGCGGGACTTCCCATGGATCGATATTCTTCGGGGGCGGGCAGGTTTGGAGAAAAGGTCTGGAAGGAGCTACGGTGTCTCGTTTGTTCTGTCGAGAGATGCGGGCGCCTGTGGGCCGATGTTGGTTTGGGCAGATGAAGGATATAGCATGTGGAGAGATTGGCGGTGGATTCTAAATCAACTACAGCCACACCCACAAAGCTGATACACAGTCTATCGACTATGTGGAGGACTATATCCGGGGACGGTCGTATTCAGCTCATGGGAAGTAACAGAACGGAAATTGCGTTACGGTAGAACTGATATACAGTAAAACTCATGACTCTCTCTCAGCGTTCTCCACTGTTTCTTTACATCAACAAAATCAATCACAGTTTCACATTTCAGTTGGAACTGTTGGAGCTGAAACATTATTGCCTAAGCTTGCTAGCACAGTTAACTCGACCATACTCAAATATCCAAACTTCCTCCATCTCTCGCCAGACTTCGAATCGATGTCCTAGAGCGGCTGCTAGCGGTGCGCCTGCTAGTTTAATAACTAGATGATGATGAATGTGTTGATGTTTGCTGAGCTATGTGGATCTCTCTGTCTCTGTGTGCAGGCCCTCAGGGACCCTCTGGAGCAGCTCACAGAGACGGAGGAGAAGGAGGAGGAGGAGAAGAAGAAGAACGAGAGGAAGGAGAACAAGAGGACTCCACAGGACATCGATGACGAGTGAGTGGACCATGACCTGTGTGGTGATATTCCTCATGTCATTTCAATGGTTATTTATTTCATGTTTTACTAATATTTCTCAGTGGCTATGCTGCTGCAGGTTTGAACAAAGATATACAAAAATATAAATAAGCTATAAACTGTAAAATACTGAAGTGGATGAATCTTCCACTGTTTTGGTATGTACATAGTTTGAGTGATCGTAACATGCATATGCTGTAGTAATAAATAATCACTGAATAATCCTCAGACTAATGATAACTGTCTTTGTCTGTGTCCTCATGAACCGCCCCAGTCTGGTGTCTCTGGATGACATTATGCCCCTGGACAGCGTGTCAGACTATGGTAGGTACCGCCCCCTGCTGCCCCCCCACCGGGAACGGTAACGATTTAACGTTGCAGCCAAACTTAAAGGCCCCGTGAAACGGAAGTCAAAGTGCCTATTTGATTCCCCATATTTATGTATTCCCGGTAAAAACTCAAAGCTAGGGAGGGACTTGTCTCTGATATTAATTGGCGTTTACAGCAGCCAATAGCACTGAATGTGCCGCCAGATTGACCGTAGCTACCGGCTCAACATGGAAAGCCATGAGGACAGCCTGCTCTCCGTTGTGGAGGACTTCTCACCTACAACTTTTCCTACACCTGCGGATTTTGTCGACGTATACTCGGACAAATCGGACAGGGATGAAAAAGAGGAAGAAGACGACCATGATGAAGTCGATGGAGTGAGGCCATATATGTTCGAGTGGCCCGGCAGTGCTGCTGGTGAAGAGAGATGCAGCCTCATTCCCTTGATGGAGCTGAAGCATTTTCATTGGATGCAAAATTAATAGACATCAAACATTTGAAACTGTTTCACAGGAAGAGAACAGACAGATTTTAATGTAAAAATACTAAAACCATATCACATACTTTGACATATACATATAACAAGAGATAAAGGAACAAGTAACACAGGGACACAGGATTTACACGGGGAACATTTATTTTTCATTTCATGGGGCCTTTATTACTAAAATATGTAACCTCTTGCTCTTGCTTTTAAGACACGCTTGCAAGCTTTGCTGCCAGACCATTTGTATTTTGTTTCATTTATTTGCTTTTTATTTGTTTGTTTGTGTGGGCGTGGTCTGTGCGGTAGGCCCCGCCCACCGCTGCAGGGACAGCCTTAGTCAAGGCAGCAGTAGTCCTCTACTAGAGAGCTTTGACTGCGGTGAGTCGGCGTGCATGCAGACCTGTAGCATTTCTACGTGCATGCGTTTGCGTTGTGGTTGGGCTTTGGCGATGCGCGTGGCAATGCAGGGCTCCGCCCCGGTGTTTAAAGACGACACGAAGCGGCTTTCAGATACCTTCCTTCCATTATATGACGTATCGACGTGTTTATTGGCACCGGATACAATGTAGGTCGTTTTCCACAGTATTTGGATTGTGAAAGTGTCAACTGTATGCTAGCTAGCTGTGTGCTAGCCCATTGCATGCGTTGTATTAGTGGGAATTAAGGTGAATACAACTACAATTTGTTCGATTTTTATTTAAAACAACAAACATATTTTTTAAATTGAATAGGTAAATAAAAGTCGCTTTACATTTCATGTTGTCTTTAACGATGAGGATATTAGTAAATATATTGATGTATTTTGTTTTTATACATATTTTACGATCAGGGACTGCTGTATCAATACGACAATGTTACACACTGTAATATTGCATGGTTGTGTTACAATATTGTAATGCAACCCAGTGAGTTGCACTCGCGACGCCAAACTTTCCTAGCCTCGTGAGACCGCCCCGATCTCGCGAGTTCACGTTCCGTTTTTCTCTGGAGATCGGTCTGTGGCCTCGATCCGTTGAAAGCCTTTTCCAAAAATGTTTTAAATATTAGGACCAATCAGCGCTCGGAGGATATGTAGGATATATTTTTGTTTTACTTCCAACCGGATTGGGTAAGAGTGAAGAGGGCGTGTGTCACTCTGATTGGCTGGGGTTTTTTGAACATCAGGACCGCGGCCATATTCAGGAATCTATTGCTGCCCAGCCAAGGCCAGGCTGATATTCATTGGATGGTCTCGCGAGGCTAAAACTTTCCTCACTTTGCATGAATATTTCATTTTGTTATTTTGCGAGTGGCAAAACAGTATTCGAAAACGTCTGTGACTTGGAAGTGTGTATTGTATCGATGAGATGCATTTAAATGTAGCGGTATTGTCTGGTGGGTGGAAGTTGGTTGGCAGTAAGTGGGTCGTCCGGTGTCCATTGGATCGACGCTAGCTCTGATACTAGCTCCGATGCTAGCCAAGTTGCTTACACTCCCGGGTGTCCTCCCCCAGGCCTGTGCGATCTCAGTGAAACGTTGAGCTCCGCGGCCCTGGACGACGACCTCATTCTCTCGGCCTGCGACCTCTCCCCGAAACACCCCCGTTACCAGGCCAACCACTGCTCCCAGAACCACGGCCACTCACATCCGCCCGTCCAGCCCCGGCTGCAGGCCCCGCCCCAGGCTGAGGATCCAGCCACGCCCTGGGAGTTTGGAGACTTCCACTCCAGTGTCCCACCACCGCCGACTGGTATAGCAGATGGCCAGATCTCGCTCGGGTGCCTTGGGCGTGCTGTGGTTTCAGCTATCCTCCCTCTCTCTCTCTGGCGCTCTTGCTCTGTACCGTCACGCCAGCCTTGCTCCTGGCCTCTCTGGTCTTTGTGCTTTTGGGACACCATGGCAACGGGCCCAGCAAAGGCCCCCTCCTGAAGTTCTGGCTCCTCAGCTGAACTTCTTCTTCACTGCATTGCGTTTCTGTACTCTGTTGGGTTGCGCTCTCGTCCCCTGGGCCCTTGAGCCGCTCTCTGTTCTTGGCTCTCATTCTTCTTCTCCAACTCAGTCACTCTCCCCTGTTTCTTTTCCCCTTTAACAGCTTCTGGGGTCCCTCCACTGTTGTGTCTCTTCAGCGATTATAATCCTAATCTCTGGGGAATAATAGCATGCTGTCTGAGTTACTGGGGCTGTCTGACCTCTCTCTGCAGCCACCACAAGCTGTTATGCTGGGAACCATTTTCTGTTTAATACTCCTAATGGATGTGTTCTCTTCTGATTCTCCTGTTATTTTATGTCCTCACGCTTTTACTTCTCACTCACTCACTCTCCCTCTCTCTCCCACTCTAACCTCTCTCTCCCACTCTAACCTCTCTCTGTGCCTCTCTCTCCCACTCTTTCCTGCTCTTAACTCTCCCTGTCTCCAGGTGGAGATTTGCTGGCAGGCGGCCCCTCCCTCCCCCTGTCCTCCTCGTTGCCGGGACAACAGGAGGAGGAGGAAGAGGAGGCTGCGAGGCAGCGTGGAGACATGGATTTCCTGAAGGACCTGCTCAGCCCCGGGCCGGGGGGCGGAGCCGACGAGTTCAGCCGCGAGTGGCAGGACGCCTTCGGCTTGTTCGACGCCCCCAACCCCAGCCACGCCCCCAACATGAGCACGGGCGGGAGCGCCACCCCTGGTGCGGCCGGCGGGGGCGCTCCCTCCTTGGCGGGGCACGCCCAGGGTCCCCAGAGCCAGGGCTTCCTGCCCTCCCAGCTGCTGGATCACAGCCTTGGCTCTGCAGGTCAGTCGCACCGCCCACTGCTGGTCGGATGACCTCACACACGGCTTGAATTGCAAAATTCGTCAATATTGTCTGCTGAATTTTACGACGAGAAAATGCAGACGAGAAAATGATGTATTCTAATCAACAAAAATGTATATTTGTCATCTTTTAATCTTGTGTATTCTGTATCTTTTATTTTTAATCGTAACTTTTAACGTTCAATCATTTAAGTATTCACTTAATCACTATTGCTGTATTCTCCTGACTCCTCCCCCACCTTCCACAGGTTGGTCGACTCCGCCCATGTTCCAAGCTCCGCCCCTGCAGGCCCCTCCCCTCTCTGGCCCGGAGAAGACTCCTCCCCCCGCCCCCAGCTCAACACCTAGCTGTACATTAAGTCAATCTAACCTACTTTTTTTTTTTCAATTTAAAGGCCCCTATTTTACCACCAGGTGTGATTAGTCATAATACAAGCCATTTTAAAATGTATACACCTAAAGTACGTAATTGGGGTCTTTGAAAATATTTTAAATGCCATTTATGTACAACTATATAGACTACTGATATATATAGTCTATTCAATATTAGTGCTCCGTTACTACAGGGGCCTTAATGTTGTAGTTTTTGTTATTCAACCACTAAGCTCTTAACAATTATTAATTTTGTGTGTGTGTGTTTGTGTGTGTCTAGCTCCCTCAGGAGGTTCTAAAAACATGTCTGCGTGGTTCAACCTGTTCGCGGACCTCGACCCTCTGTCCAACCCAGACGCCATCGGACGCTCTGAGGATGAGCTACTCAACGCCTGAGCCCACGTCTGTATGTGTGTGTGTGTGTCTGCGCGTGTGTAGAGTGGCATTTTGTTCTTTTGTCTGTTTTATTCTTGTTGAAGTCTCCATTCCTGTATTGTCTCTCTCTCTCTCTCTCTCACACTCAAACACACCTACTGTACATAATGTGCAGACTGGTGTGTTTGCGTTGCTCTTGTCATATAATCCATCTCTAAAACACACACACAGCACTGAGATGGACTGAAGGATAATCCTAACCTCTGACTGGAGGAACATTACGGGCCCCCATGGCCTATGCATTGAAGAGTGTTGACAATGAATGTGTGAAGTGACGTGTGTGTGTGTAGTGGGATGGTTTTAAAGTCTGTTTGCCTTGGAGTTTAATGTTGGAGTATAATGTTTCTATTGCTTGAATTATGTTTTCTGTTGCTGCAGGTGTGTGCCTCTTTATGGTGTCTAACATTTACAAGGGACCTGAGGTGATAAACTGGATATATTCATCTTTATATTTACTTTTATTTTGGAAGGCTTCCTACTTTTTATTGTGAATCCTGATCCCCACCGGAGAAAGGCAGACGCTGTTGTGGAGAGTACAGTATGTACCATCACTGCCGTTTAATTCATGTCCCCGCGTCGATAGCATTTTGGGTATTCAGCCAACTGTAAAAGTCCCCATACGATGGAGAGAGCTGTTACTATGGATACTCCAGCTTCTACCCATTAATGTTATATGCTTTGGCATCAGAATACTGCTGTTACCAATATTTCAGTTTCATGTTCTTCATAGATGCATATCATCATCTAAAAGGGAGTTCTCATATCATTTTAGGATGCTGATGGACTCTGATAATGAATGCAGTTTTGTTTAGTTTTAGTTTTTTTGGGACCACACTACTGATGTATTACCCAGGATTTCACAACATTAAATGTGCTTACCAAGAGCGTCGGGAGAGGAATTGCATAAACAACTGTAAATCAGACCTAGTCTAACACTGTATTACGATGAATGTATCGACACTGGGGGACAGTTGTGTTTCATATTCCTTGGTCTCATGGCCAGTTGTCATCTGTTTCTATTGATTCATGTCGGAAACTAAAATGCACTCCTTGTGTACAAGAACTTATTTATCGCTATAGCAACAATATCGTCATCTGTGAACGATATTCCTAAACCAATCATCCAATCCCTCTTCAACTCTAATTTCCTCTACTGGGGGACTATGGAGTCATGTGACTAAACCAAGCAACCGGATTGGTTAAACAAGACTT
The DNA here is from genome assembly GCA_027122695.1 of Merluccius productus. Classification (NCBI taxonomy): domain Eukaryota; kingdom Metazoa; phylum Chordata; class Actinopteri; order Gadiformes; family Merlucciidae; genus Merluccius; species Merluccius productus. Next base: position 12,974,775 of record JAOPJI010000107.1, on the reverse strand, counting down.
TTCTGTTTATTTAACGGTTTATTTGTGTGGTGTCGACAACAAATGCTATACAAATCTATGTAGCGGAAGTCTATATCTTTATAATAAATGCTTTATAAAAATTGCAGTACAGTGATGCTTTAAAGGTAGTGAGGAAAGGACTCATCGTAAATCAAAATCTGTATGCGTGTAATTTTACCAATGATTTGCATTTTAAGGGGTCGACTATCTTCATTGGATTGGTTTGAAAAGAATGTGAATGTCCATTAGTCTGTCTGACTCCTATTGTGTTAAACTGAATTCCAGTTCAAATGTTTTTCCCTGTATTTAATCCCCTTATAGCCAATGTAAAATTATACAAAGTAATATTTCAAACTTGTATAATGTCATTATTACATGTCAATATTGCATTAATTTAGTGTTTTTGAAAAGACTGACATGTAAAAGGTAATTAATGCTTAAACAATGATGTGAATGAATGTTCAAAGCCAAGATGGCCGAAAGGCATTCGTTTTGGGGAAATTCCTGCCTTATCACAGATTAGAGAACGTGGATAATAGATTTAATAATAGTATTTTTTACTAATTATTTCATTACTGTTTCTGCTATCACAGGACACGGCCTGTCTTGCTTACTTTATTTCGTCACAGTCGCCTTTAACTCACAGAATGTATGATGAAGTGCTGTAAAGGAGCCATGTTGCGTGTGAAGGACTCTGAGGGGAATGAAGGAGTGTGTTTCTGTAAATCAATCGCAAACTGTTTCATATCTGTTCAACTGCCCTTAAGTTCAGTGGAGGAATCTAACGGCAAAAAGGATGAAAAGGTGGCATTTCGGTTTCCAATAAACTAAAAGAAAATGATTTGTCTTGTGTTCGGTTCTGAGTCATTGGTTTAATTGAATCACTAAATATGTTAAAATCCATTCAAAAGGATCTGAGACGGACAGAAGGAATCCATTTTGGATTAGATTAAAACAATCTTTAATACCCAATTTACACAACCTTCTAAATAAGCAATACATTAAAATCATCGTTATTCACAGTATGGGGACCTAGTACGTACTAAGAGGTTTTTTTTAAATATATTAACGGGTACAGTTTTTTGAGTTGGAGTACATATCTTCGCTGGTAATATAAACAAACTGCGCCTCCATATTTACAAATCCAGTACATTCTTCATCCACTGTAACAGGCACAGTCGAGTAGTAATGACACATGTACAGCAGGGGGAGCCGGAGCACGGAGACCAGGTCCCCATAAAACTACACTGCAACTGCCATTCAGCAAATGTCCTCATAAGTAGTAGTGTCTATGTGCATGGAAACACGATTCAAATTTAGTTAAATTTTGTATTTGATTAACTTGATTCATGGAACCAGATGAGCAATGTTTCTTCATTTAAATCTGTTCTGTGTTTCCTACATATTCAATTTAAAATTCACCCATCCAACTCTTCTTAGTTGCCATAATCGCAATAATCGAAACCGTAAACATATGAAAGTCTGTGTCTACCTACATAACTGGATTTTGGGCAGATGTCCTCACATTGGCGTTTACAGGGACAGTTTGTCTCCGTGCTTCTGGCCCGTTCTAGCCGAAGGACGGGGCGTGGCTTTTTTTTTTCTGGACACAGACAATTCACAACAACACTAGCTGAGCAAACATAAGAGGAGCTTCATCACCGTGACAACCCCATAATGGATGGAAAGAAAAGAAGGGATGGGGCGAAGGAGGGGAAAAGCTAGAAGAACAAAGGTGTGAAGAGAGGAAATACACAGGATGAACACGCTTCGGACACGTCGTAGCCCTGGCAAAACGCACACATCGACCTAGCTAGCTAGGTACGATTTGCGTCAGTTGACGTGCTAGTGGCATGTGCGCTCTGATTGGTCGAAAGAATAATTGCAGTCGAAGTGTAATATGTCCAGGTTGGGTTTCGCAGAAAGTGGTTTGGATTGGGGTCTACAAGGTGGGCAATGTGTAGCATGCTAGCCAGGTGTTCACCTAGCTGGCATCTACCGCTACAAAAGTACAAAGAGTGTACATGTCACGCAGTGAACCGCCAGGACCGACATAACCTCGTCACTAAACACTGTGTGGACGGGAACTTTAAGTGGAAAAACAAATTACAAGTAAAATCAGGCACATGTTTCCCCCTAGTTCTGTTTTTATTCCCCCCGCAACCGTTCAAGTTTTGCTACGATATATATCTGGCAGCACCAAAATTTGCCTCCTTGGCCGAGTGTCCCTCAGTTGCCGGTGGACACCAGCAGCCATTGGCTGTTTTTTTTTTTTTAATGGAAGGCATATTTGATATCGAGAGAAGGAACTAGGAGATAGAAAAGAGATGTGTTCGAGGAAAGGCGCCATGGTATCAAACGATGAAATAAAAACGAGAGTCCAGTCGTCCGTTTCTTTTTTGTCCTTTTTCACCCCCTCCCCGAGCCAACCCAAGAAAAAACGGGAAAATAACCACCACTGAAGGCAGAGTAAAGCAATGAAATGTGACCGTTCAAATCCATACAGCGACTCTCACGGTGGCCATTTTATGTTACATCTTCTGTGGAGGCTAGGCAGTGGGAAGAGCTTTTTTCACCAAGAGAACGACATCAGTGAGAGAGAAAAAGAGAAGATAAAAGAGAGCTTAGCTAGCATGCTAAAGGCGGTTTCCATTTACCTAGCCGAAGGTTCGTCTCCTAGCGTAGAAACATTTTTTGAATTTTTTTTGTTTGAAATTTTTTTTGTATTTTTTTTGTATTTATCTGGATGCGATTCGCTCGGTTCTGTCCAATCAGAAGCTCTCCGGCTCCTCCACCAGGGTGGGGGCGGAGCTCCGCGCCAGGCTCAGGGAGGGCGAGTGGCTCCGCAGGCCGACGCCCCCTAGAGGCACCAGGGAGGGGGACAGGCTACGCAGGCCCGCCGCCGACCGGAAGCCCAGCTCCGCGGCGGGCCGGAGGGGCTTGAGGATGCTGACCAGGCAGAAGGCGGAGCCGCTGTTGGGGATGAAGTTGACCTTGTTGCGGTCGGGACACAGGTACTGTGGGACGTCCTGGAGGGGCTTGGGTCTGGAAGCACAGATATTATAGATGTTACTATCCTCAGGTTTCAACCACTTAAATTTAAGGCTTTTTTTAATACCTTTTTAATGCCACTTTTAATGCCACTTTTAATACCGATTTCACAGCCCAGCGGCGTATAGGTAAATGGAATTGTTTTATAAGTATACAAATGTATTGACAGCTTCTGACAATAAAAGTATCCGGCACGCGCATGAAGTAATCACGCCAGTGCAGTGGTCAACACAGCTCGTGGATGCCGTGGGAGGCAAATACATATAAACGTTTGACGTTTATTGGTTTGACGTTTATTATTTTGCCTATTTTTCCTAAGACCTATGCAAATTATATTCAAGATATTTGCCTTTTAAGGCCTTAAATTGACATTTTTTAATTTAAGCCTTTAATCCTTTTAATACTTCCGCAGATACCCTTGTATCGTGCTCATATGAGCCATTTAAATGTTTTTTTGTCGAATATATACTCTTACGGCACTTATTAGTTGGTGCAAACGATGAATGACGTATTTTGCAGGGAGCTGTCTTCATGCATACGGGGAACTTTTATTTTGAAGAGACAGTCTGTACACATGGGGACTTTTGTGTTGAAGGAAGCTGTCCTAACACGTAAAAAAGACCTTTATTCTGAAGGAAGCTCTTCTCATGCATAAAAAGGACCTTTACTCTGAAGGACGCCTGGAGGAATTGTATTGTGAAGCGAGCATGACTTACATGGTGTCCTCGATCACCTTGACCTTCTCGCAGCCCTCTGGAGGTTCCCTCTTGAACATGTAGCTGTTGTTGGGCCGCGGAGACGCAGCGTACTTGGGCAGTGGCGAGCAGGGACCCAGCTCTGGAAAACAACACCGGGTGTCAAGACCCGGACCGGACGGCACAAGATTGCACCGGACTAGTCTGGACCAGACTAGCCTGATTGGACCAGACCGCACCAAAACAGATGGACCGGACCAGTCAAGACCAGACTAGACTGAACTGGAGTAGACCAGGCTAGACCGGTCTGGTCTGGTCCAGTCCAGATCAGAGTAGACTAGACCAATCCAGACTAGATTAGATCTACATTTATCAAAAATATATACCTAACCCTAACCCTAGATTTATAAATCCAGTGCTAATTATTTGAATGGGAACAATTATCGTTATATGTAATATGTTATTAATGCATGTGTGTGTGTGTGTGTGTGTGTGTGTGTGCATGCGGCCGTCTGCCTCACCTTTGTCCTCGTACGGGCTGCCCCCCCCCATGTCACTGAGGATGGTGAGGTAGGAGGGCGAGATGGAGTCGGGCCGGCTGCTGCAGTTGCTATGGTTACCACCGCTCAGGCCGCCCCCCGAGGGGGTCTGGGTGTCGATGCTGCGTGTGCTGCTGCTGCGTTGGGGGGGCAGGGGGGGGGGAGCACGGTGCCCGTCTGGCACGTCCTGGGGCTGACACACACACACGCACACACACACACACACACACACACACACACACACACACACAATAACAATAACATTATACGGGGGGTGTGTGATCCCTGGATGCAATATGTAACAGAGCTTTTAGTCCGGTTGACCTTCATAAAGATTAGATCATATACAGATTACTGGGTGTGCTGGGGGTGGAGGTTACCCCGACCGTACCCCCCCCCCCCCCCCCGAGGTCAACAAAGGCAGGGGAGGGGGGGTTACACCAGCTGTTGTATGATACATGATATTGATGTGTCTTAATGTGGGGATGTCTTATTTTTGTGTGAATTTGGGGGGGGGATAATGTTCAGTATTTGGAGCCAAACCCATCACTATATTTACACACAAAAGATTTTAAAAACAGCTTGTATCTTTTATTTTGTTGACAGCCATCAACAATGTCAATGGAAATGCGCTCTTTCTGTATTCCGACATCCCAGGTAGCAATGTCACAAAACAGAAAGAGCGTGTTTCCATCAGCTGGTCTGGAGTAAATAAACTAGGCTATGCAAAGCATAGTTCCGTCAGAAGGGGGCGGTATAGGCTACGTTACACATGGCTGTGATAAACAGTATTACATTGTGGAATATCGTTGCTGTTTTCCATCGAAAACAGCCGTGATGTTGTTTTCATGGATGAGACCGAGGAATATTGAGGAATAACGGGAGAATCGGCCGTGCGAGTTAAATGTTTGTTACATCAGGAGTTATTCGGCAAAGGTGTCAAAGTTTTAGCGAATTTTGCCATTTCCATCGACCTTTTCTAATGCAATACTTCGAAATGCTCTCATGATCGGTCAAACAGGGTTGATCTCTGCTTGTTTAGACCAGCGGTTCTCAAACCATTTTTGCTAATGTACCCCCTTCACTTTACTCACTTGTATGTTGGATTCATTTCATTTTAAGGTGGTATTCAGAGTCAACGTTTTGTTAAGGCGGCATTATTTTACAACTGTTCATAACCGATATTAAAACAACAAAAGGGACACATTTTTAAAAAAATGTCCAAGTACCCCTGCAATCCTTCAAAGTACCCCTAGAGGTACGCATACGCTCATTTGAGAACCACTGGTTCAGACAATGGCCCTGGTGAGTATTATGCAGATGTGTGAGCACATTTTGAGGAGGTTTTAACTGAAATGACCCTTGGAGGACTTTTATTTTGAAGCGAGCTCTCTTCATACATTGATAGTGGGAGTCAAACGACATCGGCGGACCATGTGTTTTTAATTATAATTCATTTAATATATATAATTGTTACTCTAAATCGCTGGGTTTTAAGAACCTTTACTTTGGAGGCGGCTACTCACAATGATGACTTCCTCCTTGTCGGGCGTGTCGCGGATGATGATGCGTTCGATCTCCTGGTTGAGGCCTTCCACGCTGTTCCGGAAGCGCGGCGCAGACGACTTAGAGATTGGGATGGGGATGAGGATGGTCTTGGGCAACGGCGACTAATATGCACACACACACACACGCGCGCACACACACACACACAAAACACGTGTTAGGGTTCATAGCAGGGCCCACTATAAAGCAGCCTGCACTCGGTTAATAGAATTAAACACAATAAGAACCAATGTTGTCCAAAAGTATGCCTCTAGTGGCTGGAAATGAGTACTGCAGGCCCTCATCTTCAACTTGAAAATGACTCCTCAAACCCACTAGCCCCGACGCCAACTACATCCTGTGTCCGCGTCCGCAACGCCACACTCGCTGTAGAAGGCTAGTCAGTCAAACTGTTGCACCTTTGACCTTTGAGTGTGTGCGTTTGCATAAGCCACTGCAAACTGTTACGCCGGTTGGAGGCGGCGCTCGCGACCCCAAGAGTCAGTTGTGGGGACCGGCTCGGAAAGCGGGACAGCTGCTCTGCTGTGTGTGTGTGTGTGTTCCTCGGGGAGTCTGTGACGCGCTGCCGGGCTCACAGCTCAAAATGGGAGCTGGCCCAATGCCAAGTCTAATGGGGACATTTTAAAATAAATGGGTATGGTCTAGTGTGTGTGTGTGTGTGTGTGTGTGTGTGTGTATGTCAGCATCCTGACACACATCTACGTTTTGCTGGTTTAACGGGGACACGGAGAAAAGTGGGACAGGCTCAAAAGAAGGTGGGCCAAAGAACCAGCCCACACACACACACACACACACACACACACACACACACACACACACGGTTAAGTGGCTTGCCTACCTGTGATTGGATGATGGCGTGGCTGCCGTTGAAAGGAGACTTGCGCTCCTTGTCTCGTCGGTGGCGGCTGCTGCGCTTGCTGCGTTGCAGCTGCTGCCGCAACTTGGCAATCTGCAGACGGACAGACAGACAGATGGAGGTGGGGGGGGGAGGACAGACAGACGGACAGGAATGTCAGTGAGTTGCAGCCTAATAGGATTACCTGTCATTAACCCGTTTACCGTATCAGGGGTTCCCAAATGTTTATTTTAGGCGGACCACTAGCTTATTATCAAGACATTTTGCGGACCACCTCGTACGCAAACGGTAGATATATAAACACATGCAGTGGAAGCCATTATACTATATTTACCAAACAATATTGCGATTTTATTTTATTTTCAATTATCTATATTTCAATTTTTTTTATTTGGTTATTCATGCAAGTTCATTTATTGAATCTCTTCAAGTTTATTTTTCACTTTTACTCTGTTGTGGGAAAGCAAGAACAAATTCACTGCACTGTGTTGCATATAAAACATCTTAAAATGGTATTTTTTTCCCATTATTGTCAATTTATCGATCGAAAAATGGGAAAGCTGGTAAAAGGCCGTGTGACTATCACACCGTCAAGACAAGAAAACAAATCGCCACAGTACTTGCCGTCCGTCCCGTCGGAAACAACGACACGACATGGACACAGGACACACACCGGCTCACGAAGGGTCTGGTCTGCCCCTGGTCCAGACCATGTTATGAGCGACACCTGTGTTTGCCCTACGCCGGAGACAGGGGGATGTGTAAAACAAACGCACCTCCTTAAGCTGGTCGGTGCTCCCGCAGGACGCAGAGCGCTTGTGAGAGCCCCTCCTCCTCTCATCTGCCCAGGCCCTGGGGGTCTGATGCACACACACACACACGCGTGCAAATACACACACACACACACACACACACACACACACACACACACACACACACACACACACGTGCGCAAATACACACACGTGCAAATACACATACGTACACACACACACACACACGTACACGTGCACACACACACACGCACACCCGCAAATACACATATACACACACACACACACACACACACAAGCGCAAACACACACACACACACACACACACACACACACACCCGCAAATACACACACACACATGCACACTCACAAAAATACACAAAGACACATACACACACATGCACACACAATCGCGAAGACACATACACACACACACACACACATATGCACAACCACACAAATACACATTTACACAAAGACACACACACACACACACACACACAGTTAGATCAAAACATACTGGTGAGATCAAACATGGATTGCACCCGGGGAATTTGGGCGCAAGCGCGGCGGTTAAATATTTATTACGACTGTAAGAAACCGTATGAGGTCTTCACTGTGTCGCTCAACTGGCAGCGCATGGTGTTCACACTAGCCGGGGTTCGGGGTTCGATTCCCACGGGGCGCAGCCCATGCTTGTAACACACTGATAGTTATATTTATGTACGTTGAAGGAATGGATAATCATTTATTAGAATTTAGCGCAAGCTATCCGGCAAAACAAACAAGCATGCGGTTAGCATGTTGGGTTTAGCGGTTGGCGTCCAGGAGCGCCCTGTCAGACCTGCAGGCATCAACACACACACACACACACACACACACACACACACACACACACACACACACACACACACACACACACACACAC
>JAOPJI010000107.1:12834559-12844576 GCA_027122695.1 Merluccius productus | reverse complement strand
ATGCCTCCGCAAAAAAAAGTGTGGGAGGTTCAAAAAAAAAAAACACCCCCCCCCCCCCCCCCCCCATAATGACAAATGTTTCATGATTAATTACTAAACAATGACCAAGAAACCAAGACTACCAACATTAACTCACATTCCACTGCTCCTACGCTCCAAAAATGGCGGTGGTCATTGCGATGTACAAGCCCTATACTAGTGATATTGGTTCAGGCTGGCTTTTGGGGAAGGTACTAGAGGTGTTCATTATTTAGCTCGAGGAAGGTCTTGTAGCCTCGTGAGACCATACCGAGTTTACATTCTGTTTCTCTCAGATCTCTTTCTCTCGCAGATCGGTCTGGCCTTGATCCTGTTGAAAGCCTTTTCGAAAAATTGACAAATGCTAGGATCAATCAGTGCTGGGGTGAAGGAGCGCCTGGCAAAGTAAAAAAAAAAGAGAAAAGCGGCGCCCCAGGAAAGTAAGTAAGTATTTAAGTAGCACTTTTCACAGACAAAAGTCTGAAAGTGCAGCAATAGTAGCAATCAAAAGTGTTTTTATCCGAAATAGACCGAATAACAATGTTAATTGATGAACAGTAATCTACATGGAAGACTTCTCCGATTAAAATGTTTTTCTGTGTCTTATGTTCCAGCCGGATTCGGCAAGAGACAAGAGAGTACGAGCGTCACTGATTGGCTGGAGATTTTTGGACAACGTAAGGCCGCCCGGCCAAGGCCAGCCTGACAGTCCTTGTGAAACACAAACCTGAATATCAGGATGATCTCAAAAGGCTAGAGGCCTTGTTGTACGCAGTACAACATGCTGTACGCTTGTACAGACTGAGCTTCTGAACAGTGGAGGGTTATGTAGTGGGAGGTCAAACTTTATTAATCCCACTGGGGGCAATTAAGTTACGAGTAGCTTGTACACAGAGAACTACAGTAACATACAACAACATACAAACAAAAAATAACACAACAAGGAGCTAAAATGTGGAAAAGAGAAAACCTACGGAGCAATTAAACGTTGGATTGCAGATGGGGTGAAGGATTTTGATCGGCGGTTAGTTTTACAAGCAGGTAAAGCATAACAACGCCCTGATGGCAACAGAGAACTTGCAACAATTAACTTGCAAGAACCCGAAGAAGCCAAAATGCTTGCTGCTTTCCGGAGGATTTGTTGGTTGCAGAAAGATGTATATGTCTTTGTTTCACTTTGATGATCTTAAAACAGATTTTCACAATACTGTCCAGGCTGTTTCTGACTATTACTGTGCGGCTTTCAAACCAACAAATAAAAAAACTCAATAGAAGACTCAATAAAAGATTGATGAAAATGAGGGTGACAGGCCTGACAGAAAAGTCATTAAGATTGTGGAGAAGGTGAATTCTCTGTTGCCCCCGCTTCACAATAGCCTCAGTATTCACATCAAATTTAAGATGGTCATCAAAAAAAGAGCCCATGTATTTGTATGATGTGACAATTTCCACACTTTCATTGTGTATGATGCACTCTTTGGCTGCCTCTCCATTACGTCTAAAATCAATAATCAGTTCCTTGGTTTCGGACACATTTAAGTCCAAAAGGTTGTTATCACACCAAGAAATAAAATCCGTTAGAGCAGTCCCGCGGTCTGATTCTGAACCTTGGAGAACGGACAGGAACGCAGTGTAGGCAGAAAGTTTTACCAAATAGCTGCCCTCCAGAGAGCTCCTGCATCAGTCAGTGTACATAATAAAGAGTAGGGGTGAAAGAACACGCCCTTGTGGCAAGCCTGTGACCATAGCTACCGAGTCCGGCAAATGGCCATTCACAGACCTCTGCTCTCCATCAGTCAAGAAGTTCATGATCCATAATACAAGCTGGTGAGGCAATTTAAATTCACATAATAATCTCTATTAAAAGATGCGGCTGCATCGTGTTTAAAGCAGATGAAAAGTCTGCAAACAAACTGGTGTGTGCCTTTATATAGTGTTAAGTATTCACATTTTTGCATCCTCCACACCTCTCCGTGCCTGGTAAGCAAATTGCAGTGGATCAAGTTTTCCATCCACATTTGACAGAAAAAAGGTTTTTAACAATTTTCTTGGGCGACTGGCCTAAAACCATTAAATTGCTTGGGGTTGGTGTTCTTTGGGAAAGTTATCTTGGTAGTTACCAGATCGTAGGGATTTAACAGCCAAGTGATATCTGGAGAATATGATGGACACCGCTAAGCTGGCACAATATTGCAACGTGCAATAATAATAATAATAATAATAATAATAATAATGAAATGCATTCATATAGCGCTTTTCAAGACACCCAAAGCGCTTTAGATAGTGTGTGTGTGTGTGTGTGTGGGGGGGATATGACACCTCAAGCAATGTGATCTGGACCAGGGGCCTTCCTGATGTTTACCCGTTTCAAAAGATCTCTAACCCTTTCCTGCATTAACAATATCATAGTCAGGAGAAGAAGAGAAGGACTCTTCAAGACGAGAGATATCTCCAGAAAAGTCATGTTTTTCAAGGCAGGACTAAAAATCATTAGAAACATTTTTTGATGCCGAGATCGGCATCAATTATGGTTTCCTGTCACTGTCTTTGAGTGACTGAGGATATGGATTTGATTCCCCTCCAAGCTGCCTGCAGATCACCGCTACTGTACTTATGTTCCACCGTATCCTTAATACGTTCTTTTAGCTTTTCTAATCTCATTCCTTACTTCTCTGGTAATTTCTTTATTTTACTGGCTATTCCCTGTATAAAAAATGCTTTTATTTTTGTTTATATGATATTTTTTAGTTCTTTAGTAACCCATGGTTTGTTATTAGGGAATGTAATGTTTTTACAGGGAATATTGGTATCCATTCCACACAGAAGGATAAGTTGTAAGAAATAGAGACGTGCATGAGACATTCCAATCTGTACAAATCAAAGCAGACTTGTATGCTGTTATTTGTCCAGCATTTCACCGTTTTACTCACTGTTTGCTCTCGCCGCTTTAAGGTGGGCTTGTAGATCGGCATAAGAAGCCCACTATTGTGGTAGGATGCTCCAAAAGGAGGCATAAGCAGGCGGATCTGAAAGCCGCCACCATGAAGTCCGCAGACATATCGGCTTAAAAGAGCCAGAAGAAGTTTGTATGCGGTCCAGAGAGTACTGTTGATAAAGAGTGGATCCCCTTACCTCTGCCAGCGCAGGAGAGATGACCGCGGCCAGGCTCTGTGAATAAGGCCTCTTTGGAATGTCTTTTGACTGCAAAAGAAATAAGAGAGGACCATCGAATAAAATCACTGCATTCATTGCCTCACCATATAAACATAAACACTGTCTACTGCTAGTATTTATATTGTACATTGCACTAATTGTATTTGCACATATTACGCTTTTGCACAAACTTATTCAGTTTTTTATTTTATATATTTTTGATTAGCCTTGAGTCAGTCATAGTCTGAGGAGTAAACCACAGCAGCATTTCACTGCACTGTATGACAGCATGTGTCGAATGAAGACTTTGAATTTGAAATAAAATCGTTAGTAACCATTATCACTTGGGCATTTCTGGAGAACCGCCATCTTATGGCGTTATGCAAGATCACTTCTTGCATAACAGGCACCGTCATCAAAATGATTATTAGAAAAAAACACTAGAGGAAAACAGCCGATAGGGCAGTTTAGGTCCAGAGTAACTGATTGGTTGTGCATTTTAAGGCTGGACCCCCTCTCGCTCAGCTGAGAAGGATGTTAGCTCTGGGAACGTGACAGGGAACATATAAACACAGCCGTTCCACTTCCACACACCATGAAGCACAACTCTGCCATCTTGGAGGTGGTTTCCACATGTGGTCTTTAAAATGTTAAAATGGCAGCTTTCCTTCCAATTTAGTAATTTAGCAGACACTTTTATCCAAAGGGACTGAATGTGAATTTAGGAATATAGCTGCAGGTACATTGTTTCCTGTCAAGCTTGCACCTTGCTCTGCCTCGTGTCCACAAGGTGCAGTCATTCTGAATGAATGAGTGAACCAGAGACCAGACTAAACCATTTAGTACCAGTTGGGAGGGGTGTAGGAAAGTCTTACCTGATCTGCCGCCCCAGACTGCCCCTCTCCGTTCTGGAGTTTCTTGGGGTCTTTTTCCCGGATGGTAAAGATCCAGTCGTCACTACCAAAGTCTTTTCCGCCCGATGCCTGGCCGTCCTGCTCCCTGATTGGACAGTAGAAAAAAATATTATTACGAGTTTTTTTTAACAGGTTGAGCGATTTACCCAAGTTTATATAGAAGGCTTAGTGACACTAAGTGTATTTGCCAGTCACAGCCAGAGCGTGTGTGTATGTGTGACGGGGATCATTTTCTGGTTCCAAATAAAGTTACACATCCCTTCCCACGATGCAATTAACTATCACATACTAAGTTATCCGGGAAGATGTTTACTTCTAGGAAAAAGCATGTAGTTACTAGACGATGGGTTTCCATATACTTAAAAAAAACGTAACACAAAAAATGTTATTTATTATAATATACATTTTTACTAGAAAATGATTGAAATAAAATACCAAAATGTATGCACTATTTTTTTAAAATTACTTTGGTGGAAAAATGTATAAGGTATAATAGAGAAAAAATAAACATAAATAATATTATTTTTCAAATATTCTTTTATATTTTTGGTAGATTTTATTGGCTCCCGGGCACAAAGCCATGTTCCAAGTTTCTCTTCCTGATTCCACTTCTTAGTAACTTTCTACTTTCGTAACGTGGCCACATGGGAGTTGACTTACGAGTCGGACTCGTCGGAGCTGGACTCGGTGGTCCGGGACTGCTCTGCCTTCCACCTCTTGTACTTGTCCACCAGCTCCGTGAGGTACGAGGTCTTCTTGGCGTGGCGCACGATCAGCTTGTGCTTCAGCAGCTCCTTGGCTGTGGGCCTCTGGACCACGGAGAGGACAGAGGAGAGCATGAACATTTTATTTGATTCAGTTTTTTTTTTGTCTGTTACATTTTATTCCCCCGCCCCCCACCGCCAACCCTCAGAGTCTTTCTTGAATTTAATTTTTATTTAGTTACTGAAGGTATTCAATTACTTTTTATTATTTTGGATTGTCTCTGGTACCCCCAAATCATTCTTTAGTCTAGTGTTTCATTAAAGTATTCATTTTATCTTAATCGCTATTGCATCTGCCAACGTATGCTGCTCTAGCGCCTTCAAGGATTAATAAAGTTATGCTAAATATATTAATGGATTCATAAAAATTATTCCAAAAGTAATGTAAGAAAATGTATATGGCCATTTTTTTCTCATCTTACATTAAACCTGCACTGTAACTTTTACTGCAACCATCATTATAAAAAAACTGATTATCGTGCCATTTTTTTTATGACAAACTGATTTAGAGAGTGTATTGAGCCAAGTGTAGATGGGTTTTAATCCTAAAACTGTTTGAATATGTGTTCAACTGCCAAGTGTCTACCAAGTTAAAGTGATGGGTGCAGTGAAAAATATTCTTAAATACACCCTGGGCAGTCATTGGCCAGTGTGTTGCCATGCCTCTGCGGCGGCGGGCCCTGACTCTTCCGACCAATAGCTTGGCCCGATTGAGGGGGGAGGGGGGGGGTGGGGGTGTACTCACAAAACTGGGCTCCTTGTTGAGGCAGGCCTCCACAAACTCCTTGAGGGGCTTGCTGTAGTTGCCCTCCAGGGTGGGGGGGTTGTTCTTTGGGATGAGGAATAGCACCTTCATAGGGTGAAGCTCCGAGTGCGGGGGCTCACCTTTCGCCAGCTCGATGGCCGTGATGCCCAGGGACCAGATATCAGCCTGTAAGAAACACGGGAACACACCCACTTTGTATATCGGACGGAAAAACACCGGAAAGAGCTGCAATTGGCCAGACGTGCACAGGGACTAATTATAATACACTTAATAGTGTAACTTCAAACAAACGTGACAATTTAACCAGAGACCTGAAATACACAGATGAGTCTATATATTGCTGAGTCCTGGTTATGAGGTAGGAAGTAGAAAAAAAATATAAAAAATTATTTCTGCATTTTTAAACATTCTTTCCTTTTGAAATTCTGTCAAAAGTTAAAGAACCCATTTGTAATCCATTGCAATCCTGGATCTGAAAGGCATAACCTACAATATGCTCCACGGCTGTCCAACAACATCAACTACGTAAATATATCGCCACAGCAACTCACCTTGGAGTCATACGCCGATTGCTTGATGACCTCGGGTGCCATCCAGAACGGCGTGCCCACGAAGGTGTTGCGCTTGATCTGCGTGTCGGTGAGCTGGCCGGCCACACCGAAGTCGGCTAGCTTCACCTCGCCCTGCTCCGACAGCAGCACGTTGGCGGCTGGGGGAGGGGAAAGGAGAGGGGAGTCTCATGGTTAGCTAGTCTAGTAGTGGATGTATGAATCCAAAACGAGTTGATGTATGAATCCAAAACGCCTAGGGAGCCGCGGTACCTTTGATGTCCCGGTGGATCTTCTTCTCCGAGTGGAGGTACTCCAGGCCCTTGAGAATCTCCCGGAGAATGGTGGCAATCTGGGTCTCGTCCAGGGCCCCCGGCTCCAACTGCGGAAACAAACCCGACAAAGAAGAAACGCAATCAACAAAGAGAAAACAAACACTGGAGGGGTGGCTCAAACCACGAGGGTGCTTGGGAATACACTCTGGAGAGAGACCCAGGGTCAATTCTGTCGGTCCTACACTACGTCATTCCCTCTCGTTCAAACCCCCTTTCCTGTCCGTCATCAATGTCCTGTCCATAAAGGATTAAAAAGTGGTAAAAATGTGGATGTTTTGTATAACCCAAAACAAAACAAAACCCACACCCACACACCCACACCCACACACACACACACACACAAACCATATCTGGTATGTGGGCTGCATAATTACAGTTTAAACGATTTAATCCAGATTATTTGATGGATGTGGCAATCATGGTTATTCCTCATAATGATTAAACTAATGCATACGTAGTGAGATTTATCTTGTCCACCAGCTTCCATGTAAACAATACATACACATACAATAGATGTGAGACAATAACAATCCATACTCTTTAATACGTCAATATTAAGAGTTTACAGCCCACATTGCATAAAATGCATTATGCATTCCTCCTGTACAGGAAAATGAAGAGGTGGTCGCCAGACTACATCTCATTGGTGATTTAGTCTGGTCTTAGCCAGGCTAAGAGCACAGGGGAAGTAAAAGCTGATTTTATAATCAAGGTTTTATATAGCAAACACTGCTTAGAAGGAATATTGCAATACAAGGATATTTTGACAAAGTGGGGACATTCTCTGACAATGTGTTGACATTCTGACAATATAGTAGTCTCCCATAGCCAGACCTTTCTCTACACTTCGTTTTAGCGCTGTGCCAGCACTGGCTCTACTCACTATCATTCTGGTATAGGGGAAAAAACTCTCCATCTTGTTTGTATTTCATCAACCAATCACAATCATCTTGGGCGGTGCTAAGCCCAGGATGCAGCGACGGTGCCCTTGCAGGTAAAAGTCAATCACCCAATGTCAAGCATTATACCAACAACCTACATCCGGTAAACCAGACTATGTGGAAGGTGGAGCCCTCTGTGGGGGGAGTGTAGGGCTGCAACAATTCGTCGATTAATCGATTAGTCGTTTGTCATTTGTCAAGTGCTTGATGCTTCGGAAATTCAAATGTTTGGCTCACGTATCATTATAAAATTAATATTTCAGTTGTTCTTTGCTCAGATAAAGCAAGCACATTTACAACATCCCTTTGGTCTCTGGCAACTTGGTGATGGCATTTGCTATCATTTGTTTATTTTCTAGACATTTTCTAGACTAAACGATTAATCTGGGAATATGGCCGTTATATTAATCGACTATGAAATGAATCGTTAGCTGCAGCCCTGCTGGAGTGTGGGAGGAGCACAGAGAATCCAGTCACTCACCAGGTCTGACGCGGAGCCCCCACCCAAGTACTCCATGATGATCCATAACTTGGTGTCCTGGAACACAGAAGAGGCGGGATTAATGACTAATGGCTACTAATGCTGCTGCTGAGGTGGGAGGAGGAGGACATTATGGTTTTAGTACACAGGATTAAAAAGAATGCAGAGGATGCAGAACAGCGGGGAAGCTGGAAAGGGCGCAAGAAGGAGGGCTGGAAAAAGAGAGAGTGTTACACACTAGTCCTCTTAACCTCTTCATCACTAGGCCTCTCTCAGGTTTTTGACGAAAATAAAATTTATGTTTTAGAGTGAATACCACCTAGTGGATTATCAGTTGATAGCCCTATAGCACTAAAGTGCCAGAGCATAACATCTAATGAGTACCTGGGTCAAGATTTGATGGCAATAAAGTTTAGGCATTTTAAGTTAAGTGTAGGTTAAGCGGAGTCTCCAAAATAAAAACAAATCCAATGCAAACCAAGGCAAAAATGACAATACAAACATAATGAGACACAAACGGGAGGATATGTCGACAACCCATTGTTCAATTCCACCTTCAAAAGAGGAGGAGGGAGAGAGAGAAGAAGAAGAAAAGGAAGGGAGGGAAGAAAGGCAGAGGCGGGGGGCGAGAAGCAGAGAGTGAAGAAGAAAGAGGGATGGAGAGAAGGGAGGGTGAGACAGACACCTTCAAAAGAGATGGAGGGGGAGAGAGAAGAAGAAGAAAAGGAAGGGAGGGAAGAAAGGCGGGGTAGGGAGAAGGGAGGGTGAGACAGACACAGAGGATGAAGAGGTTAACACCACCATCTTTCACACTTCTCTAGCCATCTGTGTTTAAATACACGAGAGGGCGGCTTCCTCTTAAAAACCTCTTCCGTAGCACCGCCCACTGCTGCCTGCACTCCTTCTCCCCCACCCCGCGTTCAGCCTGATTACACGCTAATTGAGATTAGCATAAAAAGTATTTTTAAACACGAACCGTCCTAGAGGCTATTTTTTTTATTCCACAGAGATAATGGAGTACTGGAGTATGGAGCAGAAATAAAATATCAATATCGGTTGAACTGCCGAACTCAAAAATCCCCATAGTCAGCATTTCATGAATTCATCAAGTGCATTACAAAATGCCATTTCCCCCCTCCCCAAAAAATACACATATTGCAGCTTTTTGGACTGCAATCTGGTTGATGATGATGATGATGATGATGATGATGATGATGATGATGATGATGTCACTCGCATTGAGGAATCAATAGAAGTCTAACAGCAATACGTCGTGCTCAAGAAAGTTTAATTAAAACCACCGCTGCACCCAGTGTCCCTCCCCCCCACAACCGCCCTCCCCTGTTGTCCAATGAAACGGCAGGAACAGTCAAGTGCGTCACTTTGACCCCCCCTCCCGGAACTCGGCAACGTCTACGCGTTGGTTCCACATCGATCGGAGCCGTTAAGTTAATCAGTCGGCGGGGAATCGATGGCGGTGCGGAAGGGCGGACAGCCTGGCCCCAGAAATGTCCCCGTTTAAAAATGTTTTAATGTAATTTAAAAAACATCCACAGATTTTTAAATGGCATCGGCTTACTGATTAATTAATTTCGAGACATTTGGTAATTAGTCTCTTAAGGGCGAGGCTCCCCTTTCTCACGGCTCTACACACTGTGTAGCTTTCCCTCTGCATCGCCGATGTTAGAAAGAAAACTACCATTAGCAAAATGAAACCGTAGTGCTATGCATAATGTTTGTTCTGAGGTGAGTGCTCGTCCGCGGTCTGTGAGGTTGGTGATGTATGGCCGGAGAATGTGATTGAGATAAATTAGTGTTGGATGAAAAGCGGTAACGTTGGAAAAGATATTCCTCAGGAAATTATAAGACGTCTAATCTGGGACGGAAGATTCTCTCGCGACGTAAAGCATCACGAATAATTACTGCTTCGATGTAGCCTGGCTAACACCAGACTAAATCACAAATGAGATGTACAAATGAGATGTAGCAGAGACAGTATTAAGGAGGAGACGCATCACTCAAAAAATCACCCATTGAAATGCATGGGGAAACTTCGTACGCCAAGATGGCCGTTGTTTGCACATGTCCCGCCTCTTC